>CAJQZJ010000670.1:483619-498093 GCA_907164525.1 Lophiomys imhausi | reverse complement strand
ATAGATAGATAGATAGATAGATAGATAGATAGATAGATAGATAGATATACATATACATATACAAAACACAAATTGGTAAAAGTAATATTGATGAAACATGAAATTTGCAGTGATGGTTAATTAACCTGTCTCACACTGTTGTTTAAAGCCTTTAAGGTCATATATTTAGAGTCTCCAGAGACATTTCATGTTGGCTGACTACAAATTCTTAATTATAGCATTGATAGTATAATGGTGATCATAGCTACCTTTCAAATTCATCATGTTGCTTCTCCCTACTTAAGTCAGTTTGTACAAACAATCATCATTTTTCTCACTTCTCACATTTTTGTTTTAAGAAAGACCTCAGATTGTAGCATTCTTCTGTTTCTGTTTCTCTTTGCTCAAGTTGTGATAACAATTTTGTAATTTTGGAGAGTTCTTTGTGTATGCCACCATCCTTACTTTCCTTTGTTTCAGTTTCTCTTGTAAGTACATCAGCATAGCTATCTTTAACTTCTGGCAGTCCCATATATATAGTTAACCCCATAGTTCCAATAGGCAACCAGAATCTATACCTAACATTCACAAAGCCTGGGTTTAACCTCTAGCACTCCAGTCTCAGAAGTAAGATTTATTTCAGGGACACCTTGACAAGAATTAAGCCACCATCTGGAAGAAACACTTCCTCAATATGCTCTGAGATCTCCCCCATGAGGGTCTACTCAATTCTGCCTTTCCCAAGATTGGCTTAGTGTGCATCCTGGTCTACCTGTACTGGGATAACTGGAAGGCTGATGGTTTTGGAAGCATTGATGACCTCTTTTATCAGAGGCACACCCAAGATGATGCCCAGAGGGGCTGCTTTGCTTAAGGGAGAGTCTTTGGGGTAATCTGGGTGCCTGGCTCTTCAATACTCTGTGCCCAGAGTACACCCACTTCAGACAGAGCCTGGCTCCATCTGTGACCTGGACCTCGGCCTCCATGTGCTGGTGATCCAAAGTTGCCCCTGGCTGCTCTGTCTAGAAGCACCTCTCCCTCTATTCCCCACAGTGCTCTCTAGGAATTCATATATTATCAGATAAGAACATTTGACAATATCCATTCTACCAATTCACAACCAAAACAATTTATAACCAACCATTAAAGTCACCTAAATTCTAGTCCATTCTTATTTGTCTCTATATCTCAAAAAAATAACAAAAAAAGTTTTAGCATGGTATGTTTAAATTAAAATATCAACAAAATTCCCACACTGTATATGCTGTGTTTTATGTCATTTAATTGCAAAAAGATTCTAAATATGACTTATTATACAGTTGTGGTGTTATTTATGATTATGATACACCTCAATTTTCCTATAAAACTGGTAGAGAATTCACTATTAAAGTTCAAATACTTTATCAAGAATATTCACACATATGAACTCAGAGACTGTGGCAGCATATACAGATCCTGTATAGGTCCACACCAGAAGAGTCCCAGTACTGAGAGGGAGACATGGACACAAGCTCCCATTCCTAGCTGAGAAGCTGTCTCCAGTTAACACCTGCTTGCAAAGGAGAATGTAGTTTTCCCCAATGGAGTCTCACTGTGCATACAAGCTACACTAAAAGGAAGGCCAAATGTCCAGCAGTAAATGGCCAACACAAAATGAACTCAATGGTATTTATGTAGAATTTTTGTCACATATTGCATTGCTTGAGAATTCTTTGTCTTACTCGTCTTTTGTTATACTTTATGACTTTGTGGGATTTTTTATGGTGTTTGTCTGTGTATGTCTGTGTGTGTGTGTGTGTGTGTGTCTGTGTGTGTGTGTGTGTGTGTGTGTGTCTGTGTGTGTGTGTGTCTATTGTGTTTTTTCTTTGTTTTCTTATTCTGTTTTGTTTGATTTATTTTTTGCTTGTTTTGTTTGCTTATTTGTTTTCTAAAGAGAGCAAAGGAAAGGGAATGGAGTTGGATGGAGGGAGGTGGGAGAAATCTGAGAGGAGATGGGAGAGGGTAAAATGTTATCAAAATACATTGTATGAAAGATATTTATTTTCAATAAAAATATAATAAAAGTGAAATAAAATAAATTTTTAGAAAAGAATAGTCCCAAAGTGAGGCTATGATCCACATAGGGGTGTGTACAGTCTCTGTCTGTCCCTCTTTCAGGACTATTGGACACATGGTAAGGTCAGTGTCAGCAGTCCCTTAGAAAGTATCCTTTAACACGTGATATAGGGCTTTCCTGTTTACATTTCCTACATCTGCTATTTCAGTAAAAGTTAAAATGAATTTAGCTGAAGTTTTCATTTCTTCCACTTTTATTTTCTGCTATTCTATTTAAAAACAAAACAAGATGGACAAGCAGGAAAAAAATCCTTCCTGTATATTTCTGAGAAATAGAAACCCCTAGCCTCTGGAGGCTAGATTAACACTTGTACCCAAGTTGCAGAATTCTCTTATTAGACACAAGAAATCCACAGAACATCATTCACCTGGATCCTTTGATAAATTAAAATGAAAACAATGCCATTTTGTAATATTGTCCAGTATGAAAGGAAAATAAGGTCACTGCATTTACAGGATCAAGCATCATTCTTTTCTGGGTAAGTGAATAGCAAATATTTCTGTGATTGTTATCATTTTAACCATTCTCAATCTACCCTATGAGATTTATTAATTATACTCCCCAAAAGTACCATCTCTTCCTGACAGCATTATTCCAGAGCAAGCCTTCTCTCCATAGAAAACTACCAATGCCATGTGATGTTATCTCAGATTCTGAAGGTTCTTCCTTACATCTTTTAAGGAGCTAGCCCCTGTAAGGGATACATTTTCTCTCCAACAACAAATTTCCCCCAGCTTACTGAGTTCCAAGTACATTATAGTCTACAACAGAGTTGATTTTCCTTTTAATTATGGCTCTTCAGAACAGTGAGTTGTGTTTTGGTAACCTCGAAAGACGGCCAATATAGTGTACCTTCATCTGTTTAAAATTATAAACTTGTGGTATTTTATAATTCCAATCTCTGGGAGTCTTTTTTCTCTTCAAATATTATCTTTAGTCAAAAGAAGATTCCTTAAAGTTGACTTCTGTGTACTATTGGAATGACTCTAAAGTCTTTGGTAGTTTACACTTTCAGACACAAGTATATGTCTCTGACTTATTTAGTCCCCTAAGATGACATTTGTGTGTTTCTCTGTGGGCACATGAATTAGAGGGTGGGGTTATACTCTAATGAGTTGTCTCTTGCAATCCTAGAAACTATGGAATTTTTGGTTCTCTCTCTATGATAGAGAGAGAGAGAGAGAGAGAGAGAGAGACACTCAGGTGGATCAGTAGAAAAGTTCTTCGAAAATCCAAGTCTGCATTCAACGAGAAGGGAAGATACAAATCTCAGCTTAAAGATGGTCAGGTAAAGAGCACGAATTGTCGAATTGTTTCTTAGCCTTTTATTCTATATAGTCTCTTGGCAGACCGGGTGACAAAAACTTACACTGTGGGGAGCAATCTAGTTTACTTGACTTGTCAATGTGCATGTTAATCTTACTGAGAAACACTCTCGAAAGCACACTCACAATAATTGTTAGGCAAATATTTGGGTTCCTCATACTCTGGTAAGGTTGACACAAAACTATGCATCCCAAGAAGCCAGCTATACTCTTCAATATTCAATTTGGCAAAGAATGAAAGTGGTAGTGCCAAATATGTAGTTTCTGTGCTAACCAAGGAGTTATCAGATGTTTCAGTTTATAAAAATGTATAAGGCAAGGAAGTGTTTTAGAAAAAAATGTGAACATAAGTGAAGATATAGAAAGCAGATTCAAAGAGAAAAACAAGAAATGTGTCTGGCAAAGAAGAAAAGCTGAACAATGATGATAATTGCATTATCACCTTCAAATAAAAAAGGTCTTTTCAAAGTGTAGGCAGCTAGCCATGTTATACAACTCCCTGCTGGAGAAAAGCAAGAGTAAGAGATACTTGGTTGTATATAATGTCACAGTCACCTAGGTTTATGAAAAGGGTCCATTCAAGTCTGAAGATGGGACACAGAATATTCAGTTGTTTTTCTAAATGCTAAGACCATCTGCCCTCTCAGGGGATCTACTTTGGAAGATGAAAGCCTCTGTTGTTCCATTCAAATACAATCTTTCCCACCTGGCACTGTGGGAAGTAGATTAGCTTCTTTCTAATCCATCCCAAATGGCTCCACAGAAAGTTGCTTTATGGCTGGGTCTAAACAAAAAGGAAGGTGGTTTCAGATGTGGACCACAGCTCCCTGTCAGATCCAGCAACTACTATGATGGTGGAAACAGCAATGAGCTCCTTAGCCAGCTGCAAAGTCCACAAAGAGCCTCCCCATTCCCTCCATGGATTCCTCCTTCACGCAATTGTTACAGCCATGCACACTCTCAAGGTGAGAACTGGACCAGGAGAGACAGGCTTCACCATCATGGATACCATGAAACACTCCGCAGAATATAGGATAAACAAAGCTGTCTTTACCCTGAAGTCAAGTCAGGAAGAGACACAACCATGAGGACAGTGCTTCTCACAGCAAACAATGATCCATTTTTAAATATCCCAAAACAGGACATTATTAACGAACACTTAGAATAACTCTGCCTTTCTAATGAATAGCTTGGGTTAGGATTGGATGACTGGGGAGAAAAGCCCTCATAAACTTAACTATCCAAAAAAGAGGATTTCCTCCTCATAGGTCAACACAAGGACAGCAACTGCTTTCATCAGCTCAGGAGGGAAGATGGGAGAATTTCACGAGGAACACACAGTGTGACAGAGGAAATAACCAACAGCATTAATAACACTGCAGATATTTTTTCCTTATCCTTTCCTAAGCCCAAAAGCTGCTTTCTATTTTTATGCATTTTTGTTGTTTTTTGATTGACAAGAAAGGACAGTAAGGTAAAAGACTGTTTCTTTAATAAATTGCTTGACTATACTTCACAAATCCTAGATTAGATGGAAAAAGTACTTATGCAGCCAATTTCTCTTCCATTTATCTGTTGCTTCCTTTCTGTGTGCATAGATGCTTAGCAGAAAGAAACAAAGTTGATTCAAACACATTTATAATCACACAACCAATATGTTGCAATTTGGACTATTTCTCAGTAGGACTAGCAATCAATACACCTAAGTTACCAGAAATATTCTCGATGAGATAGTTATTCAGAGATTGATTGAACCAAAATCTTGAATCAATGGTTGCATTTTTATGCCATTTTTTTCTTTACAAAATATATAACAAAGGAAAAACTTTGCAAAATATTTTCAGGTTTTCAAATATCTATGATAGGCTGAATGTTAGGCCCAAAGGAGAGATATAGATCTACGCACCCACGCCTAGAAGCCGTGAGTCTCCTTTTATATGGAAAACAATATTACTTTGTGTGTCCAAGATGCTGTTAAAGATTCTGAGGACCTTTCTGGATTATATAAGTGACCCTAGGTGCAATTACACACACCTCTATACAGTAGAGGTAAAGAGAGGATTGTGAGGTACCGATACACAGGAGAGACCCATTGCAACTACAAGCTAATGAATGTCAAGGTATGTTGACAGCCTCCAGAAGTTAGAATAGTTAAGAAACTAATTGTCTCCAAGGGCATCAGAAGAGAATGTACCTGCACCAACAACACATTTGACCTCTATCCTCCAGAACTGTGACAGAAACAATTTCCATTGTTTGTCTTTTTTTATTTATGCATATATGCGTCTGTGTGAGTGTGAATATATCTATGGTCAGAAGAGGGTTTCAGATCCCCCGAAACTGGACTTACAGATGGTTGTGAGTTACCTGGCACAGGTGCTGGGAACTGAACTTAGGTCCTAGAAAAGAGCAACAAGTACTCTTAACTACTGAGCCACATGTCCAGTCCCAGATTCCCATTGTTTTAAGTCACAATGTCTGAGATAATTCTGTACAGCAGCTTTAGGCAATGAAAACACCATCTAATCTATGTCTTTAAAGACATAAAGCTATCTTCTTTAGCTCACAATAAAAGATTAGACTATCTGCAGGTTTGTGCTAGAGAGCCAAGATTCCTAGCTAGAGCTATTGTATCAGGAATAGATGCTAACAAAAAGTCCACAAAGCAGGCTAAGCCAACCTGACTGTCTCTGTTAAGATTTCTTTAATTTATTTATTTATTTATTTATTATTTCTTCAAGTTACATCTCAATTGCATTCTCCTCCCTACTCCCCCTTCTGGTCCCACCCTCCCATCCTCTTCCCCCTCAACCCCCCATCCATTTCCTTTTTTTTTTTTTAAGTTTAAGGTATGTCTTTTTTTCCCCCAACAGCTCACCCTTTCAGTCCAACAAATGGTTCTTTCTCTTATAACAACAAATACAATACAAAACAACAGAAATAATTAGGCCACAATTATGAGAATTATAAAGCTTAGCACACACATTCCCAATGTCCAGTCCATACGTATTTGGCACCTGACTTTAACATTCTACTATCCAACCATCTCCATGAGTTTAAAGTTCTATATCCAATTCAGCTTCCATCCTAACTTACATCACAATTTTAACAACCTCATCTTAGATCCAGAACACCCTCTTAATTCCTAAACAACTCAAAATTTAACTATGAGACTCTAGCTATCTATTCTTCAACCACCTCAGAGACCTGAGAGGGATAAATATATCTGATTATATAGAAAATGCAGGGCCAGCAGCTTCCAAAACTAAGAAATGACATACCAGTGGCTGCCTGGACAGTTCCCAATTTCTCTCCATACATTGCAGCATCAATCTTCAGCCATTTGGCCCCATTTCTCTGACAGACATTGATTGTAAAGCAGGAATTATGAAGGACTTGCTTACCCTGCCTTGGCAGAGCTAGGCTGTCAACTTACCTGCTTCCACATTTTGTCCTTTTTGGACAGCATTCTGTCTACAGTTGAAGCGAGGGATTTTTCTTGCCAGGTGATAGGCTTGCCACTAATTCAACCATCTCCAATTGGAGATTCTTCGATGCTCATCTTCTACGTGGAATAAAATAGGGGGGGTGCTGTCAGGAGCTCACATGTCTCAATATCAAAAAAAAGTCTTAAGTTAAGAAAACATCTTTGAATGGCATATTCTTCAGATCTCTTGAGGTTATATGTAAGACACAAGAACGACTACTGGCTCATGTTGGCCCCTGAAGCTATAGCATGCATACACTGTGGACTGGAGTTGGTCCCACAATAGGTGCACACTAAAGTCCTAAGAGAGTGAAGTGCCATCTCTGTAATCTGCAGGGTGGGAAGACAGAGGGCTGCGTGGCTCAGCTCATACTCCACAGAGAAAATTTGCAATAAGATAAGAATGCTCTCATCTCCCTCCAAGTTAAAGATGCCAACCACTCGGTTTCTTCAATCCTGAATTTCTACAGTGAATCTCTTTTTCACTTTCTCACCTGTATTTGCCCTCCCCACCTTTCTGCTGAACTATGCACACTGGTGTCCAAACCTAGCCTGGTCAGCCCTCCTGCAGCCCACATCCTTCTCCACTGTCCTTTAGCTCTTCAGTGGACTTGTATATCCTCTCTAGTTCCCTCCTTTGATGCCTATTTTCTCCTCAACCCAAAATATTTTGTCTCAGGTGTATCACTGAGGCAGCTCTCATGAAAATTACAGACAACAGCAAATCCCCTCAGATGCCTCTCAGCAGCACTGGTAGAGCCAGTGTTTCTTCCTTCCACCTTATTGACTCCTTCTTTGCTGACACTTCTTCATGAGATTCTGCCTTGGATTCTACTCTAACCTCAATTCTAGATAGCTCCCTCTAATCCATTAGTTTCAAACACATTCAGGTAACTCGCCTGTGAACCTTCTATTTAAATTCCTCCCTATTCAACATCTTCTCATAGTTGTTTACTAATTTTCTTATCCTTCTCTTGGCCATATAATTTTTGATTCTTCCTAATCTACTTGTTTTCCATTAATAGAACCAATATCTACTCAACTGCTTAGGTACAAAACTTGACAAGTCATCTTTAATTCTCCTCCCTTCATATTCCATATCGAATAGCAGTAGGTCTTAGGAGCTCATCTTCAGACATATTCTGAACCTGACCAGCCCTTATCATGTGACTATCATCACATAGTTATTCCCACAAAGTGATTACAAGAGCCTTCAAACCATAAGTAATCAATAGCAATCGTTCCTTGTCTACAGCATTAGCCACTATAACAATATCCATGACATTAATTGCCATATTCTTTTTATAATCTCTTTTCATATGTGCCAGTCTTGAGTGTCTCATCTTTACATCTACAGAACTTTGATTAAAAATGTATGAATTTATTCCATATGCTGAATTTGAACATTAATCAAAGAAAGCCCCATGAGCACAAGGATAAGAACCTGAGTGGGGAAAGCAATTTCAGCCCTAATATTCACTTTGTCTATGCTGACCCGTTTTCCTGAGGCAAGCTTAAAATGGGACTCCCAAATCACATCTGAGGAAGTAAAACTAAAGGCACCATGGGTCACTCAGCTTTCTACGGCCAGGAAAACCTAGGCATGCTTCTGTCTCAAGAGAAGAGATAAATCTTAGAAAGGGATACTCGGTGTCTGACTTGTCAGTGATCTTGAACATAACTCAGGCATAAGAGTTGAATCATTAAGCATAAGGAAGCATGTGAAAAGGATCTTCCCAGGAGAGAGAAGACATGAATGCCAGTTTTGAGTCTCTCCCTATTTTGTTTAGTGACTTTGCCTCTCTGGGGCTTTCCTTTCTGTTACATAAGGGCTTATGACCCACGAGCCCCAACTCTCTCTTCCGTAATTATTAATCAATAATTATTTGTTCACCTGTTTCCTTTTTGCTAGTCTCGTTTTTAAAACCACTTTCTTCTTGCTTTCCTAAGAGATTTGTAGCTTTGGAACAGCAGCTGTCTCAGTTTTGCTTGCACCTCACTTCTGCCCATGCAGGAATGCGCACTGCTCCCCAGGCAGAGAAATGTGTGATGGTTGATTGGCACCTTGCTGTTTGGATATATGCAATGGCAAATGGGAGCTTTATTGAGTTCACAGCACTGAAGGATAGCAGGCATTCAATTCCTCTTAGCCCAGAGGTGTTTTTGTTTGCTTGTTGAGTTTGATGCACAAAAACAAAAAACAAACAAAAGAAAAACAGTTACTTAGGTGCTCAATTACAACGTGGAATGTGGCTCCGAGAACTACATTGTGTGCAGTGAAATTCAAACAGCGAGTCATACACCTCCACACATTCAAGACCTTGTGCACAGATTTTCACAAACAGAATAGAGTCTGATGATAGTCCTTGTATTCACTGTGCAATGAATACATGCTTTAACTGATCTCTTCATGACTAGAAATTAAATTGAAGCCCACTATAGTGAGTTTCTGGGCTTAATCTTACTCAGTAGATTTCCAAGTTGGTTTTCACTGGTCCTGACCCATTACTATAATCATCTAGCGTCCTATAGAAAAAGAAGGAAAACATAGTTCAATATGGGTCATTCCCTGGATGCATTCAAACTCACCCTGTGAGCAACCACAGAACTGAACAAAATTCCTCCTCCCAGCAAAGGATGAATCGCCTGCCAAGGAACTAGTGTCTCAGAGGCTGTGTTTCTGCCTCTCCAGGTGTGACCCAACCAGCAGTAGTGTGGCCCAGAAGCTCTTGGGAAATGAAAATTCCCAGACACAAGCACAAAGCACAAACTAAAATGAGATCATGCAACTGTGCTTTAACAAGTCATCCACGTGATTCTGAAACACATAAAAGCTCGAAAACTGTTGAGCTGGCTTGATACTAACTACAGAAGAGAAAGTGGTTCATTATCCTCCATCAGCTATTACTGGTTTATAAGAAAATAAGACAGCTGAATCTTGCATTTGACTGTTTCAAATGCTTTTGCAGATACCAGCAAAATTATCTACTACCAATTCCACAATTATTTTATGAGTTCTCAGGATGTATGTAGCATAATTCAAGGCACTGGGGTATGACAATAGAAAGTTTGACTACTGTGGATTACCCATGCTACATGGTTTTTACATGTAAAATAATGAGGGGGAGAAGCTGCAATGAAATCATCCAATTCCTGAGTCCACCTAGATTCACTTGATCTGTGATATCTGAAGAGGCCTCCCCAACACAAGAAACCAAGTGTCTTGGTTTGAGTTTCCATTGTTGTGAAGAGACACTATGACCAAAGCAATTCTTAATAAGGAAAACACTTAATTGGGCCTGGCTTATAGTTTCAGAGGTTTAGTGCATTATCATCACAGTGGGAAGCATGGCAGCCTGCAGGCAGACATGGTGCTGGAGAAGCCAAGAGTTCTACATCTTGATCAGAAGTCACCAGAAGGCGATTGTCCCTCATTGGGTGGAACTTGAGCATAGGAGACCTCAAAGTCCACCCCCACAGTGACACATTTCCTCCACCAAGGTCACACCTACTCCAACAAGGCCTCCTAATATTGCCATACCCCATGGGCCAAGCACACAAACACATGAGTATATGGAGGCCAATCTTTTTCAAGCCACCACACCAAGCAATGGGTTTAACAGCAGAGGACACAGCATGAGGAGATGCTAAATCAAGTAAAAGCTTATGTTTGCTTTCAAGAGACTAAAGAGGAAGGTTAAATAAGAATAGAGAAGTGAGCAGAGGTTCTCTTAACAAGGCCCTAATAGAATTTTTAATCTTGTCATAAGAACAAAAGAAACCTAAAGAAGCATTCTGAAATAATTAGATTCATACTTTTTAATACATTTATTTATTAATTCAAGTTACAACTCAATCACAACCCTCTCCCTCCTCCCCTCCCAGTCCTACATTTCCACCCTCTACTCCCTCCCCCACCTATCTTACTCCTCCAGTGTGGGGGATCCTGACAATATCAGGCCCCCTCAGTTCATTAGCCACATGAGGGCTAAGAGCTTCCTCTTGATCTGGGGCCCAACATGGCAGATCCACTAGGGCAAAGTGTCCCTCTAAGAGATAACAAAGTCCATGACTGAGACTGCCCCATCCCTACTTTCTAAGGGATCGGTATGAGGATCAAGTTGCCTACCCTCTATATTTGTTTAGGGGGGGGTCTAGGTCAAGTCTAAGCTTTTTTTGTTTTTTGTTTTTGTTTTTTGGTTAGTGTTTCAATCTCTGTAAGCCTCTAGGGGCTTAGGTTAGTTGGTTCTGTTGATCTTCATATGTTGATCTTGACCCCTATGGGTCTTAGATTCACACTTTTAAAATATAACTCTTCACAGTGAGAATGGATTGGAGGGGAACTGAACACAGACAACTCAGAAAAACAACCTAGGAAGGCACCACAGCACCTGAAGAGGAAACAAGCAGGCCTGGTGGTAGCACCTGTCTGTGATCCCAGCCCTCAGAGGAGGAGGCAAGGGGTGGTAAGACCAAGGCCGCATGAAATCACACAGTGAGATTATGTGAATAAATTAAATAAATAAGAAAATGGTAGCTTGGCCTTGGGCCCTAGCATATGTGAATGTGATAAGTATAAGTAATATTATGGAGACTAGATCAATAAGACTTAACAGTTGACTGGTTTGATGAGAAAGTTCTAAACTGAGCCTCTCTCTGCGTTAAGACACAGAAGTTTGAACTAAATATGGCTTTGTTTATGAGCAGAAGAAAGCATGTTCATAAAGAGGAAGAGGACAAAAGTGCCTGGTGCTCAGTAGGTGAATAAATATTTGCTGAATATAGAAATTTAATTTCCCCTGAGCAGAAGCTGAAAAGGGTCTACTTCCTTCATGCACATTACATTATGCAATTTGATCACAAACACGCATTGAATTAACAGCAATTTCTCTAGCCTCATATAATAGAAACCAACATGAGCAACAGATTTGTAACATGTGTGAGATGCTGACAGTGTAATCCCCAAAACCTAGCAGTCTATGGAATATGACACAAGCCTGTCTTTGATAGTGTTATGCTACAGAAACAAAGGAGTATATGAAAATGTTAGTAGGTTAAAGATCTTACAATACCAAAAGACTCCTGTGACATTGACGTAACCCCTGTCCTTAGAAGACAGATGTGACATTAGAGACAGAGGAGAAGGCAATGTGAGGCCTGGCATCAACTGTAGAGTTTTATACTTTGAAGATAAAAGAAGGGTCCATGAGCCAAGAACACAGATGGGTACTAGAACCCAAAACAAGCAAAGCACTGGACTCTTTCCTCAAAGCTCCAGAGGAACCAGCTTTGCTGATATCTTAACTTTATCCCAGAGAAAGTTAATTTCAGACTTCTGAGGTCTAAAACTTAACATGCCCCCTGCCCAAGTGACTTAGCTCTTCATTTGTACAAGGTATGCCCAACTGAAAAATCACATGAAGATCAACAGAACCAACCAATCTAGGCCCCTAGAGGCTTATAGAGACTGAAACACTAACCAAAAAAAAAAAAAAAAAAAAAAAAACTTGGACCTAGTTTCCCCCCCCCAAACAAATGTAGATGATGGGCAACTGTGTAATCATACAGGTCCCTTAGCAAGTGGGGGGGGGGCAGTCCCAGTGACGGTCTTTGTTACCTTTTAAAGGGACACTTTACCTTAACTGAGCTGCCATGTCAGTCCCCAGAGCAAGAGGAAGCTTTTAGCCCTCATGCAACTGATGAACTGAGGGGGGCTTGTAGGGGTTAGATAAATTAGATTTAGAAAATATGTAGGACTTTCTGATACTGTCTCTTAATTCGGGGCCTGAAGAGCATTATCAGCACAAGTCAGGAAAAACAGGAAAGACTCAATAGACTGAAAAAACAAGGTTAAAGTCAGGAAAAACAGGAAAGACTTAATGGACTTGAAGAAACAAAGTATCTGGCCTGACATTGTTTTCGGCTGCTAAGTGGGTGGAGCCCAAATTAAGCTGAAACAGAGTTCCTCCTATTTAAGGACAGTGCATGGAGCCCAGAAAGAGAAGAGGCCCCTGATGCTAGAGAGCTCCAAGAGTCCTGCTGAAAAAAGTGCTGGCCATCATTTGATGGCCAGATTTCCCTGAAGCAGAAAGAAGCTGGTGAGCAAAGAAAGCCTAAGCAAGACACCAAAAGGCCAAGGACTAAACCCTGTGGCTCAGCTTTTGCCTAGAGGGGTTTGATCTGTCCAAACAGTGGCCTAAAAGAAATTGTGCCTGGGTTTAAGGACTGAGGCAGAGCAGCTGAGTTCCTGATTCAAAAGAAGTAAGTTGGCCTGCAGACGGCTGGGGTCTCCCACAGAGAAGAAAGCATGAAGCCTTATTTAAGGTGAGACTGCAATAACCAACTTACCCTGATGAACCTGCATCTGAGAGATCCACAAAAAGGACTGCTAAGTGCGTTAAAGAATCTACAACAAAGACTGTGTTCCTGACGACTGAGGACCTGCCCCAGAGACTGTATCATTCTAAAAGGTTAGAAAAATAATTATCAATAGGTTTAGTGGATAGGTTAAAGGGGTTGTAGGAATTTATAGGATTAATAGTTAAGAAATTGTTGGTGTTTGTTATAAGTGAATTTAGTAATAAATAAATAAGTGTTAAATAATAATTTAAAAGTTCGGTTACAGGGGCTGACATGTGGGATCCCCCACACTGGAGGAGAAAGATAGATAGGAGAGGGAGTAGAGGGTAGGAGGGTGGGGCTGGGGGGGGGAAGGATGGGGCTACTACCAATATGTAACTTGAATTAATAAATAAATATTAAAAAAAAGAAAAATCCCAGACTCCCTTGCAGCCAGGATTTTCCAGTGACCCTCACATGTCAAGTTTGTGCAGTATCTTTGAAAACTCCATCAGGAGAGCTAATGTAACAGAAGGTGGAAGAAAACATTTTACCCTGGGGGGGGGGGGGCTGAGAGAATCCATGATGACTCCGAGTTAGCTTTAAGATGAAACCTTGGGATGAGGATGACAGTAGCATAAATTCATGAAGACATCTGTTCTCAGATATAAAAGGGAAATAGTCTCCTACTTGCCTATTACACTGTTATTTAGGTTAGATTTTTCTAATTCATTTAACCAAACTTATTCTTAGCTAGTACATGGTATATAATTCTTTGGGATGCTAATAACAACCTTGGGCCACATGCACATATGCACACAAATTTTGCACTTAATTCTACATTTATAGAGCACTCCCACTCTTATTTAAAGTCTGAAACATTAAACTCATGTTAAAAATTCTTTCCTCAGTAGCAAATATAATATTTAGCCAGTGCGTTCTGATCAAATCAAATAACTTCATACACAGAATAACTTTTTTTTAAATACTTTATTTTTTTTTCTTCAAGTTACATCTCAGTAACAAACCCCTCCCTATTCCCCCTTCCTAACCCGCCCTTCCACCCTCTTCCCTCCAGAGGTTTCCCCTTTCAGTCCAACAGCTGGTTCCTTCTCTTATAACAGTAAGTATTATACAAAACAATAGATATAATTATGCCACATTTATGAGATTAAATTGGCCCAGTATACCTTCCCAATGTTCAGTTTATACCTATTTGGCCCCTGAC
>CAJQZJ010000670.1:467768-483219 GCA_907164525.1 Lophiomys imhausi | reverse complement strand
CTCCTTTAGTTGTCTTATTGCTCTAGCAAGGACTTCAAGTACTATATTGAAGAGCTATGGTGAAAGTGGACATCCTTGTCTTGTCCCTGAGTTTAGAGGAAATGCTTCAAGCTTCTCTCCATTTAATTTGATGTTGGCTACTGGCTTGCTGTATATTGCCTTTATTATTTCTAGGTATGGTCCTTGTATGCCCGTTCTCTCCAGAACTTTTAGCATGAAGGGATGTTGGATTTTGTCAAATGCTTTTTCTGCATCTAACGAGATTATCATGTGGTTTTTTTCTTTCATCTTGTTTATGTGGTGAATTACATTGATAGACTTTCGTATATTGAACCATCCCTGCATTCCAGGGATGAAGCCTACTTGATCATGGTGTATGATACTTTTGATGTGTTCTTGAATTCGGTTTGCTAGTATTTTTTTAAGTATTTTTGCATCTAGGTTCATGAGGGAGATTGGTCTGAAGTTCTCTTTCTTTGTTGGGTCTTTGTGTGGTTTAGGAATCAGAATGACAGTGGCCTCATATAATGAGTTTGGCAGTGATCTTTCTGTTTCTATGTGTGGAAGAGTTTGAAAAGTATTGGTGTTAGTTCCTCTCTGAAGGTCCGGTAGAATTCTGTGCTAAAGCCATCTGGCCCTGGCCTTTTTTTGGATGGGAGATTATTAATGACTGTTTCTATTTCCTTAGGTGTTATTGGGCTGTTTAAGCTGTTAATCTGATTTTGATTTAATTTTGGTAGGTGGAATTTATCGAGGAAATTGTCCATTTCGCTTAGGTTTTCAAATTTAGTGGAATATAGATTTTTAAAGTAATGTCCGAATATTTTCTGGATCTCCTCAATGTCTGTTGTTATTTCTCCCTTTTCATTTCTGATTTTGTTGATTTGGGTTCTTTCCCTTTGCCTTTTAGTTAATTTGGCTAGGGGTCTGTCTATTTTGTTGATTTTCTCAAAGAACCAACTCTTGGTTTCATTGATTCTTTGTATAGTTCTTTTTGATTATAAGTTGTTGATTTCAGCTCTAAGTTTGATGATTTCCTGTCTTCTGCTCTTCTTGGGAGTGTTTGTTTCTTTTTTTTCCAATTCACCCAGCTTAGCTGTTAGTTCACTAATATGAGCTGTCACAATTTTCTTTTTGAAAGCACTTAGTGCTATGAACTTTCCTCATAGCACAGCTTTCAATGTATCCCATAGGTTTGGGTATGTTGTGTCTTCATTGTCGTTGGATTTTAAGAAGTCTTTGATTTCCTTCCTTATTTCTTCCCTGACCCAGTGGTCATCCAGTAAGGAGCTGTTCAATTTCCATGTGTGTGTACGCTTTCTGTTGATTCTTTTACTGTTGAAGACCAGCTTTATTCCGTGGTGGTCTGATAAGATACAAGGTGTTATTTCAATTTTCTTGTATCTACTGAGACTATCTTTGTGACCAATTATGTGGTCGATTTTGGAGAAGGTTCCGTGGGGTGCTGAGAAAAAGGTGTATTCCTTTGTGTTTGGGTGAAACATTCTGTAGATATCTGTTAGGTCCATTTGTTTCATGATCTCTGTTAGACTCAATATTTCTCTGTTTATCTTCTGTCTTGATGATCTGTCCTTTGTTGTGAGTGGGGTGTTGAAGTCTCCCACTACTAATGTGTTGTGATCGACGTGCGCTTTAAGTTTTATAAGTGTTTGTTTTACGAAAGTAGGTGCCTTTGTATTTGGGGCATAAATGTTCAGTATTGAAATTTCCTCTTGATGAATATTCCCTTTAATGAGTATATAGTGCCCTTCTTTGTCTTTCTTCATTAACTTCAGTTGGAAGTCTGTTTTGTTTGATATTAGGATGGCTACTCCAGCTTGCTTCCTGGGTCCATTTGCTTGGAAAAACTTTTCCCAGCCCTTTACTCTGAGGCAGTGTCTATCTTTTGTAGTTAGATGTGTCTCTTGTATACAGCATAAGGAAGGGTCTTGCTTGCGGATCCACTCTGTAAACCTATGTCTTTTTATTGGGGAGTTGAGTCCATTGATGTTGATGGATATTAGTGACCTGGGGTTGTTATTTCCCATTAGTTTGGTATAGGCGGTGGTTCTGTTCCTCTTTTGGTTTAGTTGCTGATGGGTTTTCTATTCCCTTTGTTTTCTTGGGTGGAGTTTTCTTCTCTGGGTTGGGATTTTCCTTCAAGGATTTTCTGTAGGGCTGGGTTTGTGGGTAGATATTGTTTAAATTTAATTTTGTCATGGAATATCTTGTTTTCTCCATCTATGTTGATAGAGAGTTTTGCTGGGTAAAGTAGTCTGGCTGGGCATCTATGATCTCTTAGGACTTGTATTATATCTGACCAGGCCCTTCTAGCTTTTAACGTTTCTGGGGAGAAGTCAGGTGTAATTCTGATGGGTCTGCCATTGTATGTGACTTGACCTTTTTCTCTTACAGCTTTTAATATTCTTTCTTTGTTCTGTACATTTGGAGTTTCAATTATTATGTGGCGAGAGGAGTTTCTTTTCTGGTCTAATCTGTTTGGTGTTCTGTAAGCCTCTTGGATTTTTATTGGCATCTCTTTTTTCAGGTTTGGGAAGTTTTCCTCTATGATTTTGTTGAAGATATTTCCTGGACCTTGGAGTCGGGAGTCTTCTCTTTCCTCTATACCTATAATTCTTAGGTTCTGTCTTTTCAATGAGTCCTTGATTTCTTGGATGTTGTGGGTGAGAGATTTTTTAGCCTTCTCATTTTCTTTGGATGATGTACTGATTTCTTCCACTGAATCTTCCATGCCTGAGATCCTGTCTTCCATCTCTTGCATCCTATTATTGATACTCACATCCGTAGTTCCTGTTCTCTTCCCTTGGTTCTCCACTTCTTCTTTTAACTCTGACTGTGTTTTCTTTATTGTTTCTATTTCTATTTTCATGTCTTGTATGGCTTTGTTCGTTTTGTACATTTCCTTCTCCAGCTTGCTTGTTTTTGTATGAAAATCTTTCATGGCTTTTTCCTTTTCCTGTTCAAGCTCTGTCACCTTGGCTTGGAGCTCTTTAATGGTGTTGTTCCTTTTTTTGATTTGTAGAATTGTGGTTTCTTTGAATTCCTTCATAGATTTAAGTTCTTCTTGCAGGGACTCTATCACTTTCCATACTGCAGAATTGTCAATGTTTTCATGTGTTTCTGTTGGTGTGTGGTCATCCGAATTGGATGAGCTAGGGTGGTTCTGCTTTGTTGGAGTCATAATTCCTTGATTTCTATTTTTTTTTTGACCTTTCGCCATTGGATGCATTTAGCTGTCTGTTTTCTGTGCTTGGAACCACAGTGGATGATTTGGTGCAGGGGACGAGTTACTTGGCTATCTGTCGTTGCTTACAGGGGGATTTCAAGGTCACTGTGATTTTAATGGCCAGAGGCACTGTGATCTGGTGCAGCCTATTCCCAGGTTGTGAGTAATGGACCAGGATTGTTTCACTGCTCCCAATTCAGACTTCTCTATGTTGCACTCTGAGTTATCAGCCTGTAATGGTTCTGATGGTATGGGCCTGTTTGCCCAGGCACAGATTCTGTGGGCTTTGTTTGTCATCCCGGAGGCTGACAGGGTCTGGCTCCACACCTGATATGTCTGGATTTTCCAGGATACAGCTATGGTCCCGATTTCTGGTTTCTCTCTAGTCTTCTCGCCACAGGGCTGGACCCTGTGCCTGATTTCCTTCCTGTCTGCGCCACCACGGGTCCTGTGGGTACCCCAAGCCCCGGATCCTCCAGCTGACTGAGTGCACCTCTCGTCCCAGCAGCTCCGCCGTGGGTGCACGGACCCCTGGTCCCACCCACGCCTGTCTCTCTCCCCAGATGACCTGCCGTGGACTGGCGGGGATTTGGCCCTGCCAGCAGTGCTCCCTCCCCAGCTGCGCTCTCGTGAGTGTGCGAGAGTTGGCCGCTCCTGCCTGCTTTTGTGTTCCCTGCTTCCTGTGCTCTCTCGGAACCTCCCGCCCTCAGCTTCACGAGCGGCTGCAGACCACCCGCTGAGCCCCCTGTTTGTTCCTTGCTAAGGCTTCCACTATCTCGCAACCTTTTCTAAGTGGGTATAAGTTCAACCTGATGTGTGGGGAGCCCAATAGGACAGCGATCTATGGCCAAGTGGACCCTGATTCTGCCTGCTGTAAGTTGGGAACGATCTTACCAGGCGCCTCACCAAATGGGAGTTCCCGAATCCCCGGTTTAGTGGCCTCCGTGTCTGTGAGAGATGGGGAGAGCCTTGCCCTGGGACTTTTAACAGTCCCTTGGGAGCTGTGAGCGTTCCGGGGGGGAGGGGGTCTAGCCCCTCCGGTTTTTGCACAGTGCCCAGTAACTCTGCGTTTTTTATGGCTCTTTTTTCCCCATGTTCAGAATGCGTCAGTGTAGGTCGCCGCCATCTTCGCTCCCTGAATAACTTTTTTTTAAATAAAGATAACAGTAATCTCTATCTCGGAAACAAATAATCAAATATTCCATGCACGTACTGCTACTTATTGACAAGTGAAGGGGTAAATCACATGACTACAGGACCTACAAAGAACCTCAGACACATTCACCCAGTCTTTCCATTAAAGAGGAAGGAAGAAGCCACTGGCTTTTAGAGTCATTCACCTTGGGCTGGTGAAATGGCTGAGTGGGTAAAAGCCTTACTGCTGAGCCCGACGACCTGAATTCTATTCCCAAGTCCCATGTGGTAGAAGAAAATCACAAATTGTCCTCCAACTTCCACATGCATGCCATTGCATATTCATGTACATGCTCCCACAGACAGGCAGACAGACAGATCATAATGTTTTTAAAGCAGGTCACCTATTCTTTTGAGTCTTCCCATGCTTCAGTTCAGCTTTCTACAAAATTTGCTGATTTGCTATGCCTGCTCTGAGTAGATTCCTTCACCAAGTATGTGCTGCACACATAGTATTTCCTCTTTGATTTCCAGTGTTTCGACTGAAGGGTTGATAACTATGGCCTGTAAATAACTTGGCCTAAAAATTTATAAAATAAAGTTTTATTAGAGACAGCCACTCCTATTCGCTTAAATTTATGTGACTAATTTTGTACTTGGATTGAAAAATAGGGACAAAGTTGCCTCTAAATCTCAAATATTTATTGTCTAATTCTTTATAGAAACAAACTGGCAATCCCGTTTGGGTTTTGTTTTCTTATTTTGTATTGTTGGTTTTATAACATTAAGCTCTCATAATTTAGCCATCGCTGGCCTGGAACTTGCAGCAATCCTCCTGCCTCTGCCTCCTGAGAACTAAGATTACAGATATGTGCTACCACATCTGGATCTATTTTGGTGTTTGTCTGATGTTTGTTTTTCTTTAATTATTTGGGGATTATTTTAAGTTTCTGTATAATTTCTCAAAAGAAGATCTATAAATGGCCAATACATTTATGGAAAAATGCTCATCATCTTAGCCATCAGAGTGACAGGGAGACAAAAACAAAAATTAAATTCTAACTCAACTCAGTCTGAATGATTAAAATAAAATAATGGAGGCTGAAGTAGATGTGGGAGAAAGGTAACCTTGTACGCCACTGACTAGAATATAACCTACTAATTCAGTCCCCATGGAAAATAGTATAGAGAGCCCTCAAAGGGACTAAAAGTAACACTACCATTGACCAAGCTGTACCACTGTTGAATATGTTCCTGAAGGAATCAAAGACAGCATAGAGTAGACATCCCTGCACACCCATGTTTATTACAGCACTGCTCATAATAGCCAAGATAAAGAATCAGCCCAGGCACATTCCAGCAGATGAATAATGGAAACTATGGTGTATATACCCAATGGAATATTAAGGAAATGCAACAATAAAGATAAGTTAAATCATGTTATTTTAAGGAAATGAATGGAACTATAGGTCGTCGTATTCAGTAAATTCAATATAAAATTCAAATTCAGCAAAAAAAAATACCAGATTTATAAAATGTCACATTTTCTCTCAAATGTAGAACTAAAAACAACAAAAAGCTTGAAAGTACAAGAGAGACAAACAGAAAGGAAGAAAGAGATCCTGATTGGGAGAGAAAAGGGAGGGAGCTGATTCCCTGGGTAAGGCACCTTATCTTCAAGCATGGGCCTCCTAGTTCAGTTGTCCAGCACTCACATAAAAAGCTAGGCCTGGCTGTTCATGCCTAGCATTAAAGAACAAAAACAGGTGAATCCTAAGAGACTAAATTAATCATGAGAAAAATATTCTACAAAACATGGATCAAGAGCTGGAGAGATGGCTCAGCGGTTAAGAGCACTGGCTGCTCTTCCAAAGGACTCAGGTTGAAATCCCAGCACCCACATGGCAGTTCAAAAACTATCTGCAATGGCCGGGTGTGGTGGTGCACTCCTTTAATCCCAGCACTAGGGAGGCAGAGGCAGGTGGATCTCTGTGAGTTCAAAGCCGGCCTGGTCTACAAAGTGAGTCCAGGATAGCCAGATATACACAGAGAAACCCTGTCTCAAAAACAAAACAAAACAAACAAACAAACAAAAAACATGGATCAGACAGAGGACTCCTCAAAAACCATCAAGGTGGGGGTAAAAGTGATGCCTCAGCAGGTAAAGGCGCTGGTCACTAAACCTCATGACCTAATTCAGCCCTGGGATCCACATGATAGAAGCAGAGAACTGATGCTCACAAATAGTCCTCTTACCTCCACACATGTGCTATGGCATGCCTGTAAACATACATACATACATACATACATACATACATACATACATACATACATACATACAGAGAGAGAGAGAGAGAGAGAGAGAGAGAGAGAGAGTTGTGTGACACTGTTCTAAGGGAGACAGGAACAAACGTCTACTCATCCAGATAAGGAACCAACACCAATGAAAGTAAGGAGACCCCTAATGTACAACTTAGTGAACCAATGAGTTTTTGTAGAGTGAGCTACAAGAATATTCCTCCGACTGGTTACTTACAGAAACAGAAATTACTGAACAATAGCTGTATTACCAAAACCCATCCAAGCATGGGTGATGGCTCACAAAAATCTCAAAATCTGGAGCTCACTGTACAATTGCTGACCTCTTGGTCTGACTCTCTTTCCCACTGCTCATCTGGTCTATCTTTTAGATGCAGCCAAGCTGGTCTGAGGGTGTATCTCATCAGTCCTTACTGGTTACATACACTTGCAGAGTAAAGGGTCTGGTCAGTTTCAGGGACTTCCTAAAGCCTTTGCGTTGTTTATTTCCTGAATTTTAAAGAGCTATCCTACAAGATTGTCTGTTTTGTATCAGATGGAAATCATTACACAACACACACACACACACACACACACACACACACACACATATTAAACACAGACGTGCACACACACACACTTGCACAGACAGAGAGAGAAATTTTAGTTAAGGTAGTAAAAAAAAAGTCTGAGAAACTCTCACAAACCATTAAGAAGAAAGGATACACAGAAGCTAACATCCTGTCACCTCTGGGTGGAGTCCTAGGACAGAAAAATGATATCTTAGAAAAACCTAATGAAATAGTAACTTCAGTTCATGATCATGTGTCAATGCCAGTTCATTGTGGCAATTGCCTTCTATTAATATGAGACATTATTAACAAATTGGGGCACATAGCTCTTCTTTTATAATTTTTGCACATATAAGAGTACTCTAAAATTAAGATCTTATTTAAAAGGAAAACTTCTAGCTTGAAGTATTTTCCAAAATAGAGATGTATAAAACTATTTTTCCTCTTTGGCAATGGCTTGCTTTACATCTGCCATCCTGGTTAACCAAATGCCTGAAAGACACTGCTTTCAAATACCTGTTGCTTTTTCTGAGGACTTGTTCTCTTCTCACTCCCCAGTCTACCACTGTGCAGTATGACAAATTCTTGATTTTCCCCCCTTGGGTTAACTTTTCTCCCTACCTCTTGTTGTTAATATCTGAAAACTCCACAACAAGCTCTAGCGTTACATGAGTCCATCTGCAAGTCTGCAACACCTTCCGTTCTCTCTTCTCACAGACATTCATTTTTCAACTTCAACTTCTGAATGATTGTGCAGTGTGGTCTCTCTTCCAACCATGCAGAATTTCTCTCTTGGCTCTCTGTAGACACCAGGTGGAGTTGAGTTCCTTTATGTCTTCAGATCTTCACACATGGAAAGGTTAGTCCTCAGTAATAAACACAGCTTGTGTGATGAAGGATTTCCCCTAGTAGGAAAAGCAGCTGGTAAAACCATCTTTTAGTGAGAATAGTAAGGAAGGAAGACCCGGCATTTGTCTTTTCTTAATAGTGCAGCCATTGACATTTGGCATTATTTTTTGGAGCCTCTCTAGGATTATGTTGAGATCGCCCTCAATTGTTTGCTGACTTTGGAGACAAACAAGCATGTTCATGTTATTAATTATCTGTGAGAAATTGTGTTTCAGGAATTTCTCCCCATAAACTCAACCTCCACAAAAAGAAACCATCTCAAGGATAGTGTAGAAAGATGTGTTATCAACAGCTGGCTAATCGAGGCTGAGTTAGGGACAGATCAAATCCTTGTTGCCCTCCAAAGTCTCCTCATACATATACAGAATTCCACATCTAAATACTTTTAGTTTAAATGAGTTTTCTTACCTGGGATTCTGATCCTTCTAGGCTCCTGCAGCTCTTTTAACAACAAAATGTCCTTGATACACAGGATCAAATAGCGTGCTTCTTAATCTTATTTTCATGTCAGTTCCGCACACTGATACTTTCTTCAGGTTAAACAGAAACATTATTGGTAGGAAAAACACGTCCTTGGTTACATGTGTTCCTTGGTCAAAGTCTTACAAAATTTGAGGTCAAGGTAAGAAAATTATAAGATATTGTCAGTGGTAGGAGAACTGGAAACACTTATTTTAGGCCTCAGTACCAGAATTTGACCTTCAGAAAGCTTCTAGCAAATTGGTATGATTTGGGCAACTTAAGCAGAGCCTCCTAGATATTTTCTAAGCTTCCCAATGACCATGGATTTAACAAACTAATGAGATACTACCTCTGGCAAAAACAGAAGGATTGATCTAGAATCAATGCTTTTCTCAAACACCTGGAAAGTCAGTATGGTGGTCTATGGAAGCCAACAGAAGTAAACAAGACGAGTCAGGACCCTGGGTGACCATGGGGGAAGACAACATGAGAGATTTGGGGCAGAGAAACTCCTGGCACAAAGATTTGGAACCAGGGAGTTGAAATAAGGTAGGCAGATGATAGAAAGAGAATATGTGGTATGATTGGAGGAACAGTGAGCAATTTTGTCATACACACACAAAATCACTTCTAAATCCATTGACATCTTCACAATTTTATGGGGTTTCTTATTTCCTCTAAAATGACAATGATTTCAGAAACCTCTCCCTCAAAAGACTTACCATGCCCTTTCTTGCTTAGCTAAAGATTCAGATTCATGAAATCCACCAATGTACTATGAAATTATAACATTGGAAGAGAAGACACGAAATCCAAAATTATGACCAAAATCCTCAACCATAAAATGCAACTTTGAGAATGTCGCATTTTTAGCACTATCTGAATGCTAAGTTTTCTTATTATTTTAATGTTATTAATTTCTTGTGATTCATATTCCTCCAAAGGAAAAGAGGTTACTCCCTAGTGATTTCACCACAAAGGAAAAATTAGATTCTCTCTCCTTCCCATGGCTCCCTCCTCACCCCCTTACCCACCTGCTAAAATCATACACATCTGAGTCCAACAAGACTCTACCAAAGAAAAGTACAGCCAATGAGCCTCACTTGGAAAATTTTTTCATCATATGACAGTGCAGAAAATTATGTACCATTTTCTTTAATCAGCAAACATATACTGAACCTGACCTCTGTACAGCACTGAGAGGTTTTTCTTTGGAAATCATAATGTATGCTATCAAGAAAGCGTCTCTGAGAAGTCTGGTAATGGTGAAGTGTGTTTCATTTGGTCTATATAAAGCTTGCAAACTGGACTTTGAAATCCTGAGTTCTGAACACTTATCAGCATCCCACAAAACAAAAAAACTTTTGTAGCCTACTGTTTTAGCATGAATTTGGAACCTTCACCATTGTGTGCAGTGATTTATATTGATATATTTTTCTCCAATGTTACAAACTTTGTATCATCAAACTTCATGTCATATTACATCTCTGCAATGCAAAGGGCCTCTCCAAACACAGGTCAGGGAACAGGCCTGTGCCCTGTTGTCATCCCCCATATCTCACAAGTGCAAGTGGAGTCCAGAGATATGAGTAGAGAACAAAGCAGCAGCAGCAGAGGAATCAACAAGCCTTTGGGAGGATCCATTGTCTAGTGTCCAGCAGGGAGCTAGAAGATTTACCTAGATTATTTGACTTATTCCTGGAAACAGTCTGTAAGTATTTTCATACTGACTCTGGAGAAAACAGACTCAAAAAAGACTAGGTAATTTCCCCATGCTCAAATGACTAATGAGCACTGAAGTCAAGATTTTATATAAAATCTGTTTTATATAAAGAAGTTCTAGAATATTCTATTTGAGAATATTTATGCTGCTTTCAAAAACTTAAAAAACAGAATTTGTGTATATAAAAAGAAATGAGATAAGACTGAAATATTACTACACTGGCTTATGACCAACAAAGGGTTGTTAAAAAGTATTCATAACACTTTCATTCTTTAGAATTACTTTAAGAATATATGCTACACACACACACACACACACACACACACATACACACACACACACACACACACACACACACACACACACACACACACACCTTCATAGTACTTGGCTACAAAACAAATAAGCAAGATAGTTTTAATAGAGGCATTGAAGTGGAGCATTGGAACCAGTACAGAACACACGTAGACACCAAATTCTTAGCACAAAAGAGATTTATTACCCAAGAAGGGCAAACAATGGGGGTAAGGGACAGCCTCTGGGTTGGGCAAAGGCCGACAGCAAGCAACAGGTGTTTTTACAGAAGTGGGTTTTTAAGGAGAAAAGGGGGGAGTCTGTGCTAGGGTGAGTTGGTAAATCCTGATTAGACAGGTGAGCCAGTGTCTGCACATAATGAATTTTGATTGTTGGACCTTGGCGTTTAGTCTCAGGAATGAGTCAATGGAGTAGACCTTGGGGGTTAGCTTCAGGATTGTCATGTAACAGTTAGGAAGGAAAAGGTTAGCAAGACCAGTCTATCAGGAAGGGAAGTCGGGGAAGGAACTCAAGCAGGAGCCTAGAGGCAGAAAGTGAAGCAGAAGCTGCCGAGAAACAGTGCTTCCCAGCTCCATGACCTGCTCAGTCTGCTTTACTACACTTCCAGAGGGCACTTCATGAAAGCAGAAGGAACAAGCTTGTTGATAGAATGGGTGCTGTGAAGCAAAGGAGAGAAAGGGTAAAACTAGGAGGTGCAGGTCAGTGTTAGAGCACCTAGTTAGCAAGCCTGGAGCCCTGGCCTTTATTCCTAGGACCAAAACCCCACAAACACCATTCAAAAAGACTAAGCAAGTAAGAAAAGCTTACTACTGTCAAATGAAAAAAAAAAAGCCTTTATTGAAATGAACTTTCTGCAAAATCTGTTTGACCAAAGATCTCCTCTTGATTACTGGGCAGCTTAACGACTCGTGAAATGCCAGGGTTCATGGAGCACAGCCTGGGAAATGCCATTTTGGAGATCTAAATAGTCATCACTCTATCCTATCTTCCTCAGAGCCAAATTTACTCCTATTCCCTGGGCAAAACTGCTGAGGTGAAGAAGTGCAGACTCTAAATGTTTTGGGATGGAAGGTGCAGAGCTAAATCAGCTACTGATTAATGTCAACAAGTCCCTTTAAAAAATGTGTATGTGTGTGTGTCCTTGTTAGAGTCTGTGCAGGTGTCAGCTCAGGTGCCTGCAGAGTCCAGGGGCTGAAGTCTCATGCAGTTGTGAGCTATGTGACAGAGGTGCGAGAAACCTAACCTCTTCAAGAGTGGTTTATTTTCTTAACCGCAGCAGAGCCATCTCTCTCCAGCCCCATGGAGAAGTTTTGCATTTAATATTTTAATGTGACCATTATCACCATGGTTACAATTCCAAGTCTTGCTAGCTGGGTTAATCTATTGCTAGATAACATTGATGGCTACCATAATTGAGACTTTGCTGTGTCACGTTCACCGTCTTGAGAGCATGACACATGACAGAACATTTAACTGGTATTTCGTCCTGGATAACAGTTGTTACCTTAATTTCATGGTAATATAAGCCGCCCAAGGCATACAAGCATCAAGGATTCATGTTGCTCTATATTTAATATTCAATCCTGAGTTTGTTTTTCCACTTAAAAGACTGTCTTTGAGGGATCCAGATTTCAAAGTAGAATTTATAACTAAACAAATAGTAAAGGTAAGTAAAAATGACAAAGCTAAACAATAGTTTCTATCATTTCATTAATAATCTCTGTTCTTCTCTTCCTCTGAACTTATCTTAGCTGCTGAAGATAATAAAAGCATTAATAAAATTAAGACAATAACTATTAATATTTATTTAATGTGTATTAATAAATATTAAGAAAATTAAAACTAAGAAAATTCTTCACAAAACTTATATGCATGGCATTTTACTAATTTCAGTTAGGAAGCACTCTAGCCTGCTTGGATTGTTATTAAAATCAAAGCAAAACACTTTTTGAAATGTGATTTGCTAAAGGAAAACACAGATGAGAATGAGGTGGGCTAATGAAAGAAACAACTCCTGCGGACAGTGACAAGACGTCATAGGGCCCAGAGACTTCTAGAACTTGATCTAAATATAAACTGGCACATTCCAGAGAGGTCCAAAGCAGTTCACTCCTTCAGGACTGTGCCCTCCCTGGCCCTCTGTCAAGTGTTGCTGTGAAAAGGGCGCCTTCCCACACAAACACAGCCTTCTGACATTTAATAATGGTCCCTCGCTCCCTCTCCACTCGAAGCACCTTGCATGTCACGAATTTGCATGTGTCTATCTGTTCCATCAGTGTGCACAGCATGAGCAGAAGGAATGTGGTCCAGGATGGCTAGCAGAACGCAGAGGTTTTTCTGAGTGCAGGGAAATTCTGTCAAGAATAAATGAGAAGCAGGCCCAGTACAATCAGTCTCCAAATCTAAATTAAAAGCTGTCTCACTGTCTCCAACAGCACCTTCAGCAGTGGCAAGAGGAAATAAAAAAGCTGAGGAAAGCAACAGCTTGTCAGTTTAGGCTTCTTAATTGTACATTGGGGCTTTTTTTTCTGAGGGACATTGGAGAGTTTTGCTTGGAAGTGGAAGTTTTTTAAGCTACTGGAGCACCAAGAACTGAGGATAGCTAAAAATTAGTTTTTGTTGTGTCTTAACTTTGAGTGTCTTTGTGAACAGCTACTGGAAGAGAAAACAGGCCAAACTTTTTCACAGAGTCTTTGATAGAGTAATCTAATTAAGCCAGCAGTTACTTAGGGATGAGTCTATGCCAAGCCTCACTGGACTCAGTGGGTATCATGTTCTCTCTCTATCTCTCTCAATCTCACTTTCTCTTTCTTCTTTTCTCTCTCCACTCTCCTCCTTTATTTCCTTTTCCCTCCCCTCTCTCATTCCTCATTTTGTCATCATTGTCCCATATTATATGTATAATAAAATCATGTCTAGCTTTCCTGTAGTTCTATCTGACTCAGTCTCTGGGGTTATTTTGAAATTTAATCTTTCTCCTCCAAGTATTCGAGCCACTTACCATGATCCAATTTGCACAGTTAATGAGATGTTCTCTAGTCCACCATCCAAATAAAGCTATAGAATAAGACTGGGACAGTGTGACCCTGTACAATGCCATATGTCACCCAAGAGGCCTTCAAATCACAGCTACATGCTCTAGTTCACAACTATCTGATTGCCAATGGTGCTGAGATGCAAACTGCTGTTTCCAGAGAAACTCAGCAGAAGATGGTAATAGGCCCCATGCCTCACAAATGCCTACTGATCAATCTGTCCTTCAAGGATTGACAGAGTTTAAATTTTCAAGGCCATCCTCATCAACGTAAAATGTTTAAGTCCAGCCTGGGCTACATGAGACCCTGTCTCAAAAATAAAAACAAGGCGGGTCAAGATGGCGGCAACCTACACTGACACATTTTGAATGCGGGGAAAAAAGAGCCATAAAAAACACAGAGTTATTGGGCACTGTGCAAAAAACGGAAGGGCTAGACCCCCCCGGGAACACTCACAGCTCCCAAGGGACTGTTAAAAGTTCCAGGGCAAGGCTCTCCCCATCTCTCACAGCCACTAAACCCGGGATTCGGGAACTCCCATTTGGAGAGGTGCTTGGTAAGATCGATCCCAACTTACAGCAGGCAGAATCAGGGTCCACTTGGCCATAGGTCACTGGCCTATTGGGCTCCCCACACCTCAGGTTGAACTTATACACACTTAAAAAACTTTGCGAGATAGTGGAAGGCTTAGCAAGGAACAAACAGGGGGCTCAGCGGGTGGTCCGCAGCGGCTCGTGAAGCGGAGGGCGGGAGGTTCCAAGAGAGCGCAGGAAGCTGGGAACACAAAGGTGGGCAGGAGGGGCCGAATCCCGCACACTCACACTAGCGCAGCTGGGGAGGGAGCACGGCTGGCAAGGCCAAATCCCCCGCGCGAACCCACAGCAGGTCATCTGGGGAGAGAGACAGGCGTGGGCGGGGCCAGGGATCCATGCACCCACAGCTGAGCTGCTGGGACGAGAGGTCCACTCAGTCAGCCGGAGGATCCGGGGCTTGGGGTACCCACGGGACCCGTGGCGGCGCAGACAGGAAGGGAATCAGGCACAGAGTCCAGCCCTGTGGCAAGAAGCCTAGAGAGAAACCAGAAATCGGGTCCATAGCTGTATCCTGGAAAATCCAGACATATTAGGTGTGGAGCCAGACCCTGTCAGCCTCCGTGACGACAAACAAAGCCCACAGAATCTGTGCCTGAGCAAACAGGCCCATACTATCAGAACCATTACAGGCTGATAACACAGAGTGCAACATAGGGAACTCTGAATTGGGAGCAGTGAAACAATTCTGGTCCATTACTCACAACCTGGGAATAGGCTGCACCAGCTCACAGTGCCTCAGGCGATTAAAACCACAGTGACCTTGAAATCCCCCTGTAAGCAACGACAGATAGCCAAGTAACTCATCCCCTGCACCAAATCATCCACTGTGGATCCAAGCACAGAAAACAGACAGCTAAATGCATCCAATGGTGAAAGGTAAAAAAAAAATAGAAATCAAGGAATTATGACTCCAACAAATCAGAATCATCCTAGCTCATCCAATTCGGATGACCACACACCAACAGAAACACATGAAAACATTGACAATTCTGCAGTATGGAAAGTGATAGAGTCCCTGCAAGAAGAACTTAAATCTATGAAGGAATTCAAAGAAGCCACAATTCTACAAATCAAAACAAGGAACAACACCATTAAAGAGCTCCAAGCCAAGGTGATAGAGCTTGAACAGGAAAAGGAAAAAGCCATGAAAGATTTTCATACAA
>CAJQZJ010000670.1:447771-467368 GCA_907164525.1 Lophiomys imhausi | reverse complement strand
GACAGCCTAACTCTGCCAAGACAGGGTAGGTAAGTCCTTCATAATCCTTGCTCTACAACAAATGTCTGTCAGAGAAACAGGACCCAAAGGCTGAAGATTGATGCTGGAATGTATGGAGAGAAAATGGGAACTATCCAGGCAGTTATTGGTATGTTCTTTCTTAGTTTTGGAAGCTGCAGGCCCTGCACTTCCTATATAAGCAAATATATTTATCCCTCTCAGGTCTCTGAGGTGGTTGAAGAATAGACATCTAGAGTCTCATAGTTAAATTTTGAACTGTTTAGGAATCAAGAGGGTGTTATAGATCTAAGAAGATACTCTTAAAAGTGTGTTGCAAGATAGTATGAATGTTGAGTCACATATAGACCTTTAAACTCATGGAGTTGGTTAGATAGTAGAATGTTAAAGTCAGGGGCCAAATATGTATAAACTGGACATTGGGAAGGTATACTGGGCCATTTAACTCTCATAAATGTGGCATATTTTTATCTATTGTTTTGTATAATACTTACTGTTATAAGAGAAGGAACCATCTGTTGTACTGAAAGGGGAAACTTCTGGGGGAAAGAGGGTGGAAGGGTGGGATAGGAAGGGGGAATAGGGAGGGGTTTGTTACTGAGATGTAACTTGAAGAACAAAAAATAAAGTATTTAAAAAAATAAAATAAAATAAAATGTACTAAATCAAAAAAACAAGAAAAGAAAGCAAAGGAAGGAAGAAAAGAAAGAAAGAATGAATGAATGAATGAAAGAAAGAAAGAAAGGAGGTAGGGAGGGAGGGAGGGAGGAAGGAAAGAAAGAAAGAAGGAAAGAAAGAAAGAGAGAGAGAAAGAAAGAGAAAAAAAGCACATGTCTGTGCTATTTGTAAGTACCACAGAGAATATGTGGACTTGCTCCACAAATGACCACATGGTTAAGCTCAGCCAGCAATTTGCTCCTTAGACTTGCTATATCAAGTACTCACCACTTGCTTAATATGCATTATCAAGATATACAAATTCATACTTATGCATTAACCAAGAACAGATTAACCAAAGCAGCCCTTCCTATAACCTTAATTATAATTAAAACTAGACACTCCTTGTGCATTTCTCTTTCATTATTTTTTATCTTATTCTTAAGATAATATAATTACATCATTTTCCATCTCCCTTTTCTCCCTTCAAACCCCCCTTACTTCTCTTTCAAACTCATGGCCTCTTTTTCTTTGATTATTATCAGTGTGTGTGTGTGTGTGTTCCTAAATACATAAATACAACCTGCTCAGTCTACATAGTGCTACTTATTTGTATGTGTTTTCATATGTGTTTCTCCAGCAGATCTTGAAAAGTCTTGGTGCAGCTTCTACTGATGTATTGTTTTCTGTGTTTCACATTTTCCCTCACAGACCTGATGTGCTCCAGTGTTTATCTTGGCTACTAGAAACATATGATTAGGATTATACAAAAACCATTAAAAGTAAGGTAATGTGTTATAAATCCTATATTGACTCCCTAGTTGAAACAATTTCTAGCAATATATACTAATATAATAAAAAGGGTATTTAAAATAGATCATTTTATATTTAATTGACACATAATAATTGCATATTACTAGAGGCAAAGATGACAAGGGGCCTCCCCCTGCAGTTTAGAGATGAATGACATTATTACCAGCATTCCATTAGTTTCAGCATGCTCAGAGCTACTCTTAAATGAGTGTTTAACCCTGAGCACAGTTTGGAGCTGATATATACATCTCACTTGCTTTCCAAATTCAGCAACAAGGCAGGTAATGCTCTTCCAATCCTCAAAAGAAAAAGGGTAAACCTTGACAATAGAGATAAGAAAATTGCCCAGTGTCATACAGCGTAAGTAAAGAGAGCAGCAATAAACTCCAACAGTGGCAACATGATTGTCGAAGTTAGGATTTCTACTGACTTGATAAAAATACATGACCAAAAGCAACTTGGGGAAACAAGGGTATGTTTCCACTTACACTCAGATCATACTCCATCCCTGAAGTAACTCAGGGCAGGAACTCAAGGCAGGAACCGAATGGGAACAATGGAGGTATGGTACTCACTATGGCTTCCTCATGTCTTGCTAAGCCTAATTTCTTACAGCACCAGGACCACCACCCCAGAGGTGGCACTTCCTAACATGGGCTGTGCCCCTCTGCTTAGATCTATTAAGAAAATGCACCACAGGCTTGCCCACTGACCAATCTGGGTGGGGCATTTTCTCAATTGAAGCTCTCTTTCTCTTCCAGAATAACTCTAGCATGTGTCGAGTTGTCATAAATCTATCCAGCATAATGGTAAATGATGGTGGTGGTGATGACAATGATGAAGATAGATGATAGGTAGAAGACAGACGGATGGATGGATGGATGGATGGATGGATGGATAGATAGATAGATAGATAGATAGATAGATAGATAGATAGATAGATGAATGATAGGAAATAGACAAATAGATACACAGATCATAGATACATGCATGATAATAGATAATAAATGATGATAGGTAGAGATATTATTTGGTAATAGATGAATTAAATAATAGGTACATATATAGAAACATGGATGATAATGGGTACATAATAATAGATAAAGATAACAAATTATGGTAGATGGGTATGATAGAAAGAGTTAGAGGATATGTATATCAGAATTACAACTGGCATGATAAATAGATAGAAGATAGATAAATAGATGATATGATATATAGGTAAATAGATAAATAGATAGATGAAGGATAGATAGATATGATAGAGATAGATGATATATATATATATATCAATAGATAGATGATAGATAGATAGATTGATAGAGTTGATAGATAGAGATAGACTTTAGGACAAAGTCCACATTTCTTCATTTTACCAGTGCATTTCCAGCCCAGGTTAAAACCAGAGCAGAAGCTACTTTGACCCAAGAACATAGCACTTGCAAACATTTATTTTTAGAATTTCACTTTGTCATTACTAACCAATGTGTTATTAAACTGCCACTTGGGAATTATCATTGTGTTTAGTATTGACATATGCTATGCTGCTTAGGATATATGTGTTGGGGGAAGGTCTAATATCATTGCTTCTGACAGGCTGATTTCAATGCTGAGATCTGGTTACCATCCCTTCTGAGGCATCCTTTTGATTGGTTAATAAAAGTTGCTGATAGCCAATTAGCTGGGCAGAAAGAGTATAGGAAGGCAGGACTTCCTGAGATTATAACAGGAACTCTGCTATACCAAGGATCATTCCTTCCACCAGGAAACACAGAAGCAGATGGACAAAATTGAGAACGCTGGAAGGTAATCATAGGCACATGGTAATTTGGGATTAGATGATTTGGGTTAACTTAGAGTAGATAATTGAGAGTCTGCCCAGCTAAGGGTAAAGTGTTAAAACATTAAAAAGTCTTGGTGTGTTTAATTATTGGGGAAAGAACTGTGGCAGTTTATAAGCCCTCAGTCCAAGCAATCCCAGGCCTTCAGACTTCTGGACTCACCTCAAATCCAGGTAAATCTCCCGCCAAGCTGCTGGTAATTCTACTGGCCTAATATAACAACTTATATTAATTAACAGAGTTTAGGTTACAGGGATCTTTCCCAGGACAAATCAGGCAACCGGTTAAAGCTGGCCTAATCTTACAGTTTATACTTACTAATAAATACAATTGATAATTAAATTGCAGTTTCATATATGGGTCTCTGTTTCACATGGCTCTCATTTAGAATAGCCCCAGGATTCTTTTTTCTTTTATTTCAATATCAATATATCTATTCTTAGCCAGGGTTATGCTTCTATGTGTATTGTGAACCTCATAAATGAAGATGCCTTTCTTTTCACCTTGAAAGCTAGGAAACCCATTCCTAAGCTAGGAGCTTGCTACAAAACTTGGGAAGAACAGTTAGGGTGTGCCTTAGTCCTGATAGTTCCAGCAACACTTTCACTACCCTACCTTACTATCTTTTTGCTATGTTATTTTTATTTTTTCTCCTATAATAGCCTATTACAAATGTCATGGTTTTCAAACACTGGAATAGAGACATTCATGCATCTATCCATCTCTGCATGCAAAAGAATCTCTGGATTTGCAAGTAAAGCTGGTACTTTCCCTGCTAGACTGGGAGCTCCAAACAAGCAGGGAAAGTTGGCCTCTCATTCCTTCATCTGTTTTCTCAGCACGCTCATCTGACTTGAAAGATAGTTTGCACTTAGTAAACACTAGTGACATGAGTGGATTTCAGGTGTACCCCAGGGAATCTATGATGTCTGTGAAAAGCTTCTGAAAACTTTGAGCTACGATCTTACCGATTCACTTTCCCATGAGTGAATTATTTGCTCTCTAAATGCAAAGTTGGTCTTTGTGTAGAAAATGAGTCTAATGCCATTTTCTTTCCCCGAATTCATATGTAGCATACAGAGACCTCAAATATCCATGTGGGTTAGATTCCTACTCATCAAAAGTGGGAAGAATAGGATATTGTAATCAAAGTACACATATTAATGGAGTTCACTTTTAACCCTACTAATGTGAATAATTAACATACATTAGTAGTCACAATAAAAAAGAATTATTAGCCTTTACAGTAAACCCTCCTGATTAGATCTGTGTGTATAATGTATGCATGATTTTTTTCACAAAAATAAAATCAAAAAATGAGAAGACATAATAGAATATATATGGCACAGACCCTAACACACAGACTTCTAAACAGTAACCTATCAGAGTACCCACAGATCATGGAGACTTAGTAAATACTTGATGAGTAATATTAGTAAATACTTGAGAAGACTCTGAGCCTCTTGTCTTTGTATGTAGACATCAGAAAAAGCTGTCTTCTGAATCTTCTGTTGAGACTGAATACTACATGGGACTAATGATGGGTTCAAATCCTCACCATCCACTAATGAGATATGCAGCCTTACCTCTCTCTTAATCATACAAGCTAGCTAAGACTCTATTTACTCACCTTTAAATAATGATTAGTCATAACACTTATTAATGGGATAATTGTAAAGTTTTAATAATATAGAATGCTAAGTGCACTTTATCTAATGGCTTATATATTGTATTTGCTGAGTAAAAGGAAGTATTCTTACCTAATTCTTTCTATTCATTCTAAAGTCACATGAAAGGTCTATAGTAAGAGAACTAAAACTAACATTCAGATAGTATTCTCTTGGCCAAAAAAAAAAAAAATCCACTAATTCAATTTCTGATATTATCTCAGACCTGCCTAAACTACCCACACTTCCTGAGACAAAAGTCATGTCAGTTTTCTATGGAAAGTTGCTGTGATAAGAGATGAGAAAGGATCCAGGCTCATTAATAGATAACTTCAAAATCCTCTTAACATACAAGGAATAATTGAAAAATGCCAGGGCTTCTTGACTATTTCAAAAAGATACTAAAAAATGGGATTTGAATTTAAAGCAAGCATCATTAACATGATTGAAATATTTGGGAACCTCATGGATGATTTCTGAGGATTGGAATCTGAAAAACAAACACTTGTGAGGCATAGACTAAATTTATGAGTTGGAGATAATTCTTTGTTTTGATAGATAAATCTCAAAATAATGACAATAAAATCATGTTTGCATTTAATTTAGTGTTTATAAAAGATACTGTATATTTAGCTACATATAACCCAAGTGTATAGGTCTACAACTTGGTGGTTAATAAAATATCTTACTGAAACGCGGTGCGCAAGTCCTCACAAACCCACCTGGGTGTCGGGGTTCTCTGTATGCTACCTATAAATTCAGGGAAAGAAAATGACCTTGGCCTCATTGTCTACATAGAGACCAACTTTGCATTTAGAGAGCAAATGCACACATGACTGAATCATAATTAAATAAGCTCAGCACCTCGATACTATGGGAATGTTTGTCCCTGGGAGCTGTTTCAAGATCACGGCATCACTGCCAACAGGTGCTTTGCAGATCCCCACACTACAGTACCAATAACAAATCCAAGGCGACAAACTGAGTGTTTTTAACATCTGTCATCCTGCCCTACACCTCCAAGCAGACACCTGTTCCCTGAGCACATGAACAAGTCTTTGTTTTCTTACAAGTGAGAAAATTGGGTGACTACACCCATTACTTTATTTGTGCCCCTGAGAGGTATTAGTGTAATCCATGAGAGCAACTCCATGCACCTCCCAGAGAATAAGATTATATGCACTCAAATTCTATTGAGAACTGATGTGTGTTTTCCCTTCTATTACACAGTGCTTAAGAGCATATGTCCACACTGGAATCCCTGTATGGCTTTGTGCAAAACACTACCTCTCCATACTTTAGGTTCTGTCTGTTGGGAAGGAATACAGTAGAAATGATTTCAAAGGGTTCTTGTGATGGCTAAATAAATTAATATAACTATTATTAGTCTGCTTAAGTTGCCATAAAGAAATACCACAAACTAGTATGTTTAACTGAACTAGTTTGTTTCACTGAATTTGTTTAAATAACAAGAAGCTACAAAGCGAGGAATAAGAAGAGCTCAGTAGGATTGAATTTCTTATGAAGTTATTTTTCTACCATGTGAAAACCACTTCCTCTCCATGTCCTTATCAAGTAAAGGGAGTGATCTCTTAGTCATCTTCTTCTGAAGCCATTAATGCCTTCTTTAGGATTGGGGCTCATCCTCATTATCTGATCTAACTCCAAGTATGTTCCAAAGTCCTCATCTCTAAATGTAACCACACTGGGGTTACAATATCCACACATAAGGGGAAAGCATAGAGATAGGGAGTCTATAACATGGTTTGGTTACTAGTCCAAATATAAGTTGGTCTTAAAGACCAGTGCTAAGAATGTCTTAAGTACTAAGTGATGGTCACTGTTGCCTTTGTGCCAGGCACTTCACCGATTGTCTCACTTTAAAACTTCTCAGCAGAGCAGACATAGGTGTATCCTCTTTGCCTGAGGCAATTGAGCTGAGTTGTCTGCATTGACTTTGGGTTGGTAAAGCTAACTTGATAGAGTCTAACTCTATAGCCAACATGTTTTCTTTTTTACCTTGCCATATCTTTAAGTTTTATTATTTTTACTGATTAAAATATCTAGATTAGCAACTGCAGAAACCAGGAAAGTAAAAATGGATCATTGTGGGGATATGGGGTAAAAGAGAGGGAGATCGCAGAATACAAGTTGTCTGAAGGGGGAAATGAGAAAATGGGAGGGTTAAGGGTTGGAAGGAAGATGAATACAGAAGGAGATAGGAGATTAAAATAAAAGTAAAGATATCTGAAAAGTCCTCTGTTTGTGTGTGTGTGTGTGTGTGTGTGTGTGTGTGTGTGTGTGTGTGTGTAAAATAGCTATTAAATAAAAAAAGCTGTGAATTTGAGAGTTATGGGTTACATGGGAGCGTTAGAGGGAAGAAAGGGGAGGGGATAGTGATGTAATTATATTATAATCTCCAAAAACATTTTAAAAATTAAATCTGGATTTTAAAAATACTTTCACAAAACATAGTATCTATCCCTACAAACATACTTCTTTGTAGAAGGAAGTCTTTGTGAATTAAAAACAAGCCAAATATGAGATGGCTGTCATTATTCATGTTTGGGTCTTCTGTTGTGTCTGTTCCATTGCTCTACATGTCACTTTTTGTGCCAGTACCATGCTGTTTTTATTACTATAGCTCTGTACAATAGCTTGAAATCTAGTTATGGGAAGCTCTCCAGCATTAATCTCTTTGCTTAGGATTGCTTTGGCCATTTAAGAACTTTTCTAGTTCCTTATGAATTTTAGGATAGTTTTTTTCCTATCTCTGAGAAATATAATGGGGATTTTTAATGAGATTGCATTGAATATATAAGTTGTTTTTGCTATGATCATCATTTTCAAACTAAATGAAATGTCCTTCCATCCTTTTATATCTTTTTCATTCTCTTTCCTCAGAAATTTGAAGTTTTCATTGTAGAGGTCTTTCAGCTCCTTGGTCAAATTTATTCCTAGATATTTTTAAGCTATCATGTGGGGAAGGAGGAAACTTCATTCACTGTTGATGGGATTATAAACTAGTTCAACTACTGTGGAAATTAGAATAGAAATTTCTAAAAAACTGAAAGTAGGTCTACCATATAACCTAGCTTTATTGCTCCTTGGCATATCTCCAAAGGACTTGACACCTTACTCCACAGATTCTTTTTCAGTTGTGTTCATTGTTTCTCTATTCATAATAGCTATGAAATGAAAACAATCTAAATGTCCTTCAACTGAATAATGGATAGTGAAAGTGTAGTACATATGTACAATGGAGTTCTATTCAGCTGTACAGAAAAATGATGTCATGAAACTTGCATATAAATGGATAGAATTAGAAACATACTGAGGTTAACCCAAATCCAGAAAAACAAACACTGCATATGACCTCTTATCTATGAACCCTAGCTGTGAATCTTTATATGTGAATATTTAGCCTGGAATAACCACAGAAAAAAGGAAGGTAAAGAAAAAGGATCATAAAAACAGGACAGAGGTAAGAAGGGCTCTAGAAAGGGAGAAAACACAGTGCTATGAAATTGGACATGGGAAAAACAGGATTTTTAACTGAGAATAGAGGAGGGAGGACAATATGGGAGGGAATAAGTAACACTAAGAATGTTTGAATGAATGATAGGAAAGCATTTATGTTTACTTAAAATATATTAGATATGTATAGCTTTGTGTGTGTGTGTGTATATATATATGTATATTGAATAAAGTTATGCCATGTGGGGTGATCATGCTACCTGCAAAAGCCATAGACTATCTCACAAAATCCCCAGTGCTAGACATAGGAAACACTCCCTTCAGTATTCTGGCCAGGGAAGTCTAAGGAGACTTTCAAAACAACCCAAGCCATTTCCATTTTCCTTGATTACCTCCTAGACTTTTGAAGACCCTATGTCTGAAGACGCAGTTCACTTCAGACACAGGACTTAGAAGGATCAATCTGGAACTGACATTGAAACTTCCTCATTGAGAACTAGCTCTCATGGTATCCAAAGGTTCTACCAAGGGAAAGAAGCACTTTTATCTTGGGGATGACCATTAGAGAATAGGAGGGAATGCATGCTTGACAACTAGGCAACTGCCCGTGGTTGGTGAAATCACGGACCCTACAGGAAAACTTACCACTTCCATTTTCCTAAACTAATATGATTTCTAAGTACATTCTAAATACATGCCCTTATATCCACAGATCAGTGTAGATCTCACTTCTCATAAAAGAAACTTCTTTTTTAGCCAACAGAGACTATTACAGAAAACTACAACTGTTCAAAATGAAGATGACTACTGACTATGGATACCCAATCCTAACTGATAGACCTACAGCACAGTCCCTGTTCCCAAGACTCAGGGAACATCACAGAATTGAGGGAAGCAAGACTGTAAGAGTCAGATGACCAGGATGTCTGCTGCCAGATAGTGTCTTTAATATATGACAAAAGCTGCACTCATGAAATCACAAAAATATAGTCACTTAAACAAGACTTGCACAATGATAATGCCAGCTGACATGCCAACATGGATATGGGAAATTTCACAAGGTCCCACCCTTACATGAAGAACTATAGATAATTAATTGCTACCGAAAGAGGGACAATTAGTCTCCACCAGGGACAAGACCCCTGAGCGGTCGTATAATCCCAAGAGGTCTTCCTTGAACACACACACACATTTGATCAACACCAAATAGACTCAAAACAAGCTATATTTACATATGCATAGATATGTAACAATAATTTTAAAAGAGGTCATGAACTTGAGAAGTTGGGAGGACATAGAAAAGTTGGAGGGGAGAGGGGGATAATAGTAGTAATGTAAACACTGTATTCATGCATGGAATTCTCAAAAAACTTGAATTTAAAAAATATCCATTTTTAATCACATGTTATGCTGGTTCACAGATAAGCAGGGTGGTTTTGACCGTCACTATACTCTGCATTCTTGTGGATAGATTCAGGTTCTCTAGGCTAAATGGCTAGATCAGAAATATGCTCAGCACTTCTCATGACTCACTGGCCAGAACCAACTTATCCAGAGAGTATCTTGGAAAAGAAAAGAAAAGGACAGGTATATTTAGACAATGGTTCTACACCTGTGGGTTGCAACCCCTTTGCAGTAGAACAACCCACTCACAGAGGCTTCCTAAGACCATCAAAAATATCAGATATCTACATTACAGTTCATATCAGTAGTAAAATTGTGATAATGAACTAGCAATGAAAATAATTTTATGCTTGGGGCACCACAACATGAGGAACTGTGCTAAGGGGTTGCTGCTTTAAGAAGGCTTAGAACCACTGCCCTAGTATGACATTTGACAAGCAAAGCTGTATGCTTTCTCTAACACTGAAGCGGTACTAAATATATATATTTCCAGTTGACTAGAGGTTCTGTCATTTCTTTTTTGTTATTAAAAAAAACAGTAAAATTATCTTGTTTTCTTTTTTTTAATTTCTTCAACTTAACATCTCAATCACAATCTCCTCCCTACTCCCCCCTCCAGTCCCACCCTCCCACCCTCTTCCTCCTCAGTTCCCCCATCCTCTTCCCCCCTTTTTTTTAAGTTAAAGGTATATCTTTTTCCTCCCAACAGCTCCCCCCTTTCAATTCAACAAATGGTTCTTTCTCTTATAACTATAAATACGATACAAAACAACAGAAATAAATAGGCCACAATTATGGGAGTTATATGGCTTAGCATACATTCCCAATGTCCAGTCCATATGTATTTGGCACCTGACTTTAACATTCTACTATCTAACCATCTCCATGAGTTTAAAGTTCTGTCTCAAACTCAGCTTTCATACTAACTTGTATCACAATTTTAAAAACATCACCTTAGATCCAGAACACCCTCTTGATTCCTAAACTACTCAAAATTAAACTATGAGACTCTAGCTATCAAGCACCTCAGAGACCTGAGAGGGATAAATATATCTGATTATATAGGAAGTGCAGGGCCCGCAGCTTCCAAACCTAAGAAATGACATGCCAGTGGCTGCCTGGACAGTTCCCATTTTCTCTTCTTTTTTATTACTAGCAAAGCTACCAACAGAGCAAGAGAGAATGAGCTACTCCTCTTGTGATTTGGGTAGAGGCCTTGGAATGGTGAAGAAGGCCAGGGAATGAGCAGAAGCTTCCTGTTCTGGTTTCAATAGTTGCCCTGAAAAACTCCCCAAACTTGGGTTCCAAGTCACATAAGGTTCCCAAATGCTTCCCTCGAGAATTAGGAAGTCAAGGAGTATCCATGGCAGGGGGAGGTGGGGAGAGAGAATAAACACCATGCAAGATGTATTCATCAATAAAGATATAACTCAAAAATTATACAGTAGTACACAAATGCAAGCACATACACACAGGCACACACACCACCTACAACAGGAAGATGCAATACTGTGAATGTTCCTTGGGGGAAATGACTCTGACAGTAAATGTTCTAAAGAGATTGCTTTCACTTCATGTTGTTTTTTTCTTTAGCTATATGAGCAACTCTATCCCCCTAGGTTTGGTGGCAAACTTTTTTTGTGGTGGGAGAGAAAATCACGGAAAAAGAATGTTATAAAAGTAATGATTCCCTGAAATACCTCGGACATTGAAATGTCTAATCAACAGTGCACCAACTCTAATTAATTATAGAATGAATGTTCAACGCACTTGAATTTCTTGTACATTAACACCAGGAAATGAGCATATGAAGCCCTCAGAGGAGATAAAAGTGGAGAAACAGGATGTGCTTCCGAGGAGGACTCTGTGGTGTCATTTGTCCCTTAACTGCATTTTACAGAAGCAAGTTTGCCACTCATTCTATCAGAAGACCATATTCACATAAAGCAAATATGTACTGCTTCATAAAGTCTGTGATCCCATAACTCAAATAATTACCTAACAAACCAGATGCTGAGCTATCAAATTTATGTGTGAAGTGCTAGGCACTATCTAATTTTATCTCACTCTGTAGAATCCAGTTAATGACATGCTGTTATGGTTGAGGAAAATCTGATGTGTTTACAGATATGATAAATATATGAATTGTGTTCTGTGCTAAAAATCTTACAAAGTGGCTCGAGCTTAAAAATATGTATCTGTATTATTCAAAAGTTGGCCTTTTCAATGATATGTGTTACAATTATGGTAATTACTTCCTTCATCTATAGTATGAAATGTATTCTGATAGTTCAGAATTTAGTTCACATCTAGACAACTTACAATGCTTCAAAACACAGTACAACATTGTTCTTCCATGTCTTAATAATAGGTCTACTTTCTTCCAGATGTTCTGGTTCAAGAAAGAATCAGGGGCAATTCTTGCAAGTTGTATTTCATACTGTTTCCTCTAGAATCTGGAACTTGACAAAACGTAAGCCCATGAACTGTGGCTGTTTGGAAATAGAGTCTAACACAATTAAACCATAAACTTCAATTGTGATCTCACTGCTTCCCCCGCATCATCTGGCCTAGTCTATTGACTTCAGAATAGCACCAAATTTTCTCCCATACTACACACAAAACTAATGAGCCCCATGTAATAATGTATACTTCTTCTTCCATTGTTATTATTCCAACACCTTGTCTACATCTAACCCCATAGAGCATGTCCATGAGACCTTCTGGAGCCAACATAGAGCTCTTGGGCTGTTGTGAAAGGCAGCTTCTTCCTCTCGTGGTCTTTCTCAGTTTTCTCTATTAAAGAAGCATCTTCTAGAATCTTTTTTCACAATACTTCTCAGGTGCACATTCCACACTTCCAGAACTTTAGAAGTCTTGCTTATAGGTATAGTGTTTTAAAAAAATCTTTGAACCAATGCTCCAAAGGGAGTCCACAATCTGAAAAACATAATCATTTGATCAGATAAGTCCATCAATCCCAGGAACTGTATTAAGTGATACAGCAGCAACCTTAGCACATGGTCTTGGCTGGAAAATTTGAGAACAAATAATTCTTAAATAAGTGGCTTCTACACAATGGAATACTACTCAGCCATCAGAACAACAAAATAATGCAATTTGCAACCAAATGGATGGAACTAGAGAAGCTTATCTTCAGTGAGCTAACCCAGACTCAGAAGGATGCACATGGCATCTATTCACTTACAGTCAGATTTTAGCCATATGGTACAGGATAACTATACTACAGCCAATGCACCAAAGGGAACAGGAACATAGACTTTGTTACCTGTCAATGATACACTTTGCCCTAGTGGGGCTGCCTTGTAGACCCCCAGTGTATGAGGAGGCTCTTGGCCCTCATATGACTGCTGAACTGGGGCAGGGGACTGATATGTAGGGACACTCCACTCTGGAGGAGTGGGATGGAAGGGATAGGGGTAGAGGGTGGGAGGGTGGGATTGGGAGGGATGGAAAGAGGGTACTCTGATGGAGATGTAACCTGAAGTAATAAATAAACATTTTTTTAAAAAAAAGCAGTAGCTTAGATATTGCCAGACAGACCTCCATAGTGGTTGCACAAGCCTTCACCCCACCAGCAATGGAGGAGGGTTCCCCTTTCTCCACACCCTTGCCATCATGTGCTGTCATTTGAGCTTTTGATTTTAGTCATTCTGACAGGTGTGAGATGGAATCTTAGAGTTGTATTGAGTTGCATTTCTCTGATGGTTAAGGATGCTGAGCATTTCTTCAAGTGTCTCTCAGCCTTTAGGAATTCCTCCTTTGTGAATTCTCTGTTTAGCTCTTTTCCCCATTTTGTGATTGGATTATTTGGTTTCTTGGCATTTAATTTCTTGAGTTCTTTGTAAATTTTGGATATTAGCCCTCTGTCAGATGTGGGGTTGGTGAAGATTTTTTCCCAATCTGTAGGCAGCTCTTTTGTTCAAATGACAGTGTCTTTGCCTTACAGAAGCTTTTCAATTTCATGAGGTCCCATTTATTGATTGTAGTTCTTAGGTCCTGAGCTGCTGGTGTTCTGTTCAGGAAGTTGTCACCTGTGCCAATCTCTTCTAGTAGATTTAATGTGACCAGCCTTATGTTAAAGTCTTTGATCCACTTGGACTTGTTTTGTACAAGGTGATAAGTATGGATCTAATTTCCTTCTTTTACATGTTGACATACAGTTGGACCAGCACCATTTGTTGATGATGCTGTCCTTTTTTCATTGTGTGCTTTTGGCTTCTTTGTCAAAAATTAGGTGACCATAGGTGTGTGGGTCTATTTCTGGATCTTCAATTCGATTCCATTGATCTACTGGTCTGTTTCTATACCAATACCATGCTGTTTTTACAACTATTGCTCTGTAGTACAGCTTGAAATCTGGGATGGTAATACCTCCAGATGTTTTTTATTGTGCAGGATTGATTTAGCTATTCTGGGTTTTTTGTTGTTCCATGTGAAATTGAGAATAGCTTTTTCCAGGTCTATAAAGAATTGTGTTGGTATTTTGGTAGGAATTTCATTGAATCTGTATATTGCTTTTGGTAGGATGGCCATTTTTATTATGTTGATCCTACCTATCCATGGGCATGGGAGATCTTTCCATCTTCTAAAGGCCTCTTCCATTAATTTCTTCAATGGTTTGAAGTTCTTGTTGTACAGGTCCTTTACTTGCTTGGTTAGAGTTACCTCCAGGTATTTTATATTGTTTGTGGCTATTGTGAAGGGAGTTGTTTCCCTGATTTCTTTCTCAGTCCATTTATTTTTTTTATAAAGAAGGGCTTCTGATTTTTTTTAATTAATTTTGTATTCAGCCACCTTGCTGAAGGTGTTTGTCAGCTGTAAGAGTTCTCTGGTGGAATTTTTGGGGTTGCTTATATATACTATCTTATCGTCTGCAAATAGGGATAATTTGACTTCTTCATTTCCAATTTGTATCCCCTTCATCTCCTTTAGTTGTCTTATTGCTCTAGCAAGAACTTCAAGTACAATATTGATATGGCATCCTTGTTTTGTCCCTGAGATTAGAGGAAATGCTTCAAGTTTCTCTCCATTTAATTTGATGCCAAGATGGTGGCAACCCGCGCTGATGCATTTTGAACATGGGGAAAACAGCTATAACACCACAGAGTTAAAAGAGCAACAGTCTGAGTGGATCAAACCCTCTGGGTTTTACCCAGTGTCCCAGGGACCATTGTTTTTTTGGTTGGGTTTTTTTTGTTTGTTTGTTTGTCTGTTCAGGTTTTTTGTTGTTGTTGTTTATTTTGTTTTGTTTGGTTTTTCAAGACAGTGTTTGTCTGTGTAACAGCTCTGGCTGTCCTAGACTTGCTTTGTAGACCAGGCTGGCCTCGAACTCACAGAGATCTGCCTGCGTCTCCCTCCCAAGTGCTGGGATTAAAGATGTACACCACCACCGCCCAGCACCCAGGGACCATTAAAAGTCCCTGAGCAGGTCTCTCCTCCCCTCTCTTGGACACTCAGAAAAATCAAACCAACAGGATCCATGGAAGATGCTGAATCTGGGAATCGGGAATTTTCACCAAGAGAGGGACAGGGTAAGAGCCACTCAAATACCAAGCAGGCAACTCAGAACCCCAGACAGGGTTACTCACCAGCATCCTGGACTCCCAGATCCCATGCAGGCTTTTCGGATATTTAGAGAAGGGTTGGCGGAGCCCTGGGAGCGGGATACACTCTGAGCAGAGCCACAGCCCAATCTGAGCAGTGGCGCAGCGGCCAGTGGGTCCACAGCTGCATTTTGGAAAGCGCAGGCATATTTGTGCTTCCCCAGAGGGGTGTTGGACATACATACAGGCCCCTCTATTGGATTTACGATCACTGGGAAGAACTCTGCAGCTGGACAGAGCAGCGGGATACACTTCAGGCAGCAGGTTACGCTGCAGCTCCACTGCAGTGTACCGGAACTTGGAAGATAGTGGCCCCAATTGCTAGTCAGCTCCAGACAGACATAGGTGGAGCAGGGAGAGTGGCAGAAAGGAGGGTGGCCATGGTGGAAGGCAGATTTGTTCTCCACAGCGTCCAAGCCCTGGGCAGATTGTGGGGTTAATAACAGACTCTTGCTAGTGCTGGCCCTTCTAGCAGGAAACCATAGCTTCAGCATATATAGTTCCACCCCTGGAACAGTGAGGTTTTGGCCTGGGGGGCACTGCTGAGTGACTGACCTTAAGGGTGTGGAGTCAGGTCCTTTCAAGACTCCAGCTAGTGGACTCAACCCCCAAACCTGGGACCTCCAAAGTCCACAGCATCTGTGCCTGGACACACAGGACTGTACCAGCAGAGCCGCTACATGCTGAATATCCAGTGTGCAACATAGAGAACTCTGACTTCTGAGCAGTGAAACAATCCCAGGCCATTCTTCATTGCCTGGGATTGGGCTGCACCAGCTCACAGTGCTTCTGGCTATTAGATGCACATTGACCCTGAGAACCCCCTGAGAGCAGCAGGGGAGGTCGACAAACATGGTCCTGACACATAAGCTGCAGGGGAGCTACAACCCCACCCAACAGTCTGTGGTCTACCAACCTGCACTGCCATCTATATGAAGACCAGTTGGATCCCAGGAACCTACAGGAACACATCCCACCACAACCCCTCACCTGAGTCCCCAATTGGGACAAAACAGAAAGGGGTGAGCTCTGGAAGACACACTGAGAACCTCCACACAAAGCCCCATCCAGCCTGTGGAAAGCTACAGATCACCAAGCAATATGACTGCTACACCAAAGAACCCCCCTGGAAACCAAGCCCAGAAGGCACCAGGAGCAAACAGCTAAGGACAACCAAATGGCTAAAGGTCAGAGAAAAAACAGAAACAACAAAAGTCAGGGAAATATGACTGCAACAAAATACAACTATGCTAGTACAGCAAGACCTGACCACTCCACCACAGCTGAAACACATGAAAACATGACAATTCTACATTCTGGGAAGTGATAGAGTCCTTTCAAAGTGATAGATTCCTTTAAATCTATGAAGGAATTCAAAGAGTCCACAATTTTACACGCAAAAGCAATGGAGAATACCATTAGAGAGCTCCAAGACAAAGTGGCTCAACTTGAACAGGAAACAGACAAGGCAATGAAAGATTTAAAAGATATGAAAGATTTCCAGGCAAAGACAAGCAAATTGGAGCAGGAAATATATAAAACGAATAAAATCTTTCAACACATGAAACTGGAAATGGAAGCAATAAAGAAAACACAGTACAAGATACGAGTGGAAGTGGAGAATCAAGGGAAGAGAACAGGAACTACAGACATGAATATTAAAAATAGGATACAAGAGATGGAAGACAAGATCTCAGGCATGGAAGATTCAATGGAAGAAAAGCAGTAGCTTAAAAGGTGACAAATTGCATGCTAAAGACCTATTCACACAAAGTCCTCTGTAGAATTTGCTAAGTCTTTCATTTCTCTTAAAATAATGATCAAATGGTCCATTATGCTAGAGCTTTAATAGGCACAATTTGTAAATGGGCTGATTAGAGTTAAGGATTTTCTATGCTTTTCAGTCTTTGCAAAATACACATATATGCAACCATGGCCTATATGGAGTCAGCCCCTCTTGCAGTTATAATTTTACAGTTTATTTAGGAATTCTCAACCAAGCCAGGATTAGTGCTGCTGATGCTCATTTTTTTTCTGTAAGATGAGTTTTTTACTAAACCTACAATCATACTAAGACCTGGTAATAATACAATGCACTGTGTACTAAGCTATGTGCTCAAAATCATGACTGATTCTCTTCCTATAGCCTCTTGGCTTCTGAGGTAGTGATAGGAAGGAAGGGAAGTCTGATTCTGGTAGAGTCTGCTCCTCTCAACTCTTAGTTCTCCTTTCTACTAACTTCCCCCTGTACACAACCACAGTAGATAGAAGATGTGACATGGTGGTGGACTCTTCCTCCCACTCCCACTTCCCCACACTTCAACAGCCAGATGCAGCAGAAAACAAGAAATCTGCACCTTGCCCACCATTTCCTTTTCTATTTCATTGCTCAGCCTTCTCCTTCTCTATTCATGGTCACTCGCATTATTTAGTTGGGATACATCAAACCCACCTCTAAAATGCAGATTTCTGTGTCAGAACATGGTCAAAAAAATGTGAGGTGAACAATGCCTTTGGGAATTGTGAGAAGCTCCAGGAAAAAAAGACAAGGGGGACCTTTTACCCCAGGTTAATTTTGTTCCCTGGATTATTCTTCAATGTGATTTCATGCCTTGTCTGTTAAAACCTTTACATTAAATTTACAAGACATGCTTATTCTCATTTGATGTCAAATAATGGCTATAGAACCCAATCTGAGGAAAGGATCTTTCAGATGCTGTCCTCAGTGTACCCTGAATATGGATATGGCCTTTTGCCTTGCTTTCATGCTTTACCAGATATAATCTATAGTATGTGCCAGGCAATTGTGTTTAAATTGGTCTGTCCTGAAGAAGTTCTGGGAAAGAGCTGTTATTATTTAGTATGTATTTACTGGCATTTATTTACATGTTTTTCTGATCATGTTTTTCTGAACCCAAAAAAAAAAAATTTTCCTTGAATCATTGCTTTTCTTATTACATTTGTGTATAAAAGTACACTGAAACTGAAGTAAGGTGGTCTACAGCATTGGGCTGTAGTCGGCCCCATTCTTTCAGGTCCAGCAGACAAGATCTCCAAGGGTTGGCTGATGAGTTGACATCCCTATATCCCTCCTCTCCCCCTCCGTAGTCCTAATGAATCGCAAATGGGGAGTGGAGGGGATGGACAGAAAGCAGCCTATTGCTTCTGTCTCCCATAGCACAATGGCCTTTCTAGAACCTCTGTCCTATTTGCTGGCTTAGGCAAGAAGTGAAAACACTAATTAAGTAGTCCTATTCTCTAGACTGACAATTCAGAATCCAAATAATTAGATTTCCCAAGCACCATTGACACTGTCTGACAAATCCTTTATCTTCCTCAAAAACATTATTAAAGGTCAATAGCAGAGCTGCAGGCAGCAAGCCAGAGTTCACCTCCACTGAGGAATGTCGAGCTTTCTTCAGCAAGTACAGTGTCAAGGCTTGTGAACTTTATTGTGTTTCATTTTAAAAGTAGATAAATTGAATTTAGAACATTTTGTTTTAATGTAGGTGTTTCAAGAGTCAAAAGAATTCTTCTCTAGAAATTGCTCATAAAACAACCTGTGTGTTTTGATAAATGAGCAGCACATTTCCAATGTGCTAAATGTATGAAACACATCCAACAAATTCTGAGCCTCATCCTGAGCTAGCAGCCATGCTTATCTGCCATGGATAATTTTTTAAGGTGCTTAAGAAGGAACTGACATATGCTAGGCAAACTGTTATGCAAATTTTGATATTTCCTCAACAGTACAGATTGAACTGTGATTTAATGCTAAAGTAATCAATTTTCAGTTGATATCCTTAGGGTATTTGCCAATCCAGTTATAACACAGATTTAATTATATTTTTTACTATTTCAGGGGTTTTGTATATAGCTTATTAAACAAACAGACAGACAGACCAGGAAAAACTCTCAGAAATTTAACCTCTAACTTTTTTATTTTTCTATCTTTCTTTGCATTTTCAAGAAAGACTAACAAAATAAAGGCTATTTGGTGGGTAAAGTTGATTCATTTAAAAACAGTAAGCCTTAAGATATGAAAAAAATAACAAAATTTTCTATTATCTATCAAATAACCAAAGGGGGAGAA
>CAJQZJ010000670.1:335542-435620 GCA_907164525.1 Lophiomys imhausi | reverse complement strand
CTGCATTTGTAGTGGATACTCACATATTATTAGGCTGCTTTCTGCATATTTTCTGTTTGCAGAAAATGATTATCACAAAATACATGCAAAAACACATTCAGTACCCTTGGGTCAGGGCCCCATGGAAAGATAGATAATTTAAGATTAGAGCTATGCAGTGGCTTAGGTTGTAGAAGCTGATTACGTCGGAAATCCAAGGCAAGTTCAGTTGGTTGCTACATTGTTCTCTTAAAGAAAAGACAGGTTAAACAAACAGGCTGAGTATACAGTAGGATAGCAGCTTACATCTTAAGTAAGCCCAAGGTATGTTATTTACTCTAGCTGTGAGATCCAGCAAAACTTCCAGTCTCTTAGACTGTAAGGAATATTTTTTATATAATTTGTTATTACACCAGTTAGCATATCTCCTAACACAGTCTAAATCTTATCCTTATACTCACAAAGAAGCATAATTGCCAAAGAAGCTTCTCTAAGGTAAATGGAAACTATCATAGAAAACTGCACCCGGTCTCAATGCAGAAATCAGCAGATCACAGGGACTCTAACCCCAGTGGATATGTCTGCAATGCAGCTTCTGCATCTATGACTGAAGAAACATCAACGAAGAGTAGGTAGAAATATTATAAGAACCAGAAAACCAGGAAGTTTGCTATGGGTTTTCTTTCCTAGAAATAGCTACACAAGCTAGACCTGAACAATGACAATATAATAGACAGGCTAACAAGGTTCAGACAGTTGACTGGAGTGCAAGCAGGCTCAAGTTATACAGTGTATAACTGTCTTCTTTTTCTTAATGTCTTCGTTGTTGAACAGTTCTGATCTTCTTGCAAGTAATCTATTGTTTTCTAAACGAGTAAGGATCCTCTGTGTTTCTGGTGGGAGGAGGGGAGAGAATGAATTGTAAACAATCTTCTATTTCATAAGCATCATGTAGGAATAATAAGGAAAGAACATGATCTTTGTTGAAGAAAATTTGAAGCAAAATAAACAGAGCTTGTCATGAATGAGTCTGATTTATAAGAATGTTTTAAGTGGCCAATAAGATAGCTCAACAGATAAAAGCACTTTCTGGCAAGCCTGAAGATGTGACTTCAAGTTCCAGGACCTATATGATAGAAGTAGAGAAATGATTCCTACACACACATTGTCCTCTGACCTCTGTACATATCCTGTAACACACACGAAAATATAATAATAGTGATAATAGTAAATATATAAATTTAATTTTTTTCTTAAAGAATGTCTTAAGGATATCCCCTAAATGTGTGGTAGACAATATTGTTGTTGCTGTAAACCAAAATTTCTGGAGGAACAACTTATGGAGGGGAAGGACTTCATTACAGTTCTGCATAGGTTAGTCTGCGGTTCCTTGGCTCCACACACCTGAGCATCCCGGTAAAACAACATGGCGGCAGCGTGCGACAAGGGCTTCTTCACCTTATAATGAACAAGAAGCATTGAGTTAAAGAGGAATGGTCCTGGGAGGAAAAAGTGAAAACACCACCAAGAACACACTCCAGGTGACCTGCTTGCTCTCTCCGGGCCTCGCTGCCTGTACTGGCTAGATACATCTCGACTTGGCACAAGCTAAAGTAATCAGAGCGGAGGGAGCTGCAACTGAGGAAATGGCTGCATAAGATCTGACTGTAAGGTATTTTCTTAATCAGTGATCAGTGGGGGAGGGTCCACCCCATTGCATGTGGTGCCATCTCTGGGTTGTATAAGAAAGCAGGCTGAGCAAGCCATGAGGAGGCAGGACAGTAAGCCACACCCCTTCATGGCCTCTACATCAGCTCCTGTCCCCAGGATCCTGCCCTGTTTGGAGTTCCTGTCCTGACTTCCTTTGGTGATGAACAGCGATGTGGAAATTTAGCTGAATAAATCCTTTCTCTCCAAATTGCAGTGGTCATGGTGTTTCATCACAGCAATAGAAACCCTAATAAGACACTGCCAAAAGTTTCCCAGAACCTCAAAAAATAGCACCACCAGCTCCAGATATTGGCCCACGAGCCTGTGGGACACATCTCATACTAAAACCATAACAAGGGAGAAAAGACATCATAATGTTTAGGGGTTTGGCTGATATCAAGGGGGATGAATATGAACAGCAGAAACTAAGGTCAATAAAGACTTTTCTTCTTTGGTTCTCTAAATTGTGCTTGGTCGTAGAAACAAAACATGTAACGTCATTGTTCCGACATAAGTAAATAATTAAGGCTATCTTAAGTGAGGAAGAAAGAGGGACATCAGATAAGGAAATGTTCCTCCTCATTTGCACTGGTAAAATGTACAGCCATCACCACTATCTAGTTCCAAAATATTTTCACCATTTCAAAAGGAAGCATCACACCCACTCCACAGACACTTGGCATTCTCCCCATCTCTGCCAGATGCTAATTGACTTTCAGTCTCTGTGGATTAGATTATCTGGACACTTTACATATATGGAATAATCCAATATGTGGCTTTTTGTAGCTTGTTTCTTTCACTTGAAGAATCAGAGAGAACATTAATGCTTGGAGTTGCAGGAGCATTTGGGATGGGCCTGACCATGCATCTCCTATAAGTGTGCCTGGTATTTTGCAGAATCCATTTGCATCTCACAACAAAGTTAAAAGATGCCTATTTTAACCTCGTCTCTCCTGTGAAAACTGTGGCCCAAGAAGATTTGTCTGCCCATAAGCCGTATGTCACCGGCAAACTTTGAACTCAAATCACTGGAAAAAAACAACTCCTGGGCCACTCATTACCATGCAGTCCCAGAGTTCTCACTGAGATCCAAGTCATGGGAAGATATCTGGAGGACCCATTGAATTGAATTCTCAAACGTATCAACAGCATCTCTCATTGTGACATCTATACACGCCAGAAGAAACAATAACTGAAAGAAGAGAACTCTCTGCAGCCTCTTTGTTAATTCCTCCCTAAGATCCTTCATGAGAAATAAGTACATATTACTAAACTCCACAGACTTTGTCGCAGAAGAGGACTAAGCACCCTGTCCTCTTGCTATTTCTTCCCTATTATCCTCGTATCATATGTTCTTGAAATTATTATATACTGGAAAGCATAGAAGTTGATGACTCAGATTCAAAAACCAGCATCGCTTTGTCACAAAACATAACAGATCTCTCAGGAAATTATTGGCACTCCCTGATTCCCGAACCAACTGCGGTGTTGGGAGAACTCTACTGTGCTACCTGATGAGCCAGTACCTGTCCTGTTGCCTAGCCATCCCATAACTACTGGGCATTAAGCACTCAGTCCCTTGCCATTTCTCTGCTACTGGACATTGTAACATGTTCTTGAGATAGACCCAATTTGGAAAAGTTTGGATACCTGTAGCTTAGAGTTAGAACATCAGAGTGAAATGCACATGTCACTGCCAGCTACACACTAGCAGGCTTGCTCATGTTCTTAGCTTCACTAACCATCAGCATCCTCACTACAAAAATGAGAATGGTGTTGATTTCATAGGATAGTTGCAAAGATGAACTCAAATGAAGCATGAAGCATGCAGAGCAGAATGTTTGGCACATGGTAAGTACCACAAAATTAAAGTTGCTGTGTTCAGTGTTGTTGTGTCTAACCCAGCGCTTTCCAGATGAATTATCTGAAAAGGGCAAATAGTCATATATGTGTGCTCTAATACATACTTGCCACTACCCACATCTAGCTATTGAGCACTTGAAGTGTGGCTAGTGTGATTCCATTTAAATTCAAATAGATCCATAGAGCTAATAACTACTGTATGAGATAGCATACATAACCCTTAGCCAATAACCAGACTGGTTGCCCACATTAATTGAGCAAAATAATGTCATTATCATTCAAAGCAATGAAAATGGAATCATAAAAGTGAAGGTGAAAAAAATCTTCTGATCATATATTTTCATTTTAAAATAATGAATAGGAAATATTGCTCTATGTAGAGCCTACTCTATATATATATATACATACATTTTTTGCTGGTTTCCAACTAAGTTCAAGAGATGCTAGAGACACATTTTTTAAGTAAATGAAAATAAAGTATTGTAAATTCAATTATTTAACAAACACTTACCCCTTTCTCCTCCCACCAACATGGAGAAAGAATTCCTGTGGTGTCCTGACAGTTTTGAATGGGGTCATAGGACTTGCTTTAGTCAGTAAAATGGGAACAGGGGTTTTCAGAGACAGTATATGTATCTTTTTACCTCTCTGAAGTTAATGACATATACTGAATAAAAAATACATCCCAATATGTCCCAGTCCCCAAACAAGCACTTGAAGCTGACATGAGCTTGACCCACAGGCTGAAGCACAGGAAACCACTGACCCTCAGTGAGAGACAAATATCTATCTTTGTCTTCCACTAGGTTTTTGTAGCTCTTTTCTGTGTGGACTTCTTTTGCTACAAATCTGGCTAGCACAAAATGAATATATATTGGATATTTCCTTGGCAATAAATTTATAAAACTCATGCCACAAATAATCCAATGGTTGAATCAAAATCATCTTAAGACAAGAGATCAGTTTACAACAAAATGTTGAAGTAAACTCATGGATAAGCCATCCATTATTAGTGGCTAAAAGAATTAGGTACTCCAGAGGAACAAAACTAGTAGAGAAACATATGTACATATATATACATACATGCATGCATGCATGCATGCACACATACACATATACATACATATGTGTATACATACATACATAATGCATGTATACATACACACATATATATACATGCATGTATAAACAGACAGGAAATATCATAAGGAATTGGATTGTGGGTTTATGGATGCTAAAGAGATGGCACAATCTGCCATCTGCAACCTAGAAGATTAGGTAAGCAAGTAGCACACAGACTCCCAGTCTGATGGTCTAAAAAACAGGGGATGTAATGGTTGTATGTTCTAGTCTGAGTGCCAGAGAAGATAACATGTCATCTCAACTCAAATAAGCAGGCAGGAAAAAAAACTAGAGAATTCCTCCTTATATGGCATTTCTGTTCTATTCTGTCCCTCAACAGATTAAGTGAGGTCAACCCATACCGATAATAGCCCAATCCAAGTCTATCGACTCCCTGAGGTCCAATTATTGCTGGCCTTTCTTGACCATCCAACCACCCAAGTAATGACCTGGGGGATTTTTATTACTATGAAAGCTTGGCCTTAGCTTAGGCTTGTTCCCAACTAGCTTTTATAACTTAAATTAACCTATTTATACTAAATCATGTTCTGCCACGTGGCTTATTACTTCTCCTCAGTACTGGCACCTGTTTCTTCCTCCATGTTAGGCTGGTGAATTCCCAGTTCCTGATTCTATCCCAGAGTTCCTAGCTCTGCCTAATGTCCCGCCTATCCTCTCCTACTTTGCTATAGGCCATTCAGATATTTATTAACCCAATCAGAAGGTGGAGAAGAAGATGTTTACAAAACACTGAGACAGGTAATACTTCATAAAAATAACAGTACCAAAGTCAGGCCTGTACTCAAATCTCTGCTGGTACAGAAATCAACATTTGAATAATACAAAGAAAACCTTTACACAAGAGATTATCCTATCATTAGTCTAAAGACAAATTTCACCTGAAAACACCCTTATGAGAACACCCAGGAATATTCAGACAAGTCAGATTAACACACACATACCACACACACAAAATAAAATAAAATAGCCATCACTGCTGGACATAGCTGTGCAAGTCTGAGGGGGCAGAGGCAGGTGGATCTCTTTGAGTTTTGGACCAGCCTGATCAACACAGAATGTTCCAGGCCAGCCAAGGCTACATAGTGAGACCCTGTCTTTAAAAAAAATAAATAACCATCACAGTGACTAAACCCCCAAAAATTGAAGACTAGAGACTGGAGACCCTCTTGTTTTTCTGTTTGTCTGTCTGTTTGTTTTCTAGCCTGACTCCCAACACCACTGTGAAAGATGAATTGGTCACTTCAACTAGACCAGAAACCTCACTACCTTGCCTCTACCATTTGCTCACTGTGTTTTCCAAGTAAAACTCTCCTCTAGAATCCTTACAAATAGGTAGAGTAGTCATTACCTGGGTTTTTCATATATCTTGCAGTAAATATTACAATATCCATTTGCAAAACTCATACATAAGGTATAATTTCATTCGAAACATAGTTTTAAACATCCATCTCTTCCACTGAACAGTACTTTCCCGCTCTTCATAACCATGAAGTTCCTTTAACACAACTTCTATTAATGTCATGAATACCTCTGCCTACATCATAGTGCTTAAGAGTATATGGTGAGCAATGTAGCTCTATTACACACTAAAGCGTAATGGGGACTTATTGAAAGGCATTCCAGATCAAGTGACTAAGCAAATGTAGTTTGTAGGAGGGAATATATGGCAATCATACACAGCTCAAACTAACTGGAAAGTAAATTTCATAGAGAAAATAGCAAATGAGTTGTGAAGCTCAACTAGGGAAAGTAAACAGTTTTGCTCCTTTGAACAATCAAGGCCTAACAATTTCTGGAACATTCATAATTTTCACTCTTCTGCAGGCCCTTTTTTGACACTCTCCCAGCCATAAGCCTCAGCTCACAGCACCAGTTGATAGTCTTCTCTGTCCTTGGGTGTCACCAAACCATGGACCGTGCTGGCCCCTACTGGGGCAGCTGAGGGGGTCGACAGAAAGATGCAGCAGCTGCTACATCAAAGTCCTGCCCTGCAGCTAGGCCCTGCTGTGGCCCTCGGTGAAGTGGAAAAAAAGCTTTCCTCCCTGTTTGTATAGAATATCTGCCCCAGAATCATGCTTTCTTATGAATGTAATTTCCAACAACCATTTTTCCTAAAGAGCTTTCTCAGACTCCACTGCCATGCATTGTTTGGAGCCAGGAAGACAATACTGATGATGTCTCACAGTCTCTGCCAGCCTCTTGTCCTAGACTCACATATGAACTTGTCTGCCGCCTTATGCTGAGGTAGACATTCATGTAAGTAAGTCACTGACAGCTTCATCCTGACAGCATCCAATGTGGCATGGCCCAAAATGTCCAAACCTCGTAACGAACACAATTCAGTTTGTCATGCTAACTTAGGACACCTGCAGCCAGGACTTTAAGAAAACCAATAAAAGTAAAACCCCACTTTGGGCTTTGAAGATGCTCACTGCAAACCTTGCATAGGTTGCTGTAACAAACGGAAAAGTTGATAGAGAGGTATCTTTCAGTGCTCACCTTAACGTCAATTGTAGCAACTGGAACCTCAGGACAATATGGCTGACTGAGTGCTCTAAATTCATAGCCAGGTCACAATTTAGGATTAGACTTGAAAAAAAAAAACATATGTATGACATAACTTTAGAAAGGGGACCATTTGCACAAGGAAACAGACTTAAGGGAAAAAAGAGGATAACGGCTTTTAGTGATTATGTACAAAGCACAATGAGATACATACTACATACATACATACATACTTACATGCATGCATATGAAACCATCATAACGAAACTTACCATTTTCTACACTGACTTGTGTGTGTGTGTGCGCGCGCGCACGCACGCGCGTGCACGCTTGCGCGTGCATGTAGAGATAGAGAGAGAAAGGATGGAGGGGAGAGGAGAGAGAGAAAGAGAAAGAGAGACTTGAAAGCAACATCTATCATCTACAGAAATGTCAAAGTCAAGGGAATTTAAACTAAAACCAAATCAGAATTCAAGTTTATACAGATAGTGAAGATCTCAATGCCCTGGATTTAGTCCTCAGAGTAAAGCTGGAAACTGATAAAATGTTGCCATAAGGGAATGGTTAAATTGGGGAAAACAATGTGCGGTTCAGGGTGGGGAAAGTAAAAGCAGTCTACGTGCCAGGCTTATTTCCACACAAGAGTCTCCCTTGCATGTTTCAGTGGTCAAAGCCTGATCTCAAAGGTCTCATGAGTTCACATAATGTCATGGAAAACAGCTGAGTCGAGAACTGACTTTTTGCTGTGCAACAGTGTGCACTAAATGCCTCGCCATGCATTAAATTCAAGGACATATTAAGAGCAAACGTACTCATGGTTGTTTCATGGATGGTGGTTGAAAGGTCAGAGGCCTGGGAAAACTTGATAGTTAGGGGACATAAATACCTCGTGCTTGATGCATCGAACTGACTCCCCTGCACACTTAAGCCTGAGCATTTCACTGTCCAGAAACTATAAATTGGACAATATTTTAAATGCTAAAGTAAAAGTATAATGAACCAAAAGTAAATCTATATAAGGTCCCACCCAAAGTAATGCTGCTATCCTCACAGGGAAATTTCTGTACTCCTGGGTATGGAAAGAAAATAAATGTTTTCCTCTTCCTGGTTTCTGGAAGCTCCATCGGGATCTAAATGAAGTCAACCTGAGTCTCTGGGTGGCCTTTAAATCTTTTAAGAGGCCAGAAGCTCCACAGTCGCTAGAATGCAGTGCAGGGCATGACAGTCGGGTCCAGCTGGCCTCACCTTCTGAACTTGGACTCCCAAGTATATTTTTAACACGTTTTTGCATGCGTGTATGGTATGCATGTATGTAGTTGTGTTTATGTGTGTGGTACATGTGCGTGCATGTAGAGGCTTGAAGTTAATATCAACTGTCCATCTCTCTTGATCACTTTATTGGGGCAGGATCCATGCCTGAACCCAGAGCTTATCAGTTTCAGCTAGTCTAGCCATCCAGCTTGCTCTACGGATTCCACCTCTGCCTCCCAAGTGGGGGGACTCTAGGTGGTCTCCACGTCTGTTCAACTTCTTTGTGACTTCTGAGGGTACGAACTCTGATCCTCGCGCTCGTAGACCAATCGATCTACTTAAACCTCTCCCCAGACTTCCCTATTTGTTTAAAATACTTTTTCATTACTGACCAGTGTCAGTGCTTGCTAGTCAGGACCTGACATCATATAGAAGCAAATAGCTGTACACACACAGCTTCAGGAATGAGGCAGGGAAATATTATCTGATATGAAAAGCTTAAGATGGGAAAAACCGAGGCTATGTACGGTATGAAAATTGCAGCCCACGGTAGTTGAAGAGCTGATTAAATTGTACCCTGGGATCTCCGGAAAGGAAATGTCCATTAAAGATCAGGTTTTGTGGGACTCAGAAGCCACACCACAGCCAGGGTCTCTTAATCCTCACTACAGCCCACTGAGGAAGCCATTGTCATCTCCTTTATTTAAAAAGGATGTGGAGCTTAGAAAGGAAAAAGCTTGCTGGGATACAGTTCTAAAAATGGCTCTAAACCACCCACAATATGACTAACAGCCTTCATGGATAATTTAAAGACACACATGTTTATCCACAGACACAGTATAAAATGTCATCCAAGCCCCTGAGAATGGATTGAGGTACAGTAGAGGGAAAATTAACTCTTTCCTCTTTAATTAACATTAGTAATTAAATAATGGGTTTCATTGTGGCATTTTCATGTGTGTATGATAAAATATTTTTATCTTATTCATCCTACCAATTACTGTCTTATCCTCCCTTCATTTTTCCATTCTTCTTTTCTTCCCTAATTGTCCCCACTCTTCTTCTACATCTTTTTTTTTTTTTGGTTCGTGAGGGAAAGCATACAATACTTGTCTTTGTAAGTTTGGTTTACTTCATTTAAGATGGTGATTACCAGACAAAATAGAGACAATTGTATGTGATGGTATGCAGTAAAGAAACCACCAAAAGGCTGCCTCATTAGTAAGAGGGAAGTTTGTGAATAAGAGAAAGAAAAATATCCCGGTGCATGTGAAGTATCCAGAGCAGAGAAAAAATGAAACAGTGGGCATGGCCAGGAAGCAAGAGAGTGGGAGAGAATTGTGTGGATAGAAAGAGAGACTAGCAAGAGTAGCCAGGTTATAAGGAGGATGAGCAGCTGCTTGGAGGGAAGCCCATGAGGTGGAGCAGGTCTAGGAGTTTATTTAGAATGGGAAGGTAAGGGGGGGCCAGGAGGCTTTGAAATGTATGATGGGTACTTGTGAACAGGGAACTGCAGGACGTTGGGGGCTGGAACAGACTTTGATATGCTGATAGGAGCTACAGGTATGTGTCAATGGAGAGTCATGGTCTCATGGTCACTTCTGCCAGAGGCAAAGAAAATGACTCCTTTTGCAGACAGGAAACCTATTTTACAAGATTCTGAGGAATGTTGGTTTTTATCTAACTGCCAGACATAAATATGTCTTCTTCTATAGTCCATCTTGAATTGAGCCAAGACTGTCATTTCTGGACACATGGACTGCCTCAGACCTAACAGGCACCTACTAAGATTTCTAGGTTCTTGTATCCTGGAGCAATAGATTGGACTAGGAACACTTAAATGGTGATAGAAGTAAGAGAAATTGGTTAAGAAAGAAAAAGACATTTCCACCAAGGTATGTGCTAGTAGTGAGCCAGGATAAAAGACAGATAGACACTCAAAAGCCCTGCACCACATGAGTTCTGATCTTTTATAGGCTATTTACATGACACCCACCTTTCCTTACACTTATGTATTGAGGGTTTTCCTTGAGCATATCCTGTTTGTTACATGTAGCCCATGTGGAGAAGCAGTTCCAGTCTTTCTCTGTTACCTGGCTTCTTTCATATACTAATCCTGATGCCTATCTGCTAGCAGTCATATACTAATCTTTCTCCACAACCTTACTGACATGACATTTTGATGATTCAAAGTTCTAGTTCTGTCTTTCTTTCACTATTGATATCACTTTCATTATTGTTTGGAGTTTTGTTGTGATTGTTGTTGTTTGCAGGGCCTTGCACATTCTAGAAAGTGTTCCAGGAATGAACTATCACCCCAGCCTCTTTCTTCTTTATAGCTAAATAATAACCAGTGTGTGTGTGTGTGTGTGTGTGTGTGTGTGTGTGTGTGTGTGTGTGTGTTGTGTGTGTATCACATTTTATTTTTCCATTGATGGACACTGACTAATTTCATAATGGCTATTATGGATAGAGCAGCAAGTAAGATTGGGGTGCCAGAATAAGAATTACATACTAACTTTATTTTAGATATAACCCTAGGAATGGTACAGTTGAATTATGTAGTAGTTCTATTTATAGTTCTTAAAGAAACTCCATATTTATTTCCATTGAAGCTGGACTAATTTGTATTCCCATTACCACTGTATAAAAACCATTTTTCCCCCTTATATCCACACCAGCACTGATTTTAGGATTTTTTTTTATTTTGTTATGATAGAAATTCTGACTGCAGTGAGATACAATTTCAATAGAGTTTTGATTTATTTTTACTGGTTACTTCAAAATAATTTCTTCTTTAATCTGGATTGAAAGGTAATACTTTATATATTGTCAAAAAAACAAATTTGCTCCAGGAAAAATATTGCCTGACCCCTCCCCCCCAAAAAAGATAATTGTCCCAGAGTTAGGATTAGGGCAGGGCTCTGTTCTTATCTTTCCAGGAAGTTTAAAGTATCCGTTCAAGGAATCCAGGGACAACTGGACAACGGAAACCTCAGCAGAAAACAAATCAGACACCAAAGAAGACGAGTGGCCCAGATGATCCAGCCTTACAGACTTCCTCAAAAGTCTACAACCACAACAACCCAAAATCACTAAGATCATTCAGCTCCACAGACTGCTCCAGCCAGAACTTCAGTAAAGCTCTGAAGATCAGCTTCTGTCTATGAACTTCTTAGGACATCTAAATAGCTGAGCACAAAAGGACTAAACATCAAATGATTCTATTAACAGTTTTAACCATTTTTCCATTCTTATTTGGGCCCCAAACAGATTTACTACGTCCTAAATCAGCAGGAAGTCATTTTAAGAGAACAACATCCCATCCCCAGAAGGTGGGGAGGGTATTCCCCCCACTTTGGTTATTTGATAGATAATAGAAAATTTTGTTATTTAGGGGAAAAGACTACAAGCTGTTAAATGGTCTTGTTAAATGGGTTTTGGAGGTTAGACCCAGGGACTTCTCTCTTTTTCTTTTCTGTATACTTCTTTCCCTCCTATGTAGGAGTGAACAGACTTGAGAAAAAAATGGGACATAGACATAGTATAGTAAAGATGAAGAAAAGAGGACAGATTATTAAATATGGCCTTATACCTTTGTATATTGATACAAAATTAATATTATATTTGGCTAAATTGGTATTGATCATTGTATATTAATGCAAAACTAAGATTGTATTGGGCTACATCGGTATTGATCTTTGCATATTGATACAAAATTAAGATTATATTTGGCTACAATGGTATTGACCCTTGTATATTGATACAAAATTAAGATTATATTTGGCCACATTGGTATTGATCTTTGTATATTGATACAAATTAAGGGTAATGCTTCTTAAAGGTATTGTTCCTAGTAATGCTTAAAAATGAAATGTAAAGTTTTGGCCTCTTGCTACTGACCATCATAAACTGTTTAGGATAATTAACAAATGGAAACTAAAAAAAAAAAAAAAAAAAGAAACGGAAACTAATAGTCATGAAAACGTGTCATTTTGTTAGTTACTATGACAGTCTATCACAGTTATTTTCTAAGCTACTCAGAAATCAAGTTGCTAAGAGACAAGCAATATTTGCTTATATGAATATAAGAGATAGATAGGGCATCTTCAAAAACCTTAAGAGATCTGCAGAATATGGCATTCAAAGATGTTTTCTTAACTTAAGATTTTTTGATATTGAGACATGTCAGCTCCTGACAGCACCCCCTATTCTACTCCAAGTAGAAGATGAGCATCGAAGAATCTCCAGTGTGAGATGGTTGAATTGGTGGTAAGCCTTTCTCTTGGCAAGAAAAAGCCCTTGCTTCAACTGTAGACAGACTGCTGTCCAAAAAGGACAAAACTTGGAAGCAGGTAAGTCGACAGCCTAGCTCTGCCAATACAGGGTAGGTAAGTTCTTCATAATTCCTGTGCTACAATCAATGTCTGTCAGAGAAACGGGGCCAAACGGCTGAAGATTGATGCTGTAATGTATGGAGAGAAAATGGGAACTGTCCAAGCAGCCACTGGTATGTCATTTCTTAGTTTTGGAAGCTGCAGGCCCTGCACTTCCTATATAATCAGATATATTTATCCCTCTCAGGTCTCTGAAGTGGTTGAAGAATAGATATCTAGAGTCTCATAGTTAAATTTTGAGTTGTTTAGGAATCAAGAGGGTGTTCTGGATCTAAGAAGATGTTTTTAAAATTGTGATGCAAGTTAGTATGAAAGCTGAGTTAGATATAGAACTTTAAACTCATGGAGATCGTTAGATAGTATAATGTTAAAGTCAGGTTCCAAATACATATGGACTGGACATCGGGAATGTATGCTAAGCCATATAACTCTCATAATTGTGGCCTACTTATTTCTGTTGTTTTGTATTGTATTTATAGTTATAAGAGAAAGAACCATTTGTTGGAATGAAAGGGAGAGCTTTTGGGGGAAAAAAGAAATACCTTAAACCAAAAAAAAAAAAAGGGAAGAAGATGAGGGGTTGAGGGGGAGGAGGGTAGAAGGGTGGGACTGGAGGGCGGAGTAGGGAGGGGATTGTGATTGAGATGTAACTTGAAGAAATAAAAAATAAATTATTTTTTAAAAAGATGTTGAACATTTTTTATTTATTTAATTTTTTGGCAATTTCTTTTTGAAAATATCTGTTCAGTTCACTCCCTACTTTATTGAGTATATTAGTTGGAGATATCAATTCTTAATCATTCTACTATGTGGTTCCAAATATGTTGACACTTACCCTGTGACATAATTATAACAGCTTAAAATGACTCCATAGAGAATACTTTTAGCTTGAAAATAAATTCCCCCAGAAGCCATAAAAATACATTAAATACATAAAGTTTTATAATTTTCAGGATATAAATAAGGAAAACTTGTAGTAAAAAGACTTCATAAGGAGACAAACAGAGGAAATAATTCATTTTTCTTTTTTATGTCTTTACATACTTTTGAATATCTGAAAATAGGCATTTACTACTGTCAGTTTTTATTTTTACTCTATCGATTCTTGTTGAAACTTGGCTCCCCTTGATAATCATTAGCTCTTTGGTATGCATTTCCCTGCTGGATAAGGAACCATGGAATATAGCAAATCAATGTATTGGCTTTACAGCCACGAGTTCACATGGCTGTAGTAGAACTTGGTCAATTCATAATATAATTAGGAATCTCACCTTCTTCATGAAAGAAAAACAGAGAACCATCATTTCTAATCAGAGAAATGTTCTAAGCTAAGTTCCTCCTCTCTAACACCAAAGTCCCTCTTGTTCAACCAAGTCCTGAAGGAAAAATGAGACCAGAAGAGTGTTTAGAGCCTGTTAAGGCTAGGGTCTTTGTAAATGTGAGCATATATAAACACACTATATCTGAAACATGACTTCTCAAGAAATGGTAGCAACAGAAGCAAGATAGATATCAGAGAACAGTTTTAGGAGGGCACAGTACCAAAGCTTCTGATGGGAACAGTGCCAAAGGTGTAGGGAGCTGGGTGTTTACCTGAAAAAAAAAAAGTTAAGATTGTCAGTTAGGGCTTCTAAACAACCATGTTGGGTATATGGAACTGGGCAAATACATAGCAAAGGGAAAACTGAGGCCAACATAGTCACTGTGGTGCTCACAGACAGTAACAAAAAGTAATCGTATGATAGCTGATCATAAATGATCATGGGCTCTCACAACAGCCAAGCATGAGAAAGCATCTTTGCTTCAGTCTTTTCTCTTTTCCTGTGTGACTCTTGCTCCAGGTAATCAACTGGTGCTAATGATTCTGAAGGCTCAAGCATCTCCTATAGCTATTGGGGTTTTGTTGTTGTTATGGTGGTGGTGATCGTGGTGGTGGTGGTTGCTTTAATATTAGCTTAACTTAAATGCCCACCCTTGAACCAATCAGAGTCATGTACAAAATGGCTGCTGGCATGCCAATCATTGCAGATGACAGAAACATTTTGGGATTCGTAGCAATTCAGGTACACCGCACTGCTTTAAGGATTCTTTGTTTCCAATTCTTACCCTAATACTGTCAACAGTATTAGGATTGCTTTGGCTGTAAAAAGGTAAACCAAACCTTTGATTTTCTTCATATCTTCTCATTTCACTTCATTCTCACTAAATTTTGTGGAATGAGTATAACTTGAAGGTTGTATCTGTTCCTATACCTGCTGAACACACTAGAACACACTTTTTACTGACTTCTTTCAGTAAAAGGATATTTGCCTGGGCACTACCTAGTACTTAACACAGAACAAATGTTTCATAGGTGAATGACTCAGTGAAGGGTAACAGTGATGAGAGTAGCTTTCCTTCTTCTTGTACCTCTGCTTTCTTCCTAAGATCAGCCACAAAGAGGACATTTGAAGCAGAAACTCCTCACTTTGGAGGCTATCATGCCCAGTATTCATAAGGTCCATTTAACAAGAGAGTTTGGGAAGGTTTCCATTCATAGACTCCTCTCCATATTAAACCATGACTAATACCAATGAATCAAAATACAACTACATTGTTTTAACAAACTTTTTGACACATTTTAAAATTCCCTTTGATTTTTAAGGCCTTACAAGATTGTGCCAGGCTCAGGTTCACATATAAAAACCATGATTTGCATGGTTAAATTACCAGGGAGGAAAACAAATATTCAAGTCTTAGTTTGCTTTATTGTAATGGATCTTACTAGACATTTATTGTAACGTTCTGTCGTGGATTCTACCTGAGTGTCACTAAAAAAAAAAAAAAAAATTTAAGACACCTATCAGAAGGTAACTCTAGCAACAACTTTACCAAATTCTGGAAATAAACTATAAAGAGAAATGATTAGTGCTGGGGATGTATTTCAGTGATAAAGATATAAAGTGCTAGCCAGAGGGGAGAGGAAAAGGGAAAGGGGAAAAGGATAAAAGGTGGAGGGGAAACAGGAGGAGGAGGAAACAGAGAGTTATACTTGGAGATTTGATTCCATTACGGATTGGCCCCATTCTCTTGAACCTGCAGTGAAGCAGCACTCCACACTGGAGCACACAGAGCCAACTGTGACACCTCATGGCTGGGGAATGTAAAAGACGAAAAAAGACAGGAATAAAAATCCTATTGTTATCAAAATTTGAGAGTCACAATCTGTGCCCCAAGTCACGTCTGACTACTCATCCTCAATCAGCACATTAAAAGAACTAAAAGTGGAAAGCAGGAAAAGGAGATTTATTTGATGTGGACATATCAGGAATAAGGACAAGGAGTTTCAGCAAGACACTCAAGTCCATTACTGGGGTCGTGAAGTGAGACCAAAGTAAATAGAGGGTCAAGTATATGCGCAATAAGCTGTCAAGTCATACCCACCACTGACCCTCTAGGTTTCAGTCTGCTTGAAATCTCTTTCTGGGAGACAAGTTCCCCCTCTGGCTAGTGCCTTTTTCATCTACTAGCATGAGCTTCTGGGGGGAAATCTCATTTAGGGTATCCATTATTATAATTCACAGGCCTTATAGCTGGGTGACATTGTTGATAAATTCTTAACTCTAACAGCCTATACAGCACATTGCAGTACATGAAAGCTATGTAAGGTACAAACCAGGGATGATATTAAAGGATATAAGAAGAAATAAATAGAGATAGGTAGATAGAAAACTAAACAATCAAACTCTTTCAAAATATCACTATCTTTATTTTTTTTATCTTTTCATTGGTTGTGTGTGTGTGTGTGTGTGTGTGTGTGTGTGTGTGAATTTCATACCATGGACCCTGATCCCACTCATCTTCCACTTCCCCTTAGACCCGCCCTCCACTCTTGCAACCTCTCCCAACAGAAAAAAAAAAAAATCGCTGCAATGTGTCACATTGTGTCCCACAATATTCACTTTTGTCCACAGTTTTTTCCTTGCAAATGTTCATTGCAATCACTACTTGTTCTGGTGCGAGGCCTCTGACTTCTGATACTCTGTCAATACTGGAACCTTACTGGGACTCCTGATGACATCCTGTTGTTGCCCTGTATCATGGAGATTCTGTAGTTTTGAGTCTGTAGAACTGGCCTCTTCAAGCACTCCAGCAGTTCATCTGTAAGGTAAATGTTGGGCCAATTCAAAGCCCTGGTCTGGGCCTGCAACCCCCACATCCAGGGCCAGCTGTACTATGCTGCCCAGGCAAGGAACAGGGCCTGCTCTCCCAAGTGCTGCAGCATATGAGAGGCAGGAATAAAGCTCCTATTCTTGTAACTTCCATAAGGGTCAGATCTCCTGTCCACCACTGGTGGCAAGGGCAAAAGGGAGGGAAGGGGATCTCTCCCTCTCCAATACCACAGCAAAGTAGAAAAAAGGCAGGGTTGGCTTTCCCACATTCACACCCTCATAGCTGACTCATCCACAACCCCCACATCCAGGGCCAACTGTACTTTGCTGCCCAGGTGAGGTACAGGGCCTGCTCTTCCGATTGCTGCAGATGGTGAAGGATAGGGCCAGCTCTCTTCCTTTCATGATCTCAGGGCCAGGTTTCCCACCTGCTACAGGTGATGAGGGCCTATCCCACCACAGGGAGATAAGTGGTAGGGCCAACTCTCCCAATCTTGCATCCTTGAGGCCATCTCACTTGCAACTCCCACATGTTCAGGGCCTGCTCTCTCAAGTACTGTAGCTGGCTAGGGGCAGGGTCAGCTCTCCTGATCTGGAGAGCTAGCCCTGCCTTTTTTCTATTGTGCCTCTAGGGCCAGTTTTCCCATGATGCCCAGGTGGGGGATTTGGGCCAGTTCTGCACATCTCTCAGACATCCAGATGTCCCCAGGTGACAGCCAAGACTAGGGATGCCCACCTGGCTTTTGGTGGTTAACAGACCCCTGCTACAGCAATGCCATGGACCCAGATATGGACCCTGGTGTCAGTAGAGGCCAGGATCATGGTTTTTAGGAGGCATCACCAGCTCCTCACATCAGGTTGCTCCTCACTATCATCAAGTCTCCAGTTCTGCCTCTTTTCATTGTGACTACATCCTTCTGTTCCTCTTTCCCTTCCATTTCTCCACCATTTGCTCCTAGTAGTGCCTGGGGTATCTGAGTATCTGGGCTTTTCTCAAGAGTGGTCTCATGAGTACTAAGCCCCACTTGTGCATTATGCATTATGGCACCTGGCAGAGATCATCTCCAGTATGGTCTGACCCCCAGGCCTGTGTGGCACCAGATTGGTGTTCATCTCAGGCTAGCTTCTTGTTCAGGCTCCATGGTACCAGTCTGGAGGTTGTCTCAGGGTTGCTTCTTGCCCAGCTCTCTCTGAGTGACCATCTGCCTAGGGTCTGTGGTAACAGGCAGAGTCCTTCTAGTCTCTGGCTCGTTTCCTGTCCTGGGAGCCCATCTGGTTTTTATCTGGTACTGGACTGGTGGTCATCACAGGCTAACTCCCTAGCACTGAACTGGTGGTGGTCTCAAGCTTGCTTTTTGAGGGGAATGTTAGGCTATTATTCATTCAAAACACTAAATGTAGACATAGCCTCCCTCCTCTCTGCCACCTACTGATGCACAGGTGACACAGCAACCACATCTGTAATACCTCTAGGGGAAGGATCATATAGTCTTTATAATTTTTAAAAAAGAGCATCACTCAGTTGGTTTTGCCTCCTCCACACCCTATGTTAGTATATAGGATAGAAGGAAACTTTTTCTCTATGCCTTTCCCATCACCGACTCCTCCACACAATGTTAGCATCCATAAGAGAAGGTAAAGGACTAAGCAACTCCACGCAAGTGTGGTCAGGGCGTCCAATGTATATTCATGTCCTCATCTTGAGCTTCAGAAACAATGATAATAAATCATTATACACATAGCCCTCAGAATCTGATGGGTTCCTCTTTCTCAACCACTTTTGTACTTACCTTCTCTTGTATCAGTATCACCAGCCAGGACCTGAGGTCTTGCAAGATGCTTACACCATTCTGGAATATTGGGAAAAAACACAGTAGTTACACTTCCTGTTCTACATTCTCAGAGCTGTTGTTCTTATACACTATAAACACTAACAATTGGACATTTCATAAAGAGTCTGTCTCAGCTGGTTATTTTCTTACAAATGCTCCAGATGACACACATTAGCCCTGAGGGAAGGTGACAGAGCACATCCTCAGAGGTATGGAAGTCCAAGCCCAGCAAGCCTCATAAAGACAGAAGCAATGTCATCCAGACTCCTAGGGTGCTTCTCAAAAGTGCTGGATTCCCTCTCCAATGTGCCAGGTTCCCATCTTCAATTGATGGCTTCCAAGACTAAGCTGTTATTATAATAAGGAAATGACTGTAGTAAAGAAAATTCATTTTTGTTTCAAAGGACCACAAATCTTGAAAGTACATTTTCAAATACTTTTCTGATGTGGAGCACATCTATATACAAGAAATTAGAGCCAAAGAGGTGCAACAGAGCACATTACCATAACACATTCTTGGATCTTGGTAACTGTGGGACATTACTCATTGGTGACTCAATGTGGAACTTGTGAGTTATTTATCCAGAAATCATTTCAGACTTCCACATGGCATACCAATCTCTTTGATGAGCCATAGAAACCCCTTAATTACCAATTAGGACCCCTTAGGGTTTTGACACTCACAACAGACAGGCAGAATTCCTTTGTGGGTAACTTCTGGGGACAGAGATTTAAACAAAGACAGAACAAATATGTCTGATAGCTCCTCAGAACTCCTACCAGAGCCCTCATGGGAACATTCTATTTCATTGTGATGACAATAGACAATGACAGTACCTTGAGTATTTGTAGCTATGTGGGAACAGACTCTGAAAAGGAGAATTGCCTAAAAGAGCCATAAGGAATCATACTATTTTTATTTCCTTAAATTACATATAATACTTATAAGTCTATGTATATAGACATACATTTATAGTTTAAATTATGTTAAGCTACCTGGACTGACAATGTTCCCACCTATAGCCATAGACTATCTAATAAAAAAAAAAAAAAAAAAACCCTAGCACCAGGAATGAGACCCTCCATTTCAAATTATTGATCAAGGGAATCCAAGAGATTCCCAAAACAATATAAGCTATTGCTGTTGCCTTTGTTATTTTTTCCAGAGGTTGACAGTAAGGTCCTATTGATGAAAGCTTGCAGCTTGCACTTCAGACATAAGACTCAGAGGATCTGAGCTGGATATGACTGGAAGCCTCTCCCCTGAGGGCTAGGCTTCAGGGTACCAGAAGGTGCTGTGCAAGCTTCCAAAGGAAGGGGAAAAAACAAGAGTCATATCCAGCTATGATGCCTATGAACCATAATAATGACCACCATGGCAAAATATCCCTAACGATATACAATAGTGGCAGGAACCAACAACTTATATCTTAGTAGTAACCAACAACTGTCTAAATGGACTTAAGGCCTAATCAACTGAAAGGAAATCCATCTGGTATTGGAAACCTAGCCAACTACCCAGGGCTAGTGAAGTCATGGATCCTAAAGGAAAACCTTCTGGCATGTTTAGTGAAGCAGCATAATTTCTATGTGCATTCTAAATACTTATCCTGATGTTCACAGATAAGTGTAGCTTCCAGTCCTCATCAAGAAGCTTCCCTTGCAACAGACAGAGACTATTATAGAAAACCACAACTGGTCAAAATGAAAAAAAAAAACTGATCAATTAAGGTACTTACCCCAATTTATACATCTACAATATAACTCCTTTACCTCAGGCTCAGTGAACAATGCAGAAGAGAGCAGAGAGATTATAAGAGCCAGAGGACCAGGGAATCTGCTGAGATTGTATCTCCTAGAATGACAGGGAAGCCTCACCATACTTCAAAAAACATGGTGGCCTAAACGAGCCCTGCATAAGTACACCACCAATAGACATGCTAATGTGGAAGGGGGAGACTAACTGGTTTAAGAAAATTAAAGGCATCATATGACTGTTTTTAATTTAAAAAAAATCAAACTAAAAATTTCAATCATCAGATGCTCCGCAGCTTCTGTAGCAACCGGCTCTCCTCTGCTGCCTGAGCGGCGCCAGCACCTTCCCCAGGAGCTCACAGCAGCCGCCGGCCGGCCTCTGCTCCACAGTAACCATGTGCGACCTGAAGGTGGAGATCAAAACAGCAGACATGTCAATAGAGATGCAGCTGGACTCGGTGAAGTTCGCTATTCAGGCGTTTGAGATGTACAGCAAAAAAAAAAAGGATATTGCGGCCTATATCAAGAAGGAGTTTGACAAGAAGTACAGTCCCTTCTGGCACTGCATTGTAGGGCGGAACTTCGGTAGCTTGGTGTCATATGAAGACAAACACTTCATCTACTTCTATGTGGGTCAGGTGGCCATTGTTCTGTTCAAATCCGGTTAAAAACATGGACTGTGCCAAACACCCAATGATCCATCCAGAAACAAGGACTGCATCCTGACTTCCAAATACCATGGGCTGAATCCTCAGCCTTTCTAAGGGAACACCTCTTTTGAACCTGCTATGTTTTGTACAGGGCATCATCCTTTGTACGAGTTTGTGGTTATAAAATAATTACTAAATCAACTTACATTTGTATCTTTTTTCTACTCCATATTTCTGTACTCCATTTTTTTTCCTCCCTTAGACCATTCCCTTAAAAATAAATCTGTTGGAGATGTAAAAACAAATTCAATCATTTTCTAAATGGATATAAAAAATTTTTAAAGCAACCTAATTATAAATATTTTACCATAACACAACCAAATTTACTCAAGTATCTTACCCTAACATAATTAAATTGTTGGAATTATTTTAAGATAATATCTTCTGGATACTGATCAAAGATGTTATACTTCTACCTTTTGTGTGACTAAAGTTTTTTTTTTTTAGATTATTTCTTTGTGCTTTCAAAAGTCTCAGGATAAGAATAGTCATCTATTTTGTGTGCTATAAATATTTCCCTAGTTTTGTTTGTTCATTAATTCATTTGTTTTGTGACAAGGTCTTTTGTTGTCCACACTGGTCTGGAATCTACAATGTACCCAAGGATGATCTTGAACTCTTGTTGAATTACTGATCCACCTTCCTATACCTCCTAAGTGCTGGCATTACAGGCAAGAGCCACCATACCATGTCACCAGGTTCCTCTAGCTTGTCCTTTAATTTGCTTTTAATTTGCAAATAAAACTTTAGGTTTATGCAGTTTAAATTACTAACATTGAAAATGGTGATATTTTTCATTGTGTTTTTCCTGTGGCTATGCATAGAAAGTTCAATTATCTTTGAATTTATTGTTCATCAGATACTGCTGACTCCCTTTTTCCCTGTTCTGGCATCAGAGACTTGTTTGTACTAAGGGTTTTCCAAAATCAAATAAAGGATCTTAGCTAGAAAAAATGTATTCTATTTTACTTACTAATTCATTAATTTTATAGCCATTCTTTCCTAGCTATATCATATCCACAGATCTTTTTAATTACTCATTCAACACCTTCCTTGGATCTAAAGATATGTATGTATAACTAGTTACACAGCAATAACTTGTTACCTAATAGTTAATCTTGTTTTTTTCCTTACTCCCTTAATTATCTCTTGCAGATCCCTTAGAATAGTTTCCAAAGTTTCATTTACACATTCACGTGAATAACCATACTCCAGCCAGTGGGCTTGGACTGAGATGAGAAAGGAAACAGGAAAATAATGATTTTTCTTTCCCACAGACTTTTATTAATGAATTTATTTTTTCTTTACATATTTAATAATTTTAATTATATTTTGTGGTATGCGTGTGCATGCATGAATGTGTGTGTGTGTGTGTGTGTGTGTGTGTGTGTGTGTGCACAGAAATCAGAGGACAAGTTTTAGTAATCATTTCTCTTCTTCCACCATGTAGATTCTAAGGATCAAATTCAGATGGTCAGGCTTGAAGGCAGCAAACTCACCCATTGAGCCATTTTGTTATCCCCACCTACAAAGACTTTCAGATCAACATTATTGACATGAACATAATAGTAGAGGGAGTTCACAAACCACTTCTCCTAACTGAGAAAATATTGATAGCTGAAGACTTGTGGGAGAGAGAAAGAGAGTTAGTTTTCTTCAAGGGTGTGACCACTGGTAGGTTGAGCTTGAAACAGTGGATGGTTGTACACCCAGGGGTATTATGAAGCAGGTAGTATGATTATATTTCACAGGAATGGAGATGGAGGGTTATTTTAAAAAGACATAAAGTTGGAGGGCATTTAGGGAGCTATGGAGATGGATCTAGGAGGAGCTGATAAAAACAAATGTCCCTAGTTTAGTCACTTGAAGGAATATAAAATATGTGCTGTACCTCAAAGTTTCTATGGATCAGGAATTCAAGATCAGCTTGATTAGACACTTTCAGACTCGGCTTTTCATGATGTTTCGCTCAGATATTTGCTTGACAGACTGTCAACCATCTGAAAGATTTCCTGTAGATGGATATTCTACTTCCAAAGGAACAACTCCCATGGCTAAAAGTTGATACTGGGGAGAGGTTTGCTTTTCTATATGTGCTCCTCCCTATGAATGCTTGACATCCTAAAAAGATGGTATCTGGCTTCTTCAATAATGAGCACTCTACATGAATGACACAGATTCTGTAAGTCACTTTATGACTCAGTCTCAGAAATCACTATGTCACCTCTACCATAATAATATGAGAGTGGTGGAAGGATACAGCACACATACCAAGTCACAAAAAATTCTATGTGGTAGAATATAACATACATACCAGGAACTAAAAATCTTTAGGAACCACCTTGAAAAATGGTTACCATTACAACAAATAGAGATTAGGATTAAATACTGTGGAGGGTCAAGTAATTTTCATCCTCCAAAAGTTATCAAGCTCATTTTTTCTTACACTGTAGTTAACTCATCCTCCTACATGTTTTAAGACATGTTACTCTGCTTCACATTTGTCTCCCAAAATTTATTTGCTGTAAACTTAAACACTCCTCCAACAATGTTGAAAAGTGTGGCTTCCTTTCTCATTATTTCTTATTAATATTTTAAGAATTTCATACAGTGAATTTTGATCATATTTAACTGTCACTTCTTGCCCTCAGCTCCTCCTAGATCCATCTCCATAGCTCCCTAAATGCCCTCCAACTTTACGTCTTTTTAAAATAACCCTCCAGCTCCATTCCTGCAAAATATAATCATACTACCTGCTTCATAATACCCCTGGGTGTAGAGCCATCCACTGTTTCAAGCTCAACCTACCAATGGTCACACCCTTGAAGAAAACTAACTCACTCTCTCTTTCTCTTTCTTTCTCTCCTCTCTCTCTCTCTCTCTCTCTCTCTCTCTCTCTCTCTCTCTCTCTCCCACAAGTCTTCAGCTATCAATATTTTCTCAGTTAGGAGAAATGGTTTGTGAACTCCCTCTACTATATGCTAAGATGTTGACTTGCTTGATCTTGTGCAGGCCACCTCTGTCACTGAGTTCTTAAGAGCCACGGTCCTGTCAGGTCTAGAAGATACTCTTTCACTCAGTGTTCTGACCCCTCGCTCTTAACAATCTTTCTCTCCCCTGTCTTCAGCAATGATACTTGAAGCCTTGTGGGGGGGGATGTGATACAGATGTCCCATTGGTAGGGGAGCACTCCAGTGATTCTTACTGTCGGCACTTCGCCTGCCTACATTAAGCACCATCCACTGCACAAAGAGGTTTCTTGGTAAGGTCTGAAAATGACACCAATCTATGGGAGGTGGAACATCTAAACGTCTAAAGAGTGATTCATTCAGCATCAACCTCGTGAATACATGAATGCTATCATTATAGGAGTGGACTATCACAGCATGAAGAACTCAGACCCCTTGTCCTTTCTGTCATCATGTGATGCCTTTCAACATGTTACAATGCAGCAAGGGGGCCTTCTCAGGTGCTCTCCCTCAGCCTGGGACATCTGTTCTTAGATTGCTGAGACAAATAAACTTCTATGGTGCAAAATTAACACCATCTGTGGTATTCTGTTGTAGCAGTAGGAAATAGGTCAACAATAATTTAAGCCAATCTGGGACACCATATATTTATCTCAACCTGGACATATTTAATTCAGCCAACCTTTATTCCCTTCATCCTATTATCAATAGTTATATTATCCACTAGCCTCATTTCACTACCCCAATAAACTATTTTAAAGCATACTCCTTTAATCAACACTGTCACTACTGCATTTTCAATGTCTGTCTTTATTGCTTCCTATGACTTTGTCTATAAACATATTCTAGTCTCTTCATGCTAAAAGTTAGTCATCTCTAAGCTAGTGTCTGCTGTCACTCCATCACTTTCCTGTTCAGTAATATTCATGAGTTCTATATGGTCAAGAATCCCACATTTGAGCTAGAAATGGAGGTTCACACCTGTAATCCCAGCACCTATGAGGCAGGTACAGGAGAATTGCAATGAGCTTGAGGCTAGTCTTGGCTATGTAGTAAATAAATTCCAGACCAACCTGAATGAAAACCTGTCTCAAAAACCAAACAAGACCACCACAAGGAGACCCCGCCAATTAACTGGGACACAAGGGGACTCATAGAGACTGAACCAAAAACCAAAGAACATGCATGGTCCTAGGCACACCACATGTGAAGCAGATGGGCTGCTTGATACTCAAGTTGATCCCCTAATAATTGGAACAGTGACTATCTCAGAGTTGTACAAGGTTCCTTCCCTCTAGATCCAATTTTCCTAGTGGAGTTACCTTGTCTTGCCTCAGTGGAAGGGGTGGCAATTAATCCTGATGAAACTTGATATCCCAGAGTGGGTTGGTGCCGAGTTGAGGGGTGTATGGAGGAAGTAGGTGGGAAGGTGGGACTGGGAGGAGGAAAGGAAATGCCAATTGGAATGTAAAATAAACAAATTAATAAAAAAATTAAAAGACACACAAGAAAAACTTTAATATACTAAATAGAGCTTCTATAATTTTTTTATAAATCATTATTTTCATCCTATCTTTCAGTATTCCACTTCAGCTACACTGAACTCACTGTTATGTTCTAGGAATGCTGTATATAAAAATACATATAACTCAAAAAATATAAAACCTAACACTGGCATAAACTTGAAAAAAAGTGATTATTTTCTCGAGATCCATAGGTAGATAGTTCTAGGATGTGTTCAATAGCTCAAGGATATAAATGTTCCAGAATCTTTACTTTCACCCCTGAATCTCCATCTCCACATCACCAAATTATAAATAATCACAGTTCTGCCTTATGAGGTTCTGTGAGTGAGAAAGAAAGTACATTTGAAACATGGCCATGACATTGAACACACAGAGGGTGACATCTAAAAGCTAGCCTTGTGTTTATTTCTTTCATTGCTACTAATGGTTCATATAGCATCTCAACACCCTAAAATGGATTGCTCAAAGAAATTCCAATCATTTGAATCAGTAACAGTTATCAACAGCATTGCAGATCACACATACACACACACACACACACATATGCCTCCTTAGTATTACTACTTATTGCTATAGCATCACTTTTATGAAATCTATCAAAAAGTTAGAGTAACCATAGGCAAATAAGAGGAGTTATTGGAACACTGGAGAAATACCCGATAAATCCCAGCAACAAAAATAAAATCAGACTTCAAAGAAACTAGTACAACAAGCTAAGAAGTCAGAAGCTGGACGTACTCCTCCATCTTTCAAAAACATTGTTACCGCTTCCTCTTCCTTCTCTCTGCCTTTGGACCTTGCCCCCAGCGTGCTGCCTGAAATCTCACTGAGATCTCCAACACTAGAATCTCGGACACCAGTTCCTAAGTTCCACTAATAACAGCCCCACTGGTTCCATGTTGTCTGTATTTGTCCCAGTTAACCTTAAGAGAAGGGGAACACAAGTTCCAAATTGTCTATATGTCTATATTATTCCTCAGGTCAAGAGGGAGCAGAGCAGAGGGGCATAAAAAGGCTAAGCAGAAACAAAGATGGAAGGATAAGGGTAAAAGAAATGTCTGGCCTTTCTGGCAAAAAAAAAAAAAAACCTAGCCAAAAAAAATTATTTTGAGTTGGACAGTAAAATAATTACATATTCAATTACTTAGTTGAAACTTGCATCTTTCCCAAGGAAATAAAGTTAAATAGTTTGTTATATATTCATAGAATTAAGTGACCTCATCTAGATCATCCTTTTGGATAAAGGGCAACAAATATCTCTATTCACAAGCACATACAGATAACTACTGAGTGATACTGATCAATGACAAAGTCAGGAAATATTACCAATAAATTAATTACTTGATGTTTATATTTTTATTCTCAAAATTAATTTTGAGTAATTAAGATCTTCCCTGAATTACTCATGTAATTCTTTCTTTCCTAGTTCAAAAAAAAAGTCAAATTCAAATAACAAATACTTTAATATAGATCCTTTGTCTTGCTATATTTTGTGTTGTCATAATAAAATATCTTGTACTGGATAATTTATAAAGAAAATAAAAATTTTCTTACAATTATATAGCTTGAGAAGTTCAACATTGAAGGTCCTGCATCTGGAAAGGGTCTTGGTCTTATGTCATTCCACAGTAGAAAACAGAAGGATGAGGCAAGGGGACTGAGGAGAAAGGAAAGGGTAAGAGCTACCCTTTCATCAGAACCTCTTCCTACAATAATTAGCCCACTGCAAAGATAATGGCCTCAGTCCACTGTGAGTGTCCTCATGACCTAATTACCTCACACAGGTTCTACCTCTCAGCACTTGCAGAGTGGGGATCGTTTCTAATACAGGAACTTTGGGGACATTCAAACCCTAACTCCTGTAATAAATCTGCCCTTTAAGTTGACAGGATCTTTCCAGTGCAAGCATCTTCCCTGAACCACCTCATTACTTAGCTGGAAGGATTGCTAGGAAATAATCCCTTGCTTTCAGAACGCTGGCGGACTTGTTTTGAAATGAAATTAGATGCATACTTATCACGTTGTACAAAACTTCAGTCCAAGTGGATCAAAGACCTTAACATAAGGCCGGTCACACTAAATCTACTAGAAGAGAAAGTGAGGAAAAACCCTCAAACTCATTGGCACAGATGACAACTTCCTGAACAGAACACCAACAGCTCAGGATCTAAGACCAACAATCAATAAATGAGACCTCATAAAACTGAAAAGCTTCTGTAAGGCAAAAGACACTGTCATTCGAACAAAACGGCAGCCTACAGATTGGGAAAAAAATCTTCACGAACCCCACATCTGACAGAGGGCTAATATCCAAAATCTACAAAGAACTCAAGAAATTAAATGCCAAGAAAACAAATAATCCAATTAAAAAATGGGGGAAAGAGCTAAACAGAGAATATACAAAGGTGGAATTCCTAAAGGCCGAGAGACACTTGAAGAAATGCTCAACATCCTTAATCATCAGAGAAATGCAACTCAAGACAACTCTAAGATTCCATCTCACACCTGTCAGAATGGCTAAGATCAAAAGCTCAAATGACAGCACATGCTGGCGAGGGTGTGGAAAAGGGGAACCCTCCTCCATTGCTGGTGGGAGTGCAGGCTTGTGCAACCACTATGGAGGTCAGTATGGCAATATCTTAGAAAACTTGGAATAGCTTTGCCTCAGGACCCAGCCATACCACTTCCAGGTATACATCCAAATGACTCCACACCGAAACACAAGGAAGTTTCCTCATCTATGTTCATAGCAGCTTTGTTTTTTGTTTGTTTTGTTTTGTTTTGTTTTAATAATTTATTTTTTATTTCTTCAAGTTACATCTCAATCACAATCCCCTCCCTACTCCCCCCTCCAGTCCCACCCTTCCACCCTGCTCCCCCTCAACCCCCCATCCTCTTCCCTTCTTTTTTTTAGATTAAGGTATTTCTTTTTTCCCCACAACAGCTCTCCCCTTCACTCCAAAAAATGGTTCTTTTTCTTATAACTATAAATACAATACAAAACAACAGAAATAAATAGGCCACAATTATAAGAGTTATATGGCTTAGCATACATTCCCAATGTCCAGTCCATATGTATTTGGTACCTGACTTTAACATTCTACTATCTAACCATCTCCATGAGTTTAAAGTTCTATATCTAACTCAGCTTTCATACTAACTTGCCTCATAATTTTAAAAATATCTTCTTAGATCCAGAACACCCTCTTGATTCCTAAACAACTCAAAATTTAACTATGAGACTCTAGCTATCTATTCTTCAATCACCTCAGAGACCTGAGAGGGATAAATATATCTGATTATACAGGAAGTGCAGGGCCTGTAGCTTCCAAAACTAAGAAATGACATACCAGTGTGCCTGGACAGTTCCCATTTTCTCTCCATACATTACAACATCAATCTTCAGCCATTTGGCCCTGTTTCTCTGACAGACATTGATTGTAGAGCAGGAATTCTGAAGGACTTACCTACCCTGTCTTGGCAGAGCTAGGCTGTCGACTTATCTGCTTCCAAGTTTTGTCCTTTTTGGACAGAAGTCTGTCTACAGTTGAAGCAAGGGCTTTTTCTTGCCAAGAGAAAGGCTTACCACCAATTCAATCATCTCCCACTGGAGATTCTTCGATGCTCATCTTCTACTTGGAGTAGAATAGGGGGTGCTGTCAGGAGCTGACATGTCTTGGTATCAAAAAATCTTAAGTTAAGAAAAATCTTTGAATGCCATATTCTGCAGATCCCTTAAGGTTTTTGAAGATGCCCTATCTATCTCTTATATTTAGATAAGCAAATATTGCTTGTCTCTTAGCAACTTGATTTCTGAGTAACTTAGAAAATAACTGTGATAGACTGTCATAGTAACTAACAAAATGACACGTTTGCATGACTATTAGTTGCCATTTCTTAATTATCCTAAACAGTTTATGTTGGTTGGTAGCAAGAGGTCAAAACTTGACATTTCATTTTTAAGTATTACTACAAACAATACCTTTAAGAAGCATTACCCTTACTTTTGTATCAATATACAAAGATCAATACCAATGTGGCCCAGTACAATCTTAATTTTACATCAATATACAAGGGTCAATACCATTGTGGCCAAATATAATCTTAATTTTGTATCAATATACAAAGATCAATACCGATGTAGCCCTATACAATCTTAATTTTGCATTAATATACAATGATCAATACCAATTTAGCCAAATATAATATTAATTTTGCATCAGTATACAAAGGTATAAAGCCATATTCAATAATCTGTCCTTTTTTCTTTATCTTTCCTATACTATGTCTATGTCCCATTTTTTCTCAATCTGTTCACTCCTACATAGGAGAGAAAGAAGGATACAGAAAAGAAAAAGAGAGAAGTCCCTGGGTCTAACCTCCAAAACCCATTTAACAAGACCATTTAACAGCTTGTACTCTTTTCCCCTAAATAACAAAATTTTCTATTATCTATCAAATAACCAAAGTGGGGGGAACACCCTCCCCACCTTCTGGAGATGGGACGTTGTTCTCTTAAAATGACTTCCTGCTGATTTGGGACGTAGTAAACTTGTTTGGGGCTCAAATAAGAATGGAAAAATGGTTAAAAATGTTAATAGAATCATTCAGTCCTTTTGTGCTCAGCTATTTAGATGTCCTAAGAAGTTCATAGACAGAAGCTGATCTTCAGAGCTTTACTAAAGATCTGGCTGGAGTAGTCTGTGGAGCTGAACGATCTTAGCGATTTTGAGTTGTGGTTGTAGACTTTTGAGGAAACTGCTATTGAGGAAGTCTGCAAGGCTGGATCATCTGGGCCGCTCATCATCTTTGGTTTCTGATCTGTTTTCTGCTGAGGTTTCTGTTGTCCAGTTGTCCCTGGATTCCTTGAATGGATACTTTAAATCTCCTGGAAAGATAAGAACAAAGCCCTGCCCTAATCCTAACTCTGGGACAATTACCTTTTTTTTTGGGGGGGTGGTCAGGTAATATTTTTCCTGGAGCAAATTTGGTTTTTTGACAATATATAAAGCATTACCTTTAAATCTGGATTAAAGAAGAAATTATTTTGATATTTTGGAGCTAAACAAACCTTTAGTGTATATATTTTGAGCTCTCAAAGGACAATTTGTTTGAATTGCAGCCTGGCTTTTGTAAGTAGCTTTTAAACTTAAATCTTTCCAAACCCTATGTGCCTGTCTCTGCATTCTAAGTTTTGGGATCAAAGACATGTGGTTCCCAACTGATGGGATTAAAGATGTGCTCCTCCACCCCTGGATCAAAGGTTTTCTCTGTTTACAGCTTGTTTTGTATCAGGTGGCCTTGAGCTCTGAGATCTGCCTGTTTCTGTCTCTGGTGTGTTGGGATTAAGGGTGTATTCTTCCCCAATGATGGGACTAAGGGTGTGCACCATCACCACCCTGTTTCTTGTAACTCTTGAATTTATAAGACAACTAACTCTGTAGTGATCCTCCTCTCTCTACTGGAGGTAAAGGCATGGGCTAACACCATGCATTATTTTACCTTAGCTCTAAGTTTTTTCAATTCTTGGAGGTTTGTATAACCAGGTTGAACAGCTGTCACCTTTAATTTATTTACAGTGTTTTAAACCTGTTACCTGCTTTTTAATGCCAAACCATGGAAATAGCCTATACCTCTACAAAAAAAAAAAAAAACAAAAAAACAAAACCAAAAACTTTTAAGCTGCTATCAAGTTTGTGTAATCTCTGTAGCCACCTGCAGTCTAACATTCTAATCTGAAATTAAGGCCATTTTCCTTTCATGCCAGTAAGGCAATTATACCTTTGGTAAATTATAGTTTGAAAAGTTTATATTGTATCTATATTATATTTTTAAGCTTATTAACTCTTTTCTTAAAAAAGTATTATTTACTTCTAGAGCATAGTTTCCTCCCTCCTCCCCTCTTGGCCCCTCCCTTCCTCTCTCCTTCCCTCCCTCTCTCCTTCCCTCCCTCCCTCCCTCCTTGTTCCTCTACTTGGTAATCTCCTTCTCCTCAAATGAGGTGGGCCCTCACATATCATACTCCCTCAGATTTTGCATCATGTGAGGCCCAAGAGCTTCCACTCGTACTGGAGCTTGATAAGGCACACCATCTAGGGTGTGGGGTCCACTAATCTGCAGCAGATTCCATGACTCACTAGTGGGTAGAATTTTTCCTAGGATAGATAGATATGCTAGGTTTCTATCTATTTGGGTGTGTGGGTTGTAGGATAGTTATCCTCTGATGTATGGTTAATATCCATTTGTAAGGGAATACATACCATGTTTATCTTTCTGGGACTGGGTCAGCTCACTTAGGATGAGCATTTCTAGTTCCATCCATTTGGTTTCGAATTGCATGATTTCCTCATTTCTGATAGCTGTGTAGTATTCCATTGTGTAAATGTACCACAGTTTTTTTATCCATTCTTCAGTTGAAGGACATCTGGGTTGTTTCCAGTTTCTGGCTATTACAAATAAAGCTGCTATGAACATTGTTGAGGCAATGTCCTTGTGGTTTCATTTCAAATCTTTTGGATATATGCCCAAGAGGGGTATGGCTGGGTCTTGAGGTAGATTTATTCCCAATTTTCTAAGATATCTCCACATAGATTTCCAAAGTGGTTGCATAAGTTTGCAGTTCCACCAGCAATGGGGGAGTGTTCCCCTTTCTCCACATCCTCACCAGCATGTGCTATCATTTGAGTTTTTGATCTTAGCCATTCTGACAGGTGTGAGATGGAATCTCAGAGTTGTTTTAAGTTACATTTCCCTTATAACCAAAGATGTTGAACATTTCCTCAAATGCCTCTCAGCCTTTAGAGATTCCTCTTCTGTGAATTTTCGGTTTAGCTCTGTACTCCATTTATTGATGGGGTTATTTGATTTTTTTGGTGTTTAATTTCTTTAGTTCTTTATATATTTTGGATATTAGCCCTCTGTCAGATGTTGGGTTGGTGAAGATCCTTTCCCAGTCTGTAGGCTGCTGTTTTGTTCTAAGGACGGTGTCCTTTGCCTTACAGAAGCTTTTCAATTTTATAAGGTCCCATTTATTGATTGTTTTAGTGCCTGAGCTATTGGTGTGCTATTCAGGAAGTTGCTACCAGTGCCAATGATTTCAAGGCTTTTCCCCACTTTCTCTTCTATTAATGTTAGTGTGTCTGGATTTATGTTGAGGTCCTTAATCCACTTAGACTGAAGTTTTGTACAAGGTGATAAGTATGGATCTATTTGCATTCTTCTACATGTTGACATTCAGTTAGACCAGCACCATTTATTGAAGATGCTTTCCTTTTTCTATTGTATGTTTTTGACTTCTTTATCAAAAATTAAGTGACCATAGGTGTGTGGGTTTATTTCTGGGTCTTCAATTAGATTCCATTGGTCAACTGGTCTGTTTCTATACCAGTACCATGCTGTTTTTATTACTATTGCCCTGTAGTACAGCTTGAAATCCAGGATGGTGATACCTCCAGATGTTCTGTTATTGTACATAACTGATTTAGCTATTCTGGGTCTTTTGTTATTCCATATGAAGTTGAGAATTGTTTTTTCCTGATCTATAAAAAATTTAGTTGGTATTTGGATAGGAATTGTGTTGAATCTGTATATTGCTTTTGGTAAGATTGCCATTTTTATTATGTTGATCCTACCTATCCATGAACAAGGGAGATCTTTCCATCTCCTGATATCTTCTTCAATTTCTTTCTTCAGGGACTTGAAGTTCTTATCATACAGGTCAGCAGCTTTATTTGTAATAGCTAGAAACTGGAAACAACCCAGATGTCCCTCAACCAAAGAATGGATTAAAAAACTGTGGTACATCTACACAATGGAATACTACTCAGCTATCACAAACAAGGAAATCATGCAATTTGCAGACAAATGGATGGAACTAGAGAAGCTCATCCTGAGTGAGCTAACCCAGACCCAGAAGGATGCACATGGCATCTATTCACTTATAGTCGGATTTTAGATACATAGTACAGGATATCTATACTACACCCAATGCGCCAAAGGGAACATGGACATAGACTTTTGTTTTGTTTTGTTTGCTTGTTTGTATGTGTGTTTTTTTTTTTTTTTTTTTAGTTTTCTCTCCCTGGCAATGAGACATTTTTCACTGATGGTACTGCCTTGTAGGCCCCCAGTGTATGAGGAGGCTTTTGGCCCTCACATGACTTCTGGACTGGGGCGGGGGACTGTTATGTAGGGACACTCCACTCCAGAGGAGTGGGATGGAAGGGTCAGGGGGTAGAGGGTGGGAGGGAGGGGCAGGGAAGGGGGGAAAGAGGACAATATAATGGAGATGTAACCTGAAGCAACAATTAAATAATAAAAAAAGGTGAGTCTCTTCTTTGCTAGACCTTTTATCATAATCACTTCTGAGGAATGTTTAAATCTTTTGACTATATTTACTTATTTGTTTATTGAAGGAATGTGGGAGTTCACAGGCACAGTAACATGCATATGTGAAAGTCAGAGGACAACTTGGTGGAGTCAGTTTTCTCCTTCTACCATGTGGCTTCCAGGAACTGAACTTAATGAGGTTGTCAAACTTGGTAGCAGTTCCCCTTACCCACTAGCCATCACACCAGGCCTTTTATCTTTTTATTTTACATTCCAATTCCCATCCCCCTCCCTCCCCTATTCCAACCTTTTATTTTTGAACAAAATATTGTATCTGTCTTTGGATACTAAACCAAACCATTTAATTCCCTGGGTTATAAAATATATACTCATATATATTTATTTCATTCATGTTTTTTGAGACAGGGTTTCCCCTGTGTAGCCCTGACTATCCTGGAATGAGTTCTGTAAATCAGGCTGGCCTCAATCTCAGGGATCTGCCTTCCTCTGCCTCCCAAGTGCTAGGATTAAAGGCATGAGCCACCACACTCAACTTCAAAAATAATTTTAATCCAGTAAAATACTAAATTCTAACTGATAGAGTTCAAGGCCACACCCTGGATTGATTCTTTTCATTTTTTTAAGACAACTTAGCATAATACTTAGATAAAATTTTGTTGCAGCCTTACCTCTGTCTTTTCAAATTTTACATGGTAAATCCTTAACCTATAATGCTCTGAAATATGACTGTATTTGTAGATAGAGCCAAAATAATGAATCAAATAATAAAATTACAATGAATCAGGGAACTCTAATTCTGTCCACCTATTGACCTTATAGAAGAGAAAAAGTGAACATGTGAAGACCTGGTCTGGACTCACCCATCTGCCCACCAAGCCTGCTGCCACCTTGAGCTTCAGCTTTCTATTTCCAGACTGAGAGAGAATGCATTTCTGTTGTTTAAGCCGCCCCAGCTGGAAACTAATATGATTAGATTTAATTTGTTATCAATGAAGCAGAAATTCTCAAGACACCTTTTTTTCTGAATACCTTGCCAATTTTTGTTTTTGTTTTTTAATTATTATACAAAGTAATTGGTTACATTATTATATTTTTACAGATACTTTGCTTTGGTTGATCTTCTCTCCCCATTCTTCGAAACTATGTCCTTCTAACCCCATAGTTACCTTTCTGCTTACACAGTCCTCTGGCTGTTCATGACCAATACTCACAGCCACAGCCACATATTCAAACCTTAAAGGTTAGCATAGAAGAGAAAATATGGCATTTTCCATTCTGAGTCTGGGTTACCTCACTTGATAATTTTCAGATCCATCTATTTCCCTGCAAATTTTGTAATTTTCTTTTTCTTTATGCTTGAACAAAATTCTTCACCATCATATGTTTATTATCTGCCTCACACATTTTGTGGAATCAAGCAAGGAATCAATGAGTAAATCACTGAGACTCAACTCTAAGTCCAGATCTCCGGCAGATAACTCAGATGAATGAGAACCCACCATGCCTCCAAGAGTACTAGGTCTAGCAAGGGCATCAGATAGATGCTGTGAAGGCCACACAGATGCTCATGGACTCTGAGTTCAATTGACCTTGAACTCAACCTCCCACATCCAAATACTGGGACTATGGATGTACCATGATGTCAGTGCATGCTGTGCTGGGGACCAAACCCGCTGAGCACTCAATCAACTGTGCTATATCCCAAGCCCTAAATTCTACTTTACATTTTGCTCAAAACAATAAAAAAGAAAGAGATTGTCTTTGTCTTTTTCATTGGCTCCTCTTTTGCTACTCACTCTATCAAAATGGAAATCATTCTAGGTGAAGTCCTGTCTTTCTCCTCCCATGATGCCACTACCTAGTACCTTTATCTAATTCCCATGCTCAGCCATCATCTTTATTCCAATGACTGCCTATCCCAATTCTTACAACCACAACCAGCCCTAGATATAAGACTAATATTATTCTTTTGTTTTGTTTTGTTTTGTTTTAATAATTTATTTTTATTTCTTCAAGTTACATCTCAATCACAATCCCCTCCCTACTCCCCTCTCCAGTCCCACCCTTCCACCCTCCTCCCCCTCAGCCCCACCATCCTCTTCCCTTCTTTTTTTTTTTTTTTTTTTTTTAGTTTAAGGTATTTATTTTCCCCCCAACAGCTCTCCCTTTCAGTCCAAATAATGGTTCTTTTTCTTATAACTATAAATACAATACAAAACAACAGAAATAAATAGGCCACAATTATAAGAGTTATATGGCTTAGCATACATTCCCAATGTCCAGTCCATATGTATTTGGCACCTGACTTTAACATTCTACTATCTAACCATCTCATAGCTTTATACCTTTGTATACTGATACAAAATTAATATTATATTTGGCTAAATTGGTATTGATCATTGTATATTAATGCAAATTTAAGATTGTATAGGGCTACATCAGTATTGATCTTTGTATATTGATACAAAATTAAGATTATATTTGGCCACAATGGTATTGACCCTAGTATATTAATGTAAAATTAAGATTGTATTGGGCTACATCGGTACTGATCTTTGTATATTGATACAAAATTAAGATTATATTTGGCCACATTGGTATTGATCTTTGTATATTGATACAAAATTAAGGGTAACGCTTCTCAAGGTATTGTTTGTAGTAATACTTAAAAATGAAATGTCAAGTTTTGACCTCTCGCTACCAACCGACATAAACTGTTTAGGATAATTAAGAAACGGAAACTAATAGTCATGAAAACGTGTCATTTTGTTAGTTACTATTATTCTTATAATACAGACAGATTCCAATTGTGTTACCTAATACAGTACCACTGGTTATTTTCTTATGATAATTAAACATGTTTCATTTTAATTTAACCACACTGACTAAATGTGGTCATAGTAGACAATGCACTTCTAGGCTTCCATTTGTGGCTATGTGCTAAGATACTTGACCTCCTCCCAAATAGCACTCAACTCATATCAAGTTATTCCATTTCTGTTCCCGAGGAAAAACCCCCTGATGGGTTGATGTTCTGCATTCCAAATGTTAATTAACCTGCTCCCAGAAGCTTGTGTGCTGTACATCAAGCAATGCTGTGTTACCTTGCTTTCTAACCATTGTCTCTGATTGGTTGAGTAAATGCTGAGGCCTGAGACTGGGCAAAGACACAGGTAGGCAGGACTAAGGTGCTCAGGGCTTCTGAAGCAGAGAGGTTTATGGGGAGAAGTCTCCAGAGAGAAGGAAGAAGAAGCCAAGAGCAGGAAGGAGGACACATGCAGTGGATTTGAGAAAAGAACTTCATTCCACGTGACCTAGAACATCAGCATAGCATGGAGAAAAACAGACCAGGGGAATTTATGTATATTATATGGGACTTTATTCAGGGATAGAATTATGAACTAGCTTAGATGGGCCAAAATTACTCAATTCAGGCTAAGGCTTGTTAAAATCCATCAGGTGTCTGTGTGTTTATTTATAATGGCAGGTTAAGCATTAACACTGCCAACCAATTAAAAATATTATAAATACAGGTAAATAATTTAATTGTTTACTTCTACAAATGGTGCCCAATATAGGGTGTCACCTGAAACTGCCACTTAGCTATCAATTATATTTATTAATAAGTATAAACTGTAATATTAGGCTGGCAGAGCACCCAGCAAGTTGATGGGAGGCAGCAGGCCTGGCTTGCCATAACTGGAGGCCTGACCCATCCTGGGGATAAAGCCCTAGACCAAGGATGGCCTTCACCACCTACAACCTAAACTCTGTTAACGAATATATTTATTAACAACTACAAATTGTTATATTAGGCCAGCGGAGCAGCTGGTGGCCTGGCAGGAAACCAGCAGGCCTGACTGGCCTTAGAGGCCTGTAGGCCTGGTGGGGAAGCTGCCAGATATTTATTAATTATGATAAACTTTTATATTAGGCCAGCAGAAGAGCAGGTGGTAGTGGCCTGGCAGGGTAGCTGCTGGGGCCTGCAAGGAGGCCTGTGGTTGGAAGCCTATAGGTCTGCCTTAGCTAGAGGCCTGTAGGCCTTTCACCCTGAAACCCATGGAAGCCTTTTTCTCAATAATTAAATACACCAAGACTTTTTAATGTTGCAACGCTTAGCCCTTAGCTGGGCAGACTCTCAACTAACGCACCTAAATTAATCCCAGACCACCTAATCCCAATCAGCCATGTGGCTTGCTGTACCTTCCAGAGCTCTCAGACACATCTGTCTCTGTCCATGTATCCTGATGGAAAGAGAGATTCCTCTGTGTAAACCCAGGATTCCTTTCTTGATCTCAGGAAGTCCCGCCTTCCTATACAAATTCTACCTAGCTAATTGGCCATCAACTACTTTTATTAACCAATTAGAGAGTGCCTCAGAAAGGACATTAAACAGATCTCTGAGCATTGATATTAGCCTCTGAGAACCAATGTATTAGACCTTCCTCTAATATCCCCCTTCACTGGTTTATTCTTATTAATTATACTATAATATCCATCTGATGGCAATACTACTTTTGACACATATCTATTTTCCACATTCAGTTTGCTTACTATAGTCATACTTCTGAACACAGAAAAAAATTCAGTAGAGAATACAATAATATAAAATAAATGTGTAAGGAACAAATTAATGTGTTTTAGTTGACATTTTAATTATTCTACTCATTCCTGGAAACACTAATCATTATTCAATATTGAATTAGTATAAAATGAACAACAAGACCTTTATCAATCCTCAGGGGAATATTTCAAAGGAGAAATCTAAAATAAACAGAAAGAAAAGCTGTCAAGTTTAGGCAGTAGAAACAGCACATGATGTACTATTTAATACTTTAATATCTAAATCAGGAGAAATTATGTAGGTCAGAAGATATGGGAGAAGGGGAAATAAAGAGAAGAAGACAGGGTAGATAGAATTCTTGTGACTAGTAAGATAAGAAAGGACTTGAGCCAAGCGTGGTGGCATACACCTTTAATCCCAGCACTCGGGAAGTAGAGGCAGATGGATCTCTGTGAGTTCAAGGCCAGCCTGGTCTACCAAATGAGTCCAGAACAGCCAGGGCTACACAGAGAAACCTTGTCTTGAAACCCGCCCCCCACCAAAAGAAAAAAAAAAAAAACAAAGGACTTGATAGAAGTTTGACGATTTGAAACTAAAAGCTCAGCAAATTTTTAAAATATATAGGACACTCTGGGCTGCTCTAGGGTATGGACTCATGTCCTATGGTAATTACTTCACAGTGATAAAGTACATCTAAACATTAATTAAATGAGGAAATACCATTGGTTTAGAATATTATCTAGCAGAAGTATCATACAAACCACATACAGAGTTTTAGATGTCCTTAGAGACTTATTTTAAAAGTCAAGGGCCAGTGAGATGACTCAGGCGGGAATGACACTTGCCTCTAAGTCTGAGGACCTAAGTTTGATTCTTGGGACCTATGTGATAGAAGACAACAGACTCCTACAAGCTATCCTCTGACTTCCAAACATGCACATGGCACATGAACACATGCACAAATACAAATAAATGTTAAAAATTTACATTAAAACAATATCAACAGTATATTTTACTCAACCTAATTCATTTAAAATATTTTCTATTCAACATGTAACTGATATTTATTATTTTATATTATTTACTTATGAGATATTTTGCTACTTTTTTAGTGTTTCAAATTCTAGTATGTATCTTATAGTGACAGTATACTTCAGTTTGGACACCAAATTTTCATTGGAAATACTTGATCCCATGTAGATCTGATAACTAATAATGAAGAGATACAGATCCGGAACTTCCACGTAAAATGATGTCATGTTTGACACCATGTCTGAATGAGTGGGGGACTATGCTTGTTGAAGCAGAGAGACAAATACTGCCATGTCACCCAGCTTAGGCAGCTCCCACCATAACAGGCTCACAAACACTTGCTGACCATGAATTCCTTCACCATCCACTTGGCAGCCATAGCTTCAGCCACTACTTGTGACACACCTCGTAGTGAGCATGGATGTCATGGTTTTATTCATCCATGAGTTTGTTGTCTGCTTGGGTAGTTGGTTGATTGCTGTTGGATATCAAACTCAGAAATCCATATATGCTATACAGATGCTCTGTCACTGAAACTCATGCATGCCCAGCTTTAAAAGGTTAGGTCCTCAGATCTGCTAGACACATTTTAAATGTCTAATATATGCTAGTATCCACCATATTGTACAACACTAGCCAATGATTACAACTCTTGAGGAAATGCCATGTGAGGAATTTCTTCAGAAAGCTACACAATAGGTAAAGGCTACAGGCTAAAGAAAAGAATTTTCATTTAACAATGGCTAGTTTAAGTATGCACATATTAGAGAGCTTTAGAAATTGTAAACCTAATTTTTCTTACCAACTATGCCCAGGTCCGTAGAGGTTGGAAATCATGTGGAGACAGATCTATGAGGTCCATTGCTCTCTAACCATTGGCCTACTAACTAGTAGGCATGGGAAATGGGGTGCCCTTGTAAACTGCTCTAGAACTGACACAATCTATACAGCACAATAATGGGAACATATCAAATAATCCAGAAAAATGCATCTGTTCAAGTTGGGCACAAAAAGCTCTTGATTTGGGATTGTTTTATTTAATCTACCATATTGCTACCATTTTAGAAGAGCCATATGGACATATCTCAAAAGAGTAGAATATTAGCTTTCAGAGAAAAAATATTTCTGCTTGTCTTAGTTACTGCTGAATGTCTAGAACCTAGGCCCATGGTTGGATGTCAATAACTATTTGTTTGTCAATCAGATTAGTCAACAGCTCTACAGCTTCCTGTGAAATAATTACACAATGTCTTAGGCACCAAAGACAGTCTTGCTCCAAGTTTGCTATTTATCTATTTTCTGACATATTCACTAATCATTAGTCACCATATTAGACTATGTGAATACAGAAATAATAATCACAAAAAAACTAAAGGGAAAAGTGAAACTTGTATATTATGCATTATTTCACAACCACAGAAGCGTGTTCTTTACATAATTTAACGGATCTACTTGGCTGATAGAGGTTTCGTTTTTCTCAAATGTTGCATGAAATATTTAAATGCAACTTCATCAGAGGCCACTAGATTCCATCTAACTCTTAAAACTTCATAAAAATTCCATCAAGAGAAGTAAATATTTCTCTGACAGAAAAGTACTAAGATTTTGACTCTGGCTGTATTTGTGTTGCCCTAATTAGGCATCTTATTTAAATTCTTTTCCAAGTTCATATGGGAGTTTTCCTATAATTTCTATAATCCCTTGCTTAGCCCAAATGATACTTCCACCCCGCATTTTGGGGCCTTTCAGATCAAGCTAATCACGGGAACACTTCCAGAAAGTAGAAGAATTAGAGAAAGGAGTTGATTGCTTAATTCTTACCTCTGACTCCATGCTTCTGTTAATTAGTTAGAGCCAGAGTACTCAGCATGCTCTTGAGAACTCTGTGAACCACTGATTAGCAATGACAAGGCCATCTGGCCTCCCCACAGCAGGTTGGAGAAAGCCTCTCTTGGCATAAAAATCAGGGATGCCTGTAATTTAGAATGAGTCAAGAGCTGCCACCATGTTTGAAAGAGACAGTGTCTGACTTCCAGATGAGGCCCTCTCCAAAGCCTGTAACAGAGGTAGGTACATCAGAGCAGTGATTTTTTTTTCCTTTATTTTTTATTTCTTCAAGTTACATCTCAATCACAGTCCCCTCCCTATTCCCCCCTCCAGTCCCACCCTCCCACCCTCAACCCCCCATCCTCTTCCCTTTTTTTTTTTTTTTAAGTTTAAGGTATATCTTATTACCCCCTACAGTTTCCCTTTTCAGTCCAACAAATGGCTCTTTCTCTTATAATAATAAATACAATACAAAACAACAGAGGTAATTAGGCCACAGTTATGAGGGTTATATGGCTTAGCATACATTCCCAATGTCCAGTCCATGTGTATTTGGTACCTGACTTTAACATTCTACTATTTAGCCATCTCCATGAGTTTAAAGTTCTATATATAACTCAACATTCATACTAAATTGCAACACAATTTTAAAAGTATCTTCTTAGATCTATAACACTCTCTTAATCCTAAACAACTCAAAATTTAATTATGAGACTCTAGCTATCTGTTCTTCAACCACCTCAGAGACCTGAGAGGGATAAATATATCTGATTTTATAGGAATTACAGGGCCTGCAGCTTCCAAAACTAAGAATGACATACCAGTGGCTGCCTGGACAGTTCCCATTTTCTCTCCATACATTACAGCATCGATCTTCAGTCGTTTGGCCCCATTTCTCTGACAGACATTGATTGTAGAGCAGGGGTTATGAAGGACTTGCCTACCCTGTCTTGACAGAGCTAGGCTGTCGACTTACCTGCTTCCAGGTTTTGTCCTTTTTGGACAGCATTCTGTCTACAATTGGAGCAAGGGGCTTTTCCTACCAAGAGATAGGCTTGCGACTAATTCAATCATCTCCCACTGGAGACTCTTCGATGCTCATCTTCTACTTGGGGTAAAATGGGGGTGCTGTCAGGACTTGATATGTCTTGATATAAAAAAAATCTAAAGTTACAAAAACTTTAGTAGCAAAAGGCTGAAACATTACATTTCATTTTTTTTTCTTTACCTTCTAACCCTTCCATCCCATTTCTCTGGGGTGGGGTGTCCTTATATCACAGTCCCTCATCTCAGTTGAGAGGTCCTGTGAGGGCCAAGAGCCTCCTCACTCATTGGGGGTCTACGAGGCAGTACCATCAGTGAAAAGTCTCATTGCCCAGGAGAGAGAACTAAAAAACAAACAAACAAATATGCAAACTGATAAAAAAAAGACTAAAAAATAGAAAAAAAATATTAAAAAATATAATAAATAAATAAATAAATAAATAAAAAGTCTATGTCCAAGTTCCCTTTGGTGTGTTAGTTGTAGTATCGATACCTTCTACTATATAGCTAAAATCCTACTATAAGTGAATAGATGTCATATGCGTCCTTCTGAGTCTGGGTTAGCTCACTCAGGATGAGCTTGTCTAGTTCCATCCATTTGGCTGCAAATTGCATAATTTCATTGTTTCTGATAGCTGAGTAATATTCCATTGTGTAGATGTACCATAGTTTTTTAACCCATTCTTCGGTTGAGGGACATCTGGGTTGTTTCCAATTTCTAGCTATTACAAATAAGGCTGCTATAAACATAGATGAGGAAGCTTCCTTATGATTCCGTGAAGAGGCATTTGGGTGTATACCCAGAAGTGGTATGGCTGGGTCCTGAGGCAAAGCTATTCCAAGTTTTCTAAGATATCGCCAGACTGACCTCCATAGTGGTTGCACAAGCCTGCATTCCCACCAGCAGTGGAGTAGGGTACCCCTTTCTCCACACCCTCGCCAGCAAGTGCTGTCATTTGAGCTTTTGATCTTAGACATTCTGACAGGTGTGAGATGGAATCTCAGAGTCGTCTTGAGTTGCATTTCTCTGATGATTAAGGATGTTGAGCATTTCTTCAACTGTCTCTCAGCCATTAGGGATTCCTCCTTTGTGAATTCTCTATTCAGCTCTGTCCCCCATTTTTTGATTGGATTATTTGGTTTCTTGGCATTTAATTTCTTGAGTTCTTTGTAGTGAAAGCTCAGCCTTGCTCCTTCAATTGGCTCATCTTCCGTGTTCATCCTTTAGTGGTCCTGCTCTTTGTCTCTTGATTTTTCCTTCTTCTATAAATTACTGTATCTAAACTGATGGAAATTTGAAGCTTGAGCATTATTTTTAGTTAAATTTAAAACAGTTGTTCACCAAGAGGAATCCAAAATGGAGATTCCAAAAAAGGATTTTAAAATGTCAGAGAGATATAAGCAACCAAGGCAAGCTGATTAACTCTACCCTGTTGCTTCCTTATCAAGTAGTCTGGCTCAGCAGCTAACACATTAGTGAACAGAAAGATGACAAGGCTTCTCGGGGAAGAGATTGGCCTGGGCTTACGGGCTGTTGATGTAATTCATAACACATCCTCACTGAAATAAGGATGAGTACCCATGAGCATTCTTAAGCACTCTTGTCTTTCCTAAACCAATGATTTCTGGACAAAATATCTGAGGTAGTTTTATTCTAGAAAAATAATAAATAACATTACCTTCAGTCCTTACACCATGTGCAGTTTGATGATCAAGATATGTGATCAGCACCATATTACCTGAGGATCTGTGGGTCTAGAGGAAACTCCTTATATAGCCCAAGTCTTACCTGAGGCCAGATTAGACAAAAGACTAATAATAACAATAATAATAATTACAAGTGGAAAAACTAGACTTTTTGATGATGAAACCTCTCAAATCTCATACAGGAGGCCTTCAAGGCAAGTGGACAAAACGCTGATGTGGTGTTCATCATACCAGGATATCATGGATTTGGATATGCAGCAGACCTGCTGTAATTTGCATCGTTCATCTCCACGCAGCTCAGGAAAAGGCCGTTCACACATGCTCACTGAGTCTCCTAAGTCTTACATTCCTCTAACTGCGTGGGCTTTATGCTGTGTTGTTTCCTTCTTCAGGTCACCCATGTGGCTTTAAGCCAGTGAGTTTCTCTATACTGAATTATTTCAATTGGACAGTTCTGTAAGTTCTGTTAAGGGGCTAATATTCCTTTGTTGTGAAACAGTGTATCCTGGTCTGAGAACAGTTTGAATATCCACAAATTCTACCTACAGAAGTTCTTAACAAACCAAATGGCCCTGGGAGATCTAGCATAGGTGCAATAGAACACAAATAAACAAAAACAGACAGGCAAGCCCTTGAGCCCATCACTCTGAGGGAAAGAACTCTGTACCTCATGTTATCAACTGCATCTCACCTAGCTGTAAGTCTCCCAAGGAATCAAGATTAAATTTATATTGGCAGCCAAATTTGTAGCTCTCTGTGATTTAAAAAAAAAAAAAAAAGCTCCAGGTTTAGCTGCTGTGTGTCTGACAAGGTTCGGTGTGAATCCAGATGTTTCCAATGCTGTCTGTGTTATCTGGGATACCTGTGATTTCATAGATTCCAGGTTGGCAAGCTTCTATCTGTGCAGAAACTCCTCCACAGGTACTAGTATCCAGTCTGAATAGTAAATCTCTCCTCGGGGTCTCACTGCTCCAAATAAGAAAATAAGAGTTGATTATATTATTATTTTAAGGGATCCAATGCTCTGAACAAAACACTTAGGTTAAATTGAGAGAGACAGACAGAGAGAAAGAAAGAGGGACTTGGTTGCCCTTTGGAAAGGAAACCCAATTCTTTCACCTTTCTTATGTGTTGTTTAATAAACTCTCTATTCCAAGGCACTGAATGATTCTCTAGTAGCCAGGGTGAGTTACAATCATGTGAGCAACAGTGTTTTAAATTATAATTTACTACTCACATCCACTGTGTCATCCTGCTAACACTTCATGATTGGGGCACTGAGAATTAAAGTCAGCTCTACAAATAGGTCTCTGCCTTTTGGCTGCATCAGCCAACCTACAGGCTATTTGCTCTTGCTCCTCATCTCTGAAAGATCACACAAAACCCTTTATCAAGTATGAATTTGTTGGAGGCCTCCTAGGTGCCAGTTCTATCATCTCCATAGCATATGGGGCAAAGCAAGAATAACTGGTACAGGTGGGTGATCCTTAGCTTTCTCTTCATATAGTAATTAACTGGTAGTGGAGCTGGGCCCTACAAAATGGATTATGGTCTAGATAGAAAAATAATAATATTACCAAATTCTTCGTGAAAGCCTTACATTTGTAAAATAGTTCATTTATTCTTTGACAGTTCCATGCATTGTATTTTGGTCATATCTACCTCCAACTCCCCTGAATACTTCCCAGTACATGCCCTCTAATTAGTGCTGCCTGCATGAGCATAGGCTACCTATTCATGGTCGCATCTCCGGATTTGTATGACTTCCCATAGCCCAGCAACCATCAATTGCCAATAGTGCTTTAGCCAGGGTTAGAGCCTTACGAGCCTCTCCCCATCTATGTTGGAATTCTTTCTGGCTTGATCTCGTGTAAGTAGTGTACACATAACCACAGCTGTTATGAGTTCATGAGTGTAATGAACATATTATGTCCAGAAGACAAAACTTTACATATTCCTTCCTATCCTTCAGCTCTTGCATTCTTTCCATCTGCCTCTGCTTCCATAATGTTTGCTAGGTCTTGGGAGAGGGGGCTAATAAAGATGTGTCATTTAGGGCTGAGCACTCAACAGTCACTTATTCTTAGCCCTTTAATTAGCTATGAGTCTCTGCCTTGACTTCTGCTCACTGCAATAAGAAGCCTCTCTGGCCAAGACTGAAAACTACACTAATTTACAGTTATAACATAAATATTTATAAGGCAGTTTGGAAACAGTGTGCACACGTGTACACACACACACACACACACACTTTTATAGGCTTTTAAACCACCTTTACAGTACTAAGTACAAATTTCCTCCTATGGAGCAGGTCTTAAATACAATCACTGAAATGTTGATTAGCATAACAATAGGAGCATTATTGCACCCATAGACAATCTCACCTATGGTGTAAAGTCCCCTGTTGGGTAAATCTGTTGATAACTTTTCTTCCCCAGTGACCTGCACAGCATCTTCTGACACTATGGAAGTTTGACAACAGGGAGAATGTTTCCTGGTCAATTCCAATCTGATTTCTCTATCTCCTGCAACCAAAGCCGGCTGCTTTTTTCAACAACAGAGTTTTAGCATCTTGTTATGGTGTGCAACTACTAGAAATAGCAATAGTCTGTGTTATTCTGGGGACTCTGAAGCCTTAATGACCAATACCTAATGTAGGTATTGCCACACCAGGCACTGAGAATTTCATTTAATAACCAGTGTCTTCTAGGGAAAATACACTCATGCAGAGTACCTATAGTTAAAATTTTATATTTGTAATTAGCTTATAATATAGCGGGGTTTCACGCTTTTCCATGCATCCTTAGTTTTGGTTAACCCATCTCCTCACCCCTCCCTGCAAAACTTTATGCTTTTGCAATAGTCTAATTATGATAATAGCCAAGTAAAAAGTAATTGATTAACACAAAATTTTATAATTAAGAAAGCTCTGATTCTGAACAATGAAATAAAATCTGCCTGAAGATATACAGCCTATACCCCCTAAATTTAATGTACTTGTCTTATTCTTGAACAAGGTTGAGTCTTATCTTCTTATAAGCCATGTGCAAGTTAGTAGTAGAATATAGATGATACGTAAGTCAAACTTTGCCTCTTTGATAAGCTACTTGAGCGATAAACTTAAAGAAAAAAATACTTATTTTGTTCATGATTTCAGATGTTTTTGTGTGGATTTCTTTGCTGCTCTCAGGCCATCACAATGCAGAAACATCATAGTGGAAGGGCATAGCAGGAGAGGTGCTCACCTCACAGCACCCAGATAAGGAAGTAGTGGGGTGGGATGGGATCAAATACAAGATACCCTCTTCAAAGGCATGACAGCCTGCTTCTTTCAGCAAAGTTCTCCCTCCTAATACACTACACAAGTTACTGTGTTGAAAAGGGGTAATCCATTGGCAAATCTAGCATCCTTATGATTTAATTATTTCAATGATACGAACTAGGTGTCCAGCCCTCAACAAGCAAGTCTTTGGGGAAAGGAGGAAATATCTCATGCCCAAATCACAGGTGATACTGAACAAAAGGATGCATTTGGGGGTTTCATTGATCAAAAGTAGTTTTCAGATCAAAGAAGTATAATGTCAGATCATGAAAATTTGTAGTCATTTCATCCTTGGAATTCAACAAAACATATACCTAATTGTAGGAATCAGACATTGAAGGATTTTAATAAGCTCAAAGACAGAAATGCACAATAAAGAAGTAAGCATTCAGGGAACTGTCTCATAGATGAACTAGTGTTTGAATTGGGAGATTCAGCCTGGAAAAAAGTGCTAAAAGGGATGACACCAGAGCTATTTTCAAATAATTGAACATTGCCATATTTTTTTTAAAAGGAAAAGAAAACAAGGGCTTGTCTCTTATAGCTCCAGAAGACAAACCAGGAAACCAGAATGACCTTCCTCACAACCCCTGTGAAGTGATTTAGATATGAATTGTTGAGGAATAAGCATGAGAAATATGCTAACTGTAAACATGGAACAGATGGATGCATATTAGAAACATCTGAGAGAAACACCATTGGAAACTGATGCTAAATGAATGGGGGTTACTGTGGACCCCAATATTTGAGTCCAGAAATATCCCATTAGAAGAAGGAAGAATCGTGATTTGTTGTAGCCTCCCTGCAACTCCCTGTCCACTTAAAAGGCAGCAATAATCCAGTTGTTTCTATGGCAGAAGAGCCATTATGCTACCCACACTGGCAGATGGACCCAGAGTTTTCATAAAACTGACAGCCACGAAATTCCATCTCTGCCTCTGCCATTGACTCTTCGCCTTGTCTGGGATGTTCTTGCCCGCTGTAGTTATGTACTCATAGCCCTTCTTCATGCAAGTCTCTGCTTAAATGATGTCTCTTCATAGAGATCTTCCCTAACCCATACTCAATATATACTCTTCCCTTATTTGCATATTTTATTTTTATAACACAAATAATTGGCTGACTGCCATCAACATACAAATATTTTCCTGCCTCCTCTACTTGAATGCTAATTATACAAGACAGCAACTTTGTTTTGCTCAATAAGATACTCCCCTGAGCCTGCCACAGTATAGACTCTCAAGAAATGGTTGTAAAGCACATAGGTTTCTTTTTATTCCAAAGAGGATTTACATCACTTCGTGGTAAACAATTTTCTTGCCAATCCTGTCTCTTGAAGCAAAATTTACAGAGATAGTCTTCATTGCCTTAAGAATTTATATATTAAACCTGGTTTTATAAACCTCCAAGAGTTGAAAAAAAATAGAGCTAAGGTAAAAAAACATGAAATGCGTGATGTTAGCCCATGCCTTTAACTCCAGAAGAGACAGAAGGAACACTATGGAATTAGTTGTCTTATAAATTCTAGAGTTACAAGGAAAGGGTGGTGATTATGCACACCCTAATCCCATCATTTGAGAAGAATACACCCTTAATCCCAACACACTAGAGACAGAAACAGGCAGATCTCAAAGCTCAAGGTCATCCTGATACAAAACAAGCTCTGAATAGAGAAAAACTTCAATCCAGGAGTGGTGGAGCACATCTTTAATCCCATCAGTTAGGAACCACACGTCTTTGATCCCAATACTTAGAATGCAGAGACAGGCACACAGGATTTTGGAAGGATTTAAGTTTAAAAGCTACTTACAAAAGGCATGCTGCAATTCAAACAAATTGTCCTTTGAGAGCTCAAAATATATACACTAAAGGATGGTTTAGCTCCAAAATATCAAAATAATTTCTTCTTTAATCCAGATTGAAAGATAATACTTTATATATTGTCAAAATATCAAATTTGCTCCAGGAAAAAAATTACCTGACCACCCCCCAAAAAAGGTAATTGTCCCAGAGTTAGGATTAGGGCAGGGCTCTGTTCTTATCTTTTCAGGAGATTTAAAGCACCCATTCAAGGAATCCAGGGACAACTGGACAACGGAAACCAGAGCAGAAAACAGATCAGACACCAAAGAAGATGAGTGGCCCAGACAATCCAGCCTTGCAGACTTCCTCAATAGCTGTTTCCTCAAAAGTCTACAACCACAACAACTCAAAATCGCTAAGATGGTTCAGCTTCACAGACTGCTCCAGCCAGAACTTCAGTAAAGCCCTGAATATCAGCTTCTGTCCATGAATTTCTTAGGACATCTAAATAGCTGAGCACAAAAGGACTGAACATCAAATGATTCTATTAACATTTTTCACCATTTTTCCACTCTTATTTGGGCCCCAAACAGTTTTACTACATCCCAAATCAGCAGGAAGTCATTTTAAGAGAACAACGTCCCATCCCCAGAAGGTGGGGAGGGTGTTCCCCCCCCCCTTTGTTTATTTGATGGATAATAGAAAATTTTGTTATTTAGGGGAAGAGACTACAAGCTGTTAAATGGTCTTGTTAAATGGGTTTTGGAGGTTAGACCCAGGGACTTCTCTCTTTTTCTTTTCTGTATCCTTCTTTCTCTCCTATGTAGGAGTGAAGAGACTTGAGAAAAAATGGGACATAGACATAGTATAGGAAAGATCAAGAAAAAAGGACAGATTATTGAATATTGCCTTAAACCTTTGTATATTGATACAAAATTAATATTATATTTGGCTAAATTGGTATTGATCATTGTATATTAATGCAAAATTAAGATTGTATTGGACTACATCGGTATTGATCTTTGTATATTGATACAAAATTAAGATTATATTTGGCCACAATGGTATTGACCCTTATATATTGATGCAAAATTAATATTGTATTGGGCTGCATAGGTATTGATCTTTGTATATTGATACAAAATTAAGATTATATTTGGCCACATTGTTATTGATCTTTGTATATTGATACAGAATTAAGGGTAACGCTTCTTAAAGGTATTGTACCTAGTAATGCTTAAAAACGAAATGTGAAGTTTTGGCCTTTTGCTACCAACCGTCATAAACTGTTTAGGATAATTAAGAAATGGAAACTAATAGTCATGCAAACGTGTCATTTTGTTAGTTACTATGACAGTCTATCACAGTTATTTTCTAAGCTACTCAGAAATCAAGTTGCTAAGAGACAAGCAACATTTGATTATCTAAATATAAGAGATAGATAGGGTGTCTTTAAAAACCTCAAGAGATCTGTAGAATATGGCATTCAAAGATGTTTTCTTAACTTAAGATTTTTTTGATATCGAGACATTTCAGCTCCTGACAGCACCCCCTATTCTACTCCAAGTAGAAGATGAGCATCGAAGAATCTCCAGTGGGAGATGGTTGAATTGGTGGCAAGCCAATCTCTTGGCAATAAAAAGCCCTTGCTTCAACTGTAGACAGAATGCTGTCCAAAAAGGACAAAACTTGGAAGCAGGTAAGTCGACAGCCTAGCTCTGCCAAGACAGGGTAGGTAATTCCTTCATAATTCCTGCTCTACAATCAATGTCTGTCAGAGAAATGGGGCCAAATGACTGAAGATTGATGCTGTAATGTATGGAGAGTAAATGGGAACTGTCCAGGCAGACACTGGTATGTCATTTCTTAGTTTTGGAAGCTGCAGGTCCTATACTTCCTATATAATCAGATATATTTATCCCTCTCAGGTCTCTGAGGTGGTTGAAGAATAGATAGCTGGAGTCTCATAGTTAAATTTTGAGTTGCCTAGGAATCAAGAGGGTGTTCTAGATCTAAGAAGATGTTTTTAAAATTGTGATGCAAGTTAGTATGAAAGCTGAGTTAGATATAGAACTTTAAACTCATGGAGATGGTTAGATAGTAGAATGTTAAAGTCAGGTGCCAAATACACATGGACTGGACATTGGGAATGTATGCTAAGCCATAGAACTCTCATAATTGTGGCCTATTTATTTCTGCTGTTTTGTATTGTATTTATTGTTATAAAAGAAAGAACCATTTGTTGGACTGAAAGGGGGAGCTCTTGGGGGGAAAGATATAACTTAAACTAAAAAAAAAAAAAGAGGTAGAGGATGGGAGGGTTGAGGGAGAAGAGGGTGGAAGGGTGGGACAGGAGGGGGGAGTAGGGAGGGGATTGTGATTGAGATGTAACTTGAAGAAATAAAAAAAATAAATTACAAAAAAAGAATTCATATATTAAAGTAGCAACTCAACCTTGAAAATGAGAGCATCCCTGCCTCTGATCTTAGATTACCCACAAATCTCATGCTTAGTTTTTCAATGCTATCCAAAGAGACTGGCATTAATCTCTTGCACTTTCAATCAAATCAACACAGAAATTATTTTGTCAAATTACAATGCTGCATAGCAAACAAAATGTTCTCCATATTGTCATTTTCCAGTTATATGAAATTACTGAAATTTGAGTATTCAAGTGGAGTTTTCTTCTTGAAAACTCATTTTTTGCTGGACCCCTTAAATCTGAGGACTCCAAGGTTAGCTGAAAATGTCATTAACCTATTCAAAATAAGATAAATAAAATATTCTGTTTATTTGCACACAAATTGAAAAGAGTGGGTAGCTCTTGTGCTCTGCATATCTTTCCCTCCTTAGGGCTTGTCTGCGTAGTTTAATTCCTGAAAGGAGAAAGAAATCGGAGGCAGAGATGCTGGCAACTTACTATAGAGTCAACAGAGTGAGTTACAGGCCACTCTCAGGCACATACACAGTGGTGTCCTGTCTCAAAAGAAGGAAGGAAAGAAGGAGGAAGGGAGAAAAAGAAAGAAGGAAAGAGAGAAGGGAGGAAGGGAGGGAGGAAGAAGAAAGGAAGGATGGATGGCAGGAAGGACTTACCTCTGAAAACTTACGATCCAGGAGTATAGATCTCAGAAAATTGGGAGTTGCAATGAGATTAGTGACAGAGGGTACTGACCAAGCCCATCAACCATGTTAACAATCAATCTACCTATTGTCATTCAGTTGTGCAACAATTACTCATAGAGCATCAGCTATGACCCAAGTCATAATAGCATGGAGAAAGTAGTACAATTATGCTCATGTTCCTTATCTTCTTTTTTTATTAATAAATAAATTTATTTATTGCTTCTGGTTACATTTCCATCATATTGTCCTCTCCCCCCTTTCCAGCCCCGCCATCCCACCCTCTACCCGTAAACCCTTCTATTCCACTCCTCTGGAGTGGAGTGTCCCTACATAACTGTCCCTCACACCAGTTCAGAAGTCATATGAGGGCCAAGAGCCTCCTCATACACTGGGGTTCTACAAGGCAGTACCATCAGTGAAAAGGGTCTCATTGCCAGGGAGGGAAAACTAAAAAACAAACCAAGAAACAAACAAAAACAAAACAAAAAATAAATAAATAAAAAGTCTATGTCCATGTTCCCTTTGGTGCATTGGTTGTAGTATATATATCCTGTACTATATAGCTAAAATCCTACTATAAATGAATAGATGCCATGTGCATCCTTCTGAGTCTGGGTTAGCTCACTCAGGATGAGCTTGTCTAGTTCCATCCATTTGGCTGCAAATTGCATAATTTCATTGTTTCTGAAAGCTGAGTAATATTCCATTGTGTAGATGTACCACAGTTTTTTAATCCATTCCTCAGTTGAGGCACATCTGGGTTGTTTCCAGTTTCTAGCTATTATAAATAAAGCTGCTATGAACATAGATGAGGAAACTTCCTTATGATACCGTGAGGAGTCATTTGGATGCATACCCTGAAGTGTTATGGCTGGGTCTTGAGGCAAAGCTATTCCAAGTTTTCTTAGATATCGCCATACTGACCTCCATAGTGGTTGCACAAGCCTGCACTCTCACCAGCAATGGAGTAGGGTTCCCCTTTCTCCACACCCTGGCCAGCATGTGCTGTCATTTGAGCTTTTGATCTTAGCCATTCTGACAGGTGTGAGATGGAATCTCAGAGTCATCTTGAGTTGCATTTCTCTGATGATTAAGGATGTTGAGCATTTCTTCAGGTGTCTCTCGGCCATTAGGGATTCCTCCTTTGTGAATTCTCTGTTTAGCTCCGTCCCCCATTTTTTGATTGGATTATTTGGTTTCTTGGCATTTAATTTCTTGAGTTCTTTGTAGATTTTGGATATTAGCCCTCTGTCAGATGTGGGGTTCATGAAGATTTTTTTCCCAATCTGTAGGCTGCCGTTTTGTTCGAATGACAGTGTCTTTTGCCTTACAGAAGCTTTTCAGTTTCATGAGGTCCCATTTATTGATTGTTGGTCTCAGGTCCTGAGCTGTTGGTGTTCTGTTCAGGAAGTTGTCACCTGTGCCAATTAGTTCGAGGGTTTCTCCCAATTTTTCTTCTAGTAGATTTAGTGTGACCGGCCTTATGTTAAGGTCTTTGACCCACTTGGACTTAAGTTTTGTACAAGGTGATAAGTATGGGTCTAATTTCATTCTTTTACAAGTGGACATCCAGTTGGACCAGCACCATTTGTTGAAGATGTTGTCCTTTTTCCATTGTGCAGTTTTGGCTTCTTTGTGAAAAATTAGGTGCCCATAAGTATGTGGGTCCATTTCTGGGTCTTCAATTCGATTACAATGATCTACTGGTCTGTTTCTATACCAATACCATGCTGTTTTTACTACTATTGCTCCTCACTCTCCTCATATCCTCCAGTCTCGCAGCAATGCCTGGAGTTGGCTCAACTAGAGAGGAGAACTCTCCCTTCCCCTCACACGATGCAGCACTCAGGAGAGCAGGCCCTGCACCTTTCCATAGTAGCCCAAGTGGGGGTTGCAGGTCCAGAACCAGGACTTTGAGTTGGCCCACCCCAACATCTACCTCATGGATGAACTGCTGGAGTGCAAAAAGAGGTCAGTTCCACAACCCAAAACTTCAGGATCTCCATGACACAGGACAGTTACAGCATATCTGAGGGGAGTTCCAGTGATGTCCCAGTATTGACCAAGTAGCAGAAACCAGAGGCCTCATACCAGACCAAGGAGTCATTTTAGTGAACATTTGCAAGCAAAATGTGTGGACAAAAGGGAATATTGTAGGGCACACTGAGATACACTGCAGCTTCCACAATGATTTTATTTTTTATGCTGGGACAGATCGCAAGGGTGGAGGGTAGGTCTGAGGGAAGGTAGGAGATGAGAGGGAATAGGGTTCATGATGTGAAACACATAATAAAATTTTTTCAATAGAAATAAATAATAAATAATAAAAAAAGAAATTTCTGCTAGGTATGCAAAAAAATCAAGTTATAGGAAAATTAAGACCCCTATGATCCCATGTGTGCCAAAATAAGGGTAGATGTTTAAAAAATAGATAGGTCTGTAGTTACACAGCCATATACATAATGCATAGATACCAATGTGACTATGTATTTAGCATCATGGATAATTTCTGAAAACATAAAAAAAATGTCAATAGATAGTTGCCTTATAACTGTTCAAACAGGACGAAGACCTGCTTGTTTCCCACTATGCCCTTCTACCCATTTGACTTTCTCACACACTGAAGTGCTACTGGATTAGTTATACTAATATCTCACAAGGAGGCAAAGGCTGAGGACATGATCCAATAGTTGCAGTATAAATGAGTGCGGCTGGCAACCCTCAGTATACCCACTTGGAATTTCTTCCAGGGTTTTTAGTTTTAAAACTAAAACTTTATCTTGCTTCTCATGTATGTTATTGCTGTTGAGACAAAATATCTTGCTCAGTTATGCTAATTCCAGCACACCACATTCATCCTTAGAAACAAACCATTTTAGCATTGGTCTAGGAATCAATTCATACAGAACCAAAAATGGTACCCAGAACAAGTTAAGCTTCAGATCTTGGCTGGTACCTTTTAAATCAGTCACTTCCTAGCATGACAACTTAGGCAAGACCTTTGTCAAGAGCAAAGTGTGTGTGTGGATTTAATTATTCACAAAAACAACTTGCCACAGTTGCTGATACCAAACTCCAGAACCTGAGCAAGGTTTAGAGATGGTGAAGCACAACTCAAAGTGATTAGTTACAGCATCAGATTTGTTCAGCAGCAAAACTCTGTAGATTTTGAGATCCCAGAAACCATTACTAAGGATGAGTTGAATGAATTAGGGACCACCCATAGACAGAGACCCAAAGCAGCCACTGAATTTATATAAAATATGACAGAAAACAATAGTCTACATTATTGCAAAGTTTGGTGTTATTTCTTCCCACGGTCATTCATTATCAACGTCGTATGCAGATACTTCCTAACTTAAGATGCCATCATTGCCCAGTAACTCAACATTAGCTAAAAATATCAACAGTCAGAATGTGCTCAGTACACATGGCCTACTGGACGTCTCTATCTGGGAACACAGAGTCCAGTGCAATTGTGATTGTGCACTGGACTAGGAAAGGCAACTGGCTGCCACTCTCAAGCATCAAAAGAGAGAATCATCACACACTGCTAGCCCAGGAAAAGATCAAAATTCAGAACCCTAAGTACAGTGTCTACTCTATCACTTTCACACTATCATGAACCTGAACGGGTGTAAGTCAAGTCATTAGAAGCCACAGACCATCTGTTTTCCTAAGGTGTGTTCTCGCATGATGCCCCTGCCATTATTATTCAAGCAAGATGAGTGAGTCCACCGTCCTTGCTCTCATTCCAAGAGCAAAATCCCCAGCCAGCTCTAGGAAGTACATGGCATCCGGTTCATTTCCTAAGCGGCTTCGGCTGTCTTAATTAAAGAACAGGAACAAATGTGCCTCATTCCCACAAGCTCTCTTTGCTTAGGTGCACTGCTCAACTACTGGCGAGCAAGGAGATAATCCTTTCATAAGTAAATGTGTTATATAGTGTGGTGATTAGAAGTGTGTCACTTTGATGATTAAACGAATATGAATTTGAATGCAAATTCCACAACACAGACACAGCCGGGCTTTGAGAATGGGATCATTCTAAAAATGTTTCTTCCTCCTTAAAGGGGAACTGCTATGTAACCTGCTCTCCTGGAGAGTTTTATTTCTCCTGGACACACGCTAGAGTCATCTGAGAGGAAGGAACCTCAGTTAAGTAAATGTATCCATAAGATCAGGCTGTAGGCAAGCTTATAAAGCATTTTTTTAATTAATGACTGATGTGGGAGGGCCTAGCCCATTGTGGATGGGGCCACTCTTGGACAGGTGTTCTACACTGTGTAAGAAAACAAGCACAGCAAGCCTTTAAGTAACACTCCTCCATGTCTTCTGCTTCAGTTCCTTCCTCCAGGTTCCCACCCTGACTTCCCTCAGTGATAGAGTGTGACCTGAACACTGTAAGATAAAGTAAACCCTTCCCTCCCCAAGTTGCTTTTGGTCCTGGTGCTTTACCACAGCAATAGCAACCCTAAATAAGACACTTACAAATGATTTAAAGGCTCAAATAAGATAATGTAGGATGAATGAAAAAACATTTAGTACAAATACTAAGCAAACATCTTTTTATTAATAACTTTCTTGAGATACAATAAACATGCAGTAAATTCACCTTCTAAGTGAATTATTTAATAATCTCTGCTATATATACAAGACAGATTTTCATTACAATGCAGTGTTTGAATATTTTGAAGCTGTTTTCTGAATATTGTATTTGAAAAGAATTTTTGTTCTCATTTTTTCATTAATTTATTTGTTTATTTTACATCCCAATCGCAACCTTCTTTCCTCCTCTCCTCTCAGTCCCACTCTCCCACTCACTTCCCCCACCCTGCCCAGTACCAACCCACTCTGCCAGATCAAATCGCACCAGGACTAAGTGCTTCCTCTTCTATTGAAGCAAGACAAGGCAGCTCTGCTAGGAAAATGGGGTCCAGAGGGAATCAACAGAGACTAAGTCTGAGATAGTTTGTGCTCCAGTTGTTAGGGGATCCACTTGAGGACTAAGCAGCCCATCAGCTTCATATGTGTAGTAGGCCTAGAACCAGTCCATGCAAGTTCTTTGGTTGGTGGTTAAGTCTCTATAAGCTCCCCTGTGTCTGAGTTAATTGGCTCTGTCGGTCTTCTTGTGGTGTCCTTGACCCCTCTAGCTCCTTCAAACCTTCCCATAACCCTTCCACAAGACTCCCTGAGTTTCTCCCAATGGCAAACAATGGTTTTTGATTCTAGAATTTCTAAAAGTCTTCATAGCTATCTTTTCTCATCATACTTTCAAGAATGAATAAACCACAAATCATGACCCTGAAAAAGTAGAAGTGTTCTCAGTCACAGCATGTGAGGATCTGAGTGTGGTTTTGATATATGTAAAGGTCTGAGTTCAATAACAAAGAAAAATCTCAGGATGGCATGCACTTTTACAGAGGGCATGTAATGTGACATAGTCATTTCACTCTTGGATTGGTTAGAATTATAAAGCTCTCAGTTAAAGTAATATCAAATAAGTATGCAATTGCATCTGGGAAAATTTAATCAGCTTTCAATTTTGTGTGCTTGCAAGGACAGGAAATAAAATGCACGGATCACAGGAAAGAAAAAGAAATCCAGTTTGGAAATAACACTGCCGTCTTCTGGAGCTCTGCCTGGGAAGTTTGTACATGTTAATACTGTCATTCCACTTTCATCAGAAGGTGAAACACCCTAAGAAGAGGGGAAGATTAAAGGAAAGGTACACTGTGCAGGAGTTTAGGGTGGGCAATACAGAGGGGCTCAGTGGACCACACGTCACTGTAAGAAAGCCCTCTCACATAGAAGACTCTGCAAGAAGGCAGCCCGACAACAGCCCGAGTACACAGACTGGACCCCACAACACAGGCTTTGCTTTACTTTGCTTTACTTTACTTCACTTTAAAGACCCCGGGTTTTACTCAGATGTCTGACATTAGAAAGAGAACCACATACAACACAGATGGTAGCCTGCCACACACCCCTGCTCTGTGTGTGTCCCCGTTGAAATGAAGGCCTCAACTATCATCCTCCAGCAAATTACATCTGATAGATATTTTTTTTGCTTGCCTCCACTTAAAATGGAGATTTCACATACAATCCATCTCTCTGATTTATCTTAAAATTTTAAGGTATTTGGCATCACCAAGATAATATGGCAAGCAGAAATAAAGAGGGCACCCACTCTTAAGTGGTGTGTATGTGCTCCAATTTACCACAGACCTCCACATGCCCTCCATTCTGGTTCCTAGCCCATCCTTCTCTCTCACATTGGCTGATGGGCACTGGGAGACATGTGTCAATACCTACTGGAAGTTGACTAAGAACATGAAGACAGGTTGACAATCAAGCGCCAGCAGCAGTCAACATGTCTATTAAACCAACCAAAAGAGCAGAGAACCATATTATAGAAGAAGCCCCTGGCTGCTCACTTTGTTGTCCTTCAATATAATAACTGATATTTATTCTTGAGAATTTCATATATGTATGTAATGTATTTTGATCATATATACACCCCTTCTCCAAATCCTCCTGAACCTATCTCTGCATCTTCCTCTAACTTCCTTCCTTTTAGAAGATAACAATAACCCAGCAAAGTCAACTAATGCTAACTGTATGTGCATGTATAAAAACAGGTATGTCATCTGCTAAAGCATGAACCCACAGAGTCTACATCCTGTAAAACAGCTTTCTCTTCCTTTCCCCAGAAGCCATCAATTGTCAATTGCTCTTTAGCTAAGGGCCTTGTGAGATCCTCCCCTCTCTTGTCGGAATGATGACTGGCTCGGTCTTGTATACGTCTTGTTCAGGCAGCCACAGATGCTAGAGGTTATGAGTACAAGAGCCTACCTGGTCATGTCCAGAAGATGCTGATTCAAAGGAGTCATCCCTCACCTCTTCCTGTCTTCTCAGGCTGGTTATTAAAGTAAATGGCTTCCTTTCCTATGATTACTTCTGTGTTGTTCATCATCTAGTCTGCTTTTTCTAAAGTTCAAGAATCTCAAATAAATTATACTAGTGTCTTATGCCACAGAACTACTTCATGTTGAGTCTCTTATAAAGTAGAATGAGGGTTATGATGCTGAACCAGTAGTTAACATAAGAATAGTTGTATTCTAGGTAATACTCTCAGGAAAACCCTCTAATTCATTGACCCACTGATGGCTTCACATTATCCTCCATGCACTACAAGTTCCAAAAGCATACATTTACATATTGCAGTCAGCTTGAAATGCTTTGCTATAAGAAAGAGGAAAAGTAAAGGAATAAAAATATACCTCCGTATCTCATTATTTTTGGGATTAATTGGAGACTGGGCCATGGCTTCTGGTTTTTAAAAAACTAATGGATTATCTGGAAAGCTCAGCTGAGATTTTGGATGACGCAAAGATCATTCACTCTTCATCTTTGCCTAAAAGTTTGTTACTGATCTGATTGTACCCACAAAACCTCTGTTTCCAAATGAATTGCAAATAAGCTTCCTAGAGAGACCAGAGCACATTAAGTCTCCTCTTCTTGGAATTATAGGCAGGAAATGGGAGATGAGAAAAAAACTGACTGAGTGCCTCATATCAGGATCCCTTCACAAAGTGACTTGCAACCTCGAAATAAAAGAGACAAAGCCGAAGGCCAGGGCAAGGCCTGAATGGGAACCAAAAGTTTCTGAAATATCAAATTTTCTCTCGATTTCCCTTCATTGGGCCACAGTTCCAGTGTTAAACAAAGGAACAGTGTTAACAAACAATGCATTAAGTGTTGTGGCCTTGGTGACTGATCCACGGATAGCCACTGTTGAAGGACCACCCACCAAGAGGCCATGATATTGTAGAATACTATCCCCCACAAATGTGACAGGGGCCACGAAATCTTCACACCCAAAATGTAGAAAGAATCTTCCATCTTTGAGAATATGAACTAAGAAATAACACTGGGCACCAGAAGACATTTGAGAGCCCAGAGCCTAATAGAAGGTCACTGAACTACTAAACCGGATTGACAACCAAGTGTCAGTAGCAACCATCATGTCTATTAAACAGACCAAAATAGCAGAGAACCCAAATAGCAGAGGTAGAAGAACCTTAGCCTGTTTAAGTGGTTACTGTTGTGTTATGTTTCTAAAAATCAAGATCTTCGAATGAAAAAGAATGCCAGTGTGTTCTGATAAAGGGTGTGTTTGTTCAACTGGGTCATGGTGCTGACATCCTACCCAACCCCTTCCTCTGTCTTCTCTAAGTGCAGGGCCTAGTGCCCATACACACAGCATCCAGGACATACTTCTTAAGCTCAACAAACACTGTCCTTATTCTGTTTTCTGTCTCAGCTGCTGCGAAGACCTGAAACCTTCAGAACACTCTCTAGGTCCACTTCTACGCAGGCCTTGGACGCATTAAAGCAATATGCCATCACAACGGGACAAAATGATAAATCTGTTTGAAGAGTAAGACTTCAGCCCAGCTGTGCACAGTGGAATGTCCTAGATTCTGTAAAGGCAGATTGATAACAGGCAGGATGCTGCACTCCCTGGTACTGCTCAGCCCTCAAATCACAGTCTGTGAGGGGGAGGGGCGAGCTTGGGCAACCCTCCCACCACAGCACTTGCTCTCCAGGGACTCCAGGGGGCAGCCAAGTCAGCTTTCCCCCAGGGTGGGAGCTCAAAATGCACCTTGAGTTTCTCAAAGGACCAACGTTTAATGTCTGCCTCTGGCATTCGCAGAGTACACAATTTAAAATCCATGGAATCTGAAAAACAGACAATAGGTTTTACCTTGAAAGAACTCTTGTGAAGATTAAATGAAGGAGCGTATGTGAAGGATCTGGCACAGTGCTGTGTGGTGACAGTCCCCAGGCGAGTGCTCTTCAAGACCTTGTGTTAGAACCACCCTATCTGTCAGTAGGCATATTCTCTGGAAGATTCAAAATTCACTCTTAGGTTTTTTTGTTACAGCTTTATGTATTTTCAGTCTGTTTCCAAGAAAATTTGAATTTGTTATAATATTAAAAATAATATTGCTTTCGTGTAAATATCTGAGAAATATGGATCTCCAGGGAAATGTGCTATGATTCTGTCAGGATATGCCCACCACTTGGCACCTTCCCCACAGACCTGAGCACTAGTGGCCCTCAATTTGCTGCTTTTGTGGATCTATCTTTCCATTAGAACAATTGTTAGTATAGACCCGACCTGAGGTATTGCCAAATGTCGTTTTAATGTATGCAAGTCTTAGGTCCTGAGAAGCTAAAGAATTTTCTCCAAATCAGGGTGTGGGCATTGGCTGAACAGAGGATGGCTCTCTGAGTTCAGCCTACCTTCCCTTTCCATGATAGTCACAATAAGCATAAAACAATGTGTATGTGCAATATGTACATGGTGTTCTTAACACAACACAGACACAATCACTGTGAGAGAAAAATCTGTTAATGCCCAAATATCCCAGAGCAGTGTGTGCAAATGCAGGAGAGTGTACATCATACTTCAAAGGCTCGGTTTGGGAAGGAGGGTGACGAGTTTGTATGTGAAGACTTTACTGATAATCCAAAACTGTGTTTAGAAAAAAATCACCATATTTACAAATGAGGTCATCTATACAGAGAGCTATTTCTAACCCCCCCCCCACAAAAAAAAGAATGCAGGTTCTGATGAGTTCGTGGCCCTAAGTAGGTTAGCTATTGATACGTACTGCAATAGCTCTAGGGAAATTAACTTTCCTAACATTTAATATGCAGAGTGACAAAACTACTTATATACATTTTCAAAGAGTTTGCTGATGTACTATTTTTCCTGAAGTTTGTGAGTCAAACCTACGACTTCAGACATCCTAGGCAAGTGCTTTGCCACTGAGCTACACCCCTAGTCCAAAGGGAGGCAATACTTAACATTAATTACTCCTCCATTTTTTTAAACGTTTATTACTTCAAGTTATGCCACCATTACTGCCCCCTTCCTCCACCCCCTCCAGGTCCCACCCTCTACCCCCTCTCCCACCCATCCTATCCCTCTGGTGTGGGGTGTCTCTGTGTATCAGCCCCACCCCCCCCCCTCAGTTCATTAGTCACTTGAGGTCTAAGAGCTTCCTCTTGCACAGGGGACATACATGGAAGTTCCACTGAGGTCCTCCATGTTTTTAATGAGATAGTAACATGGAGTTTTAAATGATTTGTATGTATACAACCTTGTTTTAAATTGCTTTTTCTAGTTTTCTGCTACAGTAGTCATAAACAGCTACCCACCTCCAGGGGAAGCTCAGTGCTCTATCTACAGTCCCGATTATTCTCAGGCCTCTTCACTTAGAAAATAATCCACTTGGCCCTTTCCACCTTTGTGAAAGACAATTTAAACCTGGGGCCCTGCAGGAAAGAAAGAAAGAAAAAAGGAAGAGAGCGAGAGAAGGGGCCATAAAAAAACAAAATAAAACAAAAAACTTTGTATTAACCTCTAGTCCATCAAAGGACTGGTTTTGTCTTCGGAGAACAAAACTAGATCACTAATAAGCCCAGCATTTGTCTGGAAGATGTCCTGAGCAACTCCTGTAGCTTGCTAGTATCAGCAATATGCACCTAGGGTGATTCCTGCCTAACCACCTCTCTACTGCCTAGAACTGTGATTCAAGTATTGTGTGAAGCAGTACTGTAATAATGTACATCAGCATTTCCCACAATACATTTCAAAGAAAATCAGTTTTACTATAAGTTAACAAAATTTATGGAAATGGTTGATACTGATTAACATAAGTTTAATGATTCGCTTTACCTTATGACTACTCCCAGTCTTTGATGTATGATGACTCTCCAAAGAGTAAACAGGTAAGAATGGTTTAGCAAACTCACAGTACCACACCTCCACAGCTCTTATTCTTTTTTTTTTAATCATTTATTTCTTCAAGTTAAAACTCAATCATAGTCCCCTCCCCCCTCCCCCTCCAGGTCCCACCCTCCTACACGCTTCGTTCTCACCCTCTTATCTGCTTTTATTTTTAATTTAAAGTATATCTTCCCCCCCACAACAGCTCCCCCTTTTAATCCAATAAAAGGCTCTTTTCTTTTTTTTAATTGAAAAAAACTTATTTTGTGAATTTCACATCATGTACCCTGTTCTGTCCCATCTCCCATCTCCCCCCAGACCCACCCTCCACCCTTGCAATCTGTCAAAGCATAAAAAATAACAGCTCAGTGTGGAAGCTGCAGTGTGTTTCAGTATGTTCCACAATATTCCCCTTTGTCCACACATTCTACTTTCAAATGTTCATTAAAATGAGTCCTTGGTCTGGTACAAGGTCCCTGGTTTCCATTACTCCATCAGTACTGGAACATCACTGAAACTATTCTCAAATATGCCATAACTGTCCTGTGTCATAGAAATCCTGCAGTCCTGAGTTGTGGAACTGACCTCTTCTTGCACTCCAGCAGTTCATCCATGGGGTAGATGTTGGGCTGGGCGAACTCAAAGCCCTGGTTCCGAACTGCAATCCCCACTTGACAGGCCAGTTCTACTATGGAAAAGTGCAGGGCCTGCTCTCCTGAGTGCTGCAGCATGTGAGGGGCAGGGAAGCTCTCCTGCTCTTGTGACCCTCTCTGGGCCAGATCACCTGTCAGCCAATGGTGGTGAGGGCAAAAGGGAGGGTAAGGCATCTCTCCCTAGCCAATACCACCACATAGCAGACCAGAGTCAGGGCTGGCTCTCCCACATTCAGTTCCTCAGGGCTGGCTCACCCTCAACCCACACATCCAGGGCCAGGCAGAGTTCTTCTAGTTTCTGCCTTGTTTCCTGTACTGGGAGACCATTTGGTGCTTTCCTGGTACTGGTCTTCTAGTCATCTCAGGCTACCCCATGGCGCCAAAGTGGTGTTGGTGTCCAGCTTGCTTTTTTTTTTCCAGGAATGTTAGGCTATATTCATTCAGATGTTCATAGATCAGAACACTGAATGTGGATATAGCCTCTCTCCTCTCTGCCACCTACTGATGCACATATGAAATAGCAGTCACATCTGCAATGCCTTTAGGGGCAGAGGGCTCTTTACTTTTTTTAATATTTATTTATTACTTCAGGTTACATCTCCATCATATTGTCCTCTTTCCACCCCTCCCAGTCCCACCCTCCAACCCTCTACACCCTATCCCTTCCATCCCAATCCTCTGAAGTGGAGTGTCCCTACATAACACTCCCCCACCCCAGTTCAGCAGTCATATAGGAACCAAGAGCCTCCTCATACACTGGGGGACTACAAGGCAGCACCACTAGGGCAAAGTGTCTCATTGACAACAAAAAAAAGTCTATGTTCATGTTCCCTTTGGTGGTGCATTGGTTGTAGTATAGTTATCCTGTACTATATGGCTAAAATCCGACTATAAGTGAATAGAAGCCATGTGCATCCTTCTGAGTCTGGGTTAGCTCACTCAGGATGAGCTTCTCTAGTTCCATCCATTTGGCTACAGCTTGCATGATTTCCTTGTTTCTGATGGCTGAGTAGTATTCCATTGTGTAGATGTACCACAGTGTTTTAATCCATTCCTCAGTTGAGGGACATCTGGGTTGTTTCTAGTTTCTAGCTATTACAAATAAGGCTGCTATGAACATAGATGAGGAAACTTCCTTGTGATTTGGTGAGGAATCATTTGGATGTATACCCAGAAGTGATATGACTGGGTCCCAAGGCAGAGCTATTCCAAGTTTTCTAAGATATCGCCATACTGACCTCCATAGTGGTTGCACAAGCCAACTCTCCCACCGGCAATGGAAGAGAGTTCCCCTTTCTCCACAACCTCACCAGCATGTGCTGTCATTGGAGCTTTTGATCTTAGCCATTGTGACAGTTGAGATGGAATCTCAGAGTCCTCTTGAGTTGCATTTCTCTGATGATTAAGGATGCTGAGCATTTCTTCAAGTGTCTCTCACCCATTGAGGATTTTTCCTTTGTGAATTCTCAGTTTATCTCTCTTCCCCATTTTTTGATTGGATTATTTGGTTTATTAGCATTTAATTTCTTGAATTCTTTGTAAATTTTGGATATTAGCCCTCTGTCAGATGTGGGGTTGGTGAAGATCTTTTCCCAATATATAGGCTTCTGTCTTGTTCAAATGACAGTGTCTTTTGCCTTACAGAAGCTTTTCAGTTTCATGAGGTCCCATTTATTGATTGTTGGTCTTAGATCTTGAGCTATTGGTGTTCTGTTCAGGAAGTTGTCACCTGTGCAAATGAGTTCCAGGGTTTTCCAGTTTCTCTTCTAATAGATTCAGTGTGCCAAGCCTTATGTTAAGGTCTTTGATCCACTTGGACTGAAGTTTTGTACCAGGTGACAAGTATGGGTCCAATTTTATTCTTTTACATGTCGACATCCAGTTAGACCAGCACCATTTGTTGAAGATGCTGTCCTTTTACCTGTATGGTTTTGGTTTCCTTGACAAAAGTTAAGTGGCCATAGGTGTGTGGGTTCATTTCTGGGTCTTCAATTCGATTCCATTGATCCACTGGTCTGTTTCTATACCAGTACCATGCTGTTTTTTTACTATTGCTCTGTAGTACAGCTTGAAATCTGGGATGATGATACCTCCAGATGTTTTTTTTATTGTACACAATTGATTTACCTATTCTGGGTTTTTTGTTATTCCTTATGAAGATGAGAATTGCTTTTTCCAGGTCTTTAAAGAATTATGGTGGTATTTTGAAAGGAATTGCATTGAATCTGTATATTGCTTTTGGTAGGATGGCCATTTTTATTATGTTGATCCTACCTATTCATGAGCATGGGAGATCTTTCCATCTCCTGATGGCCTCTTCAATTTCTTTCTTCAAGGACTTGAAGTTCTTGTCACACAGGTCTTTCACTTGCTTCATTAGAGTTACCCGCAGGTATTTTATATTGTTTGTGGCAATTGTGAAGGGTGATGTTTCCCTAATTTCTTTCTCAGCCCATTTATTTTCTGTATAAAGAAGGGCTTCTGATTTTTTTTGAATTAATTTTGTATCCAGCCACCTTGCAGAAGGTGTTTATCAGCTGTAAGAGTTCTCTGGTGGAATTTTTGGGGTCGCTTATGTATACTATCATATCATCTGCATAGAAGGATAATTTCACTTCTTCATTTCCAATTTGTATCCCCTTGATCTCCTTTAGTTGTCTTATTGCTCTAGCAAGAACTTCAAGTACTATGTTGAAGAGATGTGGTGAAAGAAGTGGACATCCTGTCTTTTCCCTGAGTTTAGAAGAAATGCTTCAAGTTTCTCTCCATTTAATTTGATGTTGGCTACTAGCTTTATTATTTCTAGGTATAACCCTTGTATGCCCGTTCTCTCCAGGATTTTTTGCATGAAGAGGTGTTGAATTTTGTCAAATGCTTTTTCAGCATCTAGTGAGATTATCATGTGGTTTTTTTCTTTCAATTTGCTTATATGGTGAATTACATTGATGGATTTTCATATGTTGAACCATCCCTGCATTCCTGGGACGAAGCCTACTTGATCATGGTGTATGATACTTTTGAGGTGTTCTTGGATTTGGTTTGTCAGTATTTTATTAAGTATTTGTTCATCTATGTTCATGGGGGGAAATTGGTCTGAAGTTCTCTTTCTTTGTTGGAACTTTGTGTGGTTAGGAATCAGGGTGACTGTGACCCAATAGAATGAGTTTGGCAGTGTTCCTTCTGATTCTATTTTGTGGAAAAGTTTGAAAAGTATTGGTATTAGCTCTTCTTTGAAGGTCTGGTAGAATTCTGTGCTGAAACCATCTGGCCCTGGGCTTTTTTTGGTTGGAAGATTTTTAATGACTGTTTCTATTTCCTTAGGAGTTATAGGGCTGTTTAATCTGTTAACCTGATATTGATTTAACTTCAGTAGGTGGAATCTATCAAAAAAATTGTCCATTTCGCTTCGGTTTTCAAATTTGGTGGAATATAGATTTTTAAAGTAGGACCTAAGGATTCTCTGGATTTCCTTAATGTTTTTGTTACTCCCTTTTCATTTCTGATTTTGTTGATTTGGGTTTTTTCCCTCTGTCTTTTAGTTAATTTGGCTAAGGGTCTGTCTATTTTGTTGATTTTCTCAAAGAACCAACTCTTGGTTTCATTGATTCTTTGTATTGTTCTTTTTGTTTCTAAATTGTTGATTTCAGCCCTATGTTTGATGATTTCCTGCCCTCTGTTCCTCTTGGAGTGTTTGTTTCTTTATTTTCCAGTTCTTCCAGTTCTGCTGTTAATTCGCTTATATGAGCTGTCACAATTTTTTTTTTTTTGAAGGCACTTAATGCTATGAACTTTCCTCATAGCACAGCTTTCATTGTGTCCCATATGTTTGGCTATGTATTGACTTCAATTTCGTTGGATTTTAAGAAGTCTTTGATTTCCTTCTTTATTTCTTCCCTGACCCAGTAGTCATCCAGTAAAGAGTTGTTCAGTTTCCATGAGTGTGTAGGCGTTCTGTTATTTCTGTTGTTGTTGAAGTCCAGCTTTATTCCATGGTGGTCTGATAAGATACAAGGGATTACTTCAATTTTCTTGTATCTGTTGAGGCTTGCTTTGTGTCCTACTGTATGACTTATGTTGGATCTGTTCTTTCACTGACCTTTAGCCATCTGGTTGTTCTTAGCTGTTTGTTCCTGGTGCCTTCTGGGCTTGGTGCCAAGAAGGGTGCTTTGGTGTAGAAGTCATATAGCTTGGTGATCTGTAGCTCTCCATAGGCTGGATGGGGCCTTTTGTAGAGGTTTCTTCTCAGTGTGTCTCCCAGAGCTCACCCCTTCCTGATGTGTCCCAATTGGGTTCACATCACAGTTCAGGGTTTGTGGTGGGATGTGTTCCTGTAGGTTCCTGAGATCCAGCTAATCATCATATCGATGACAATGCAGGTTGGCAGGCCACAGACTGTTGGGTGGGGCTGTAGCTCCCCTGCAGCTTACATGTTGGACTGTGTTCATAGTCCTCCCAAGCTGCTCTCAGGGGGTTCTCATGATCAATGTGTGTCTAATAGCCAGAAGCACTATGATCAGGTACAGCCCACATCTCGCAGGCAATGAGCAATGGCTTGGGATTGTTTCACTGCTCCCAAGTCAGAGCTCTCTGTGTTGTAGCCTGGGTATTCAGTGTAGTGGCTCTGCTGGTATGCTCCTGGGTGTCCAAGCCCAGATGCTGTGGACTCTGGAGGTCCTAAGTTTGGGGGCTGAATCCGCCAGCTGGAGACCTGCAAGGATACCACAGGGAGGGAATATAGTTTCCCGGTGGGAGACATTCAGTGTTTGTGTCTGGGGGCTCTTTTTCTTATAACAATAAATGCAAGTTGTCTGTCATTTCTTAGTTTTAGAAGCTGCTGGCTGTGCACTTCCTGTATAATCAGATATATTTATCTTTCCCAAGTCTCTGGTATGGTTGAAGAATAGATAGTTACAGTCTCACAGTTAAATTTTAAGTTGTTTATGAATTAAAAGGATGTTTTAAGTCTAAGAAGATTTTTTTTCAGGTGGTATTGCAAGTTAGGATAGAAACTAAGGTATAGAACTTTAAACTCATTGAGATAGACAAACAACAGAATATTAATATCAGTGCCAAATACATATAGACTAGACATTAGGAATGTATGTTATCCCTTATAATTTTCATAATTGTGGCCTAATTTTTCTTATTGTTTTGTATTGTATTTATTGTTGTAAAAAAAAAACACAGCTCTTGTTCTTAAAGGATTCCCCTTAGAAATTCTGTAAGAATGTTCCCTGAGAAATATTGCTCAAGATTTTGAAGACCGTAGTCAAGAAAGCAGCACTGAATTGGGTTTGTTTGTTTGTTGCTTGTTTGCTTTTTTTAATAATTTATTTTTTATTTCTTCAAGTTATATCTCAATCACAGTCCACTCCCTACTCCCCCCTCCAGTCCCACCCTTCCACCCTCCTCCCCCTCAACCCCCCAACCCTTTTCCCCCCCTTTTTTTTTAGTTTAGGTAGTTCTTTTTCCCCCCAACAGCTCCCCCTTTCAGTCCAACAAATGCTTCTTTCTCTTATAACAATAAATACAATACAAAACAACAGAAATAAATAGGCCACAATTATGAGAGTTATATGGCTTAGCATACATTCCCAATGTCCAGTCCATATGTATTTGGCACCTGACTTTAACATTCTACTATCTAACCATCTCCATGAGTTTAAAGTTCCATATCTAACTCAGCTTTCATACTAACTTGCATCACAATTTTAAAAACATCTTCTTAGATCCAGAACACCCTCTTGATTCCTAAATAACTCAAAATTTAACTATGAGACTCTAGCTATCTATTCTTCAACCACCTCAGAGACCTGAGAGGGATAAATATATCTGATTATACAGGAAGTGCAGGGCCTGCAGCTTCCAAAACTAAGAAATGACATACCAGTGGCTGCCTGGACAGTTCCCATTTTCTCTCCATACATTACAGCATCAATCTTCAGCTTTTTGGCCCCATTTCTCTGGCAGACATTGATTGTAGAGCAGGAATTATGAAGGACTTACCTACCCTGTCTTGGCAGAGCTAGGCTGTCGACTTATCTGCTTCCAAGTTTTGTCCTTTTTGGACAGCAGTCTGTCTAAAGTTGAAGCAAGGGGTTTTTCTTGCCAAGAGAAAGGCTTACCAACAATTCAACCATCTCACACTGGAGATTCTTCGATGCTCATCTTCTACTTGGAGTAGAATAGGGGGTGCTGTCAGGAGCTGACATGTCTCGATATCAAAAAAATCTTAAGAAAACATCTTTGAATGCCATATTCTGCAGATCTCTTGAGGTTTTTGAAGATGCCCTATCTATCTCTTATATTTAGATAAGCAAATATTGCTTGTCTCTTAGAAACTTGATTTCTGAGTAGCTTAGAAAATAAGTGTGATAGACTGTTATAGTAACTAACAAAATGACACGCTTGCATGACTATTAGTTTCTATTTCTTAGGACATCTAAATAGCTGAGCACAAAAGGACAGAACATCAAATGATTCTATTAACATTTTTCACCATTTTTCCACTCTTATTTGGGCCCCAAACAGGTTTACTACATCCCAAATCAGCAGGAAGTCATTTTAAGAGAACAACGTCCCATCCCCAGAAGGGGGGTAGGGTGTTCCCCCCCCCCTTTGTTTATTTGATGGATAATAGAAAATTTTGTTATTTAGGGGAAGAGACTACAAGCTGTTAAATGGTCTTGTTAAATGGGTTTTGGAGGTTAGACCCAGGGACTTTTCTCTTTTTCTTTTCTGTATCCTTCTTTCTCTCCTATGTAGGAGTGAACAGACTTGAGAAAAATGGGACATAGACATAGTATAGGAAAGATCAAGGAAAAAGGACAGATTATTGAATATGGCCTTGTACCTTTGTACATTGATACAAAATTAATATTGTATTTGGCTAAATTGGTATTGATCATTGTATATTAATGCGAAATTAAGATTGTATTGGACTACATTGGTATTGATCTTTATATATTGATAAAAAATTAAGATTATATTTGGCCACAATGGTATTGACCCTTATATATTGATGCAAAATTAATATTGTATTGGGCTGCATAGGTATTGATCTTTGTATATTGATACAAAATTAAGATTATATTTGGCCACATTGTTATTGATCTTTGTATATTGATGCAAAATTAAGAGTAACGCTTCTTAAAGGTATTGTCCTAGTAATGCTTAAAAGTGAAATGTGAAGTTTTGGCCTCTTGCTACCGACCGTCATAAACTGTTAAGGATAATTAAGAAATGAAAACTAATAGTCATGCAAGCTTGTTTGTTTTTAAGCCTCATCTAGTTAAGAAAATTTTATCTGAAAATTATATGTGGTTATACAGTAGAATGACTAAAGAACAGAAATATCCAGATATACAGGTATTTGTGTCCTTCATTCTACTATATAACCATACAATAAATTCTAAATTAGAGATGAGGAACGAGTTCACATGACCTACTGTAGAGAAGAATGATGATAGTTGATGATCACATACTGTATTCTGGGGGAAGAAATGATAAGACCAGATATTAAGTCTTCTGACCACAAAAAATATGACCGTGAGTTAATGTACATCATGATTAACTAGGTTGAACAATTCTACCACACACACAGACACACATACATTTTGTTGCTTACAATAAGTACATGCATTTATGTGTATATATACATATATTATGCACATATACTTTATATGTGTATGTATATATTATACCCAAATATTTTAAAACATTTCCTTGAATATAATAAGTAAATATACATCTTTTGGTTTAAAACAAATAAGTTTAAAAAATAAAAGTTAGCTAATCATAATTTCTTTCAGTATAATTTAAAAATATTCCACTTAAAATAAAATTTAGCTCACTTGTCACTTTTCAAGTATTTGCCTAGCTTACTAAGATTATGCAAGTGCAAGTCTGGAGAGATGGCTCAGTGGTTAGGAGCACTTGTTCTTGTAAAACACCCAGATTCCATTTCCAGCACCACAGCGTTTCTCAAAACCATCTGCAACTCCAGGTCCAGAGTATTTGATACCCTCCATGAGAACTGCATACATGTGGTGCACAGACATACATGTAGACAAAACACCCACATGTAGAAAATAAAATATAAAAAGTAAAATATTGTTGCATACAGCATTGCAGGATGACTGCCACTTTGAACAAACCCAAGTATGAACCACATTAAAAGTTATATAATTTGTCACATGATACCATATACATTTTTAACTCTCTGTCCTTGATATCACATTGATCTAGGATAAATTCAGGACAAAATTGTTATTTTGTGACCTAGATGAAGAATGTTTTTAACACCAGACTTTGCCACACAAGGAAATAGGGTAGGCTGTTTACTCTAATGTGCCAGGGAGTTAGATAAGGATTGCCAATGGCCTTTTCTAAAGTCTGTTTCCTGGATTCTGTTCTCAGATGCTCCTTGGAGAGTCACTGCCTCGGGGTATTAAAGTGACAGAAGTAATATGTATCCCTAGGAATATTAGAGCATGAAAATTATTCAAAATAGTAAACATAGGACTGTAGATTCGAACCTGAGGTATATAAAGCAGAAACTGTGTTTCAAAATAATAAAATTGGCATTTTTATCTCAAAAATCAGAAATTAGACTTCTTTTTTTTTTTCAGATGTTTACTGCTTTTATTAAAAAGCTGAAACAACAAAGCACAGCCAGCTGCAAAGACAAAACTGCCTTGGGTGTGAAAAAGGCAGGGGTGTTGCTGGAATAGCCAGAGCTGATGGAGCTTAAATGAATGCAAGTTTTAGCAGTCATCGGGTCTCCTGGGCTCCACACAGAGTTCTGGGCCATCTTTGCACTTCTGCTTCCTGCCAAAAGCCCTTCGAAGCCAGGACCAGCAGCCTAGGCGCCTGGGACTGTCAGAAAAGGGATCAGGAACAGGCCAGTCTCCACTATCACAGGTCTCAAGTTTCAGTCCTTTCTCACAGAGCAAGCCTAGGGAGGGTTGGTCTGCCTCCTCTGCATTACTGCCTTTGTACTTGTCCACATCTCCTGGAGCCACTTGTGGCTCTTTCTGATTCTCACTCTGAAAGTCCTCCGTGCCCCAATTCAGGGCACAGTTCAATCTTGGGTTGTAGTATCTTATGCAATCCCAGCCATGAAGTACACAGGGAAGGTAAAATGGTTCCCACTCAACAGACCAGATCTCCTCAAAGCAGTTTCTTGGCTCTGCGCAAAAACAAAGTTTCCGGGACCGGGAAGATCTCGAACTCAGGGCTGGTAAGACTTGGGGATTTGGCTGCGCCCGCTCTGCAGAATCCAATGTGTCTTCTACAACACAGGAACAGAACTTCCACATCACCTTGGCTTCAGAAGTCTAACACTGAGGAAGAGTCCTTGACAGGCTAGAGTAGAGCTGGTAGGCTCCTTTAATATGACATATACAGAATAAAAATACCAAACATATACAATTTGAAGGAAAAAATAACATGCACACATTTTTCAAAGAGACAGTCGCAGGGTGTTTCTGCTGATGGGAGGCACAATTTGAAAGTTGGGAGACCACTGGTAAAAAGGAAATTATGCCTGTGAATGCATATGTCAAGTTAATTAGAAGATAACTTAGACAGATGTGAGCCTGCACTACAAAAATGATCTCCCATTGTCAAATAAATGCCAGGATGAAACAAACTGGTCTCTGAAATGGTCCAGTGTTATTACAAGAACAAAACTTCACATTCTTCTAAGATTGTCACTCTGGTAGCAAACAACAAAATCTGGGACTTGGATGACAAATAAAGAAGAGATAAAAAACAGAACTAAAATTCACTCTTGAAAACTATTAGGATCAAGATATGAGCTCTGCTCAAACATGTCTACAGCACAGGAGTTTAGGGTAGTTTTTGTTGTTGGTTTTTTTTAATCAACAAATATTTATCATGTAGTCTGAATACTCACTTTTTAAATTAAAAAGTAACCTAGGTAAAATTACCAACCCTAAATAGGAATGATGTTTAAAATGGTTGTGTTAGTGTTCAGCAAGTTTCCTTACCAAGTAAGTGATGTAAGAAATAGTTTCAGTAAAACTTTTGATTCTTCTGAGAGCATGCAATCTCACTCTATGAACTGTCAACTATGTGCTCTTAAAGTTGTGGCTTAGTTGTCTCAAGAATTTTTTTCTTGAGAATATTTAAAGAAAATAAATTTCACTTTCTTTGTGAGAGTCAAACCAAAAGAAAATCTAGCCTTCCAAGATTATATGCAAGTAAAATGAGCTAACATTAGTACATTCCAAAAATCATATACATTTCAGAAACACTTACATTCACATAAAAGGCTAATACAGTGTGTATGTGGTCATGTTTTTCATTGCTATAACAAAATACCTGGGGCAGGCTACTACATGGAGAGGAGAGGTTTATTGTGTTTTATTGTGTGCTGAGGTACAAAGTCAAGGACTGTATCTGGTGATTGTCTTTTTTGCTGACACCATCCTAGGGTGTTTTAGGATACTGCATAGTGTAAATGTGTGCCTTTCAGACACATTCCTTCCTTTGAATCCTCTAGGATCCAGCCATGTTGGCTCCACACTGGTGACCTTATCTAAATCTGGTCCCTGCCCAAAGGTCCCACTCTTAATCAACATCGTCATTTTGGCTTTGAATCATTTCCTACACCACAACTGAATTTGAATTACAAGATGTGAGATCTTAGAGGACATACTCAAATTATTCCCAAATTATTTTGTGAAGGCTAGCAATTTTTTTTAAATACTTTTTTTTTCTTCAAGTTACATCTCAGTAACAAACCCCTCCCTATTCCCCCTTCCTATCCCGCCCTTCCACCCTCTTCCCCCCAGAAGTTTCCCCTTTCAGTCCAACAGATGGTTCCTTTTCTTATAACAGTAAGTATTATACAAAACAATAGATATAAATATGCCACATTTATGATAGTTAAATGGCCCAGTATACCTTCCCAATGTCCAGTTTATACATATTTGGCCCCTGACTTTAACATTCTACTATCTAACCAACTCCATGAGTTTAAAGGTCTATATGTGACTCAACATTAATACTATCTTGCAACACACTTTTAAGAGTATCTTCTTAGATCTATAACACCCTCTTGATTCCTAAACAACTCAAAATTTAACTATGAGACTCTAGCTGTCTATTCTTCAACCACCTCAGAGACCTGAGAGGGATAAATATATTTGCTTATATAGGAAGTGCAGGGCCTGCAGCTTCCAAAACTAAGAAAGAACATACCAATGACTGCCTGGACAGTTCCCATTTTCTCTCCATACATTCCAGCATCAGTCTTCAGCCTTTGGGTCCTGTTTCTCTGACAGACATTTGTTGTAGAGCAGGGATTATGAAGGACTTACCTACCCTGTCTTGGCAGAGTTAGGCTGTCGACTTCCCTGCTACCAAGTTTTGTCCTTTTTGGACAGCAGTCTGTCTGCAGTTGGTGCAAGGGGTTTTTTCATGCCAAGAGAAAGGCTAGCAATTTTTTTAATATTTATTTATTACTTCCGGTTACATCTTCATCTGTTAACCTGATCTTGATTTAATTTCAGTAGGTAGAATCTATCAAGAAAATTGTCCATTTTGCTTAGGTTTTCAAATTGGTGAAGTACAGATTTTTAAAGTAGGGCCTAAAGATTCTCTGAATTTCCTCAATGTCTGTTGCATTTCTCAGTTTTCATTTCTGATTTTGTTGATTTGGATTTTTTTTCTCTCTGCCTTTTAGTTAATTTGGCTAAGGATTTGTCTATTTTGTTGATTTTCTCAAAGAACCAACTCTTGGTTTCATTGATTCTTTGTATTGTCCTTTTTGTTTCTAAATTGTTGATTTCAGCCCTATGTTTGATGATTTCCTGCCTTCTGTTCCTCTTGGGAGTGTTTGCTTCTTTATTTTCCAGTTCTTCCAGTTCTGCTGTTAATTCGCTTATATGAGCTGTCACAATTTTCTTTTTGAAGGCACTTAATGCTATGAACTTTCCTCGTAGCACAGCTTTCGTTGTGTCCCATAGGTTTGGCTATGTTGTGCCTTCATTTTCATTGGATTTTAAGAAGTCTTTGATTTCCTTCTTTATTTTTTTCCTGACCCTGAAGTCATCCAGTAGAGAGTTGTTCAGTTTCCATGAGTGTGTAGGCTTTCTGTTGTTTCTGTTGTTGTTGAAGTCCAGCTTTATTCCATGGTGGTCTGATAAGACCATTTGTCTTCAATTTTCTTGTATCTGTTAAGGCTTGCTTTGTGTCTGACTATATGGTCAATTTTGAAGTGTTGAAAAGAAGGTGTAACCCTTTGTGTTTGGGTTAAACATTCTATAGATGTCTGTTAGGTCCATTTTGTTCATGACCTCTGTTAGACTCATTATTTCTCTGTTTGGTTTCTGTCTTGATGATGTCTATTGCTGTGAGTGGAGTGTTGAAGTCTCCCACTAGTAGTGTGTGGGGATCGATGTGTGGTTTAAGCTTTAGAAGAGTTTCTTTTACAAATGTAGGTGCCCTTGTATTTGGGGCACACATATTCAATATTGAGATATCATCTTGGTGAATATTTCCTTTAACAAGTATGTAGTTGCCTTCTCTATCTTTTTTGATTAAATTCAGTTGAAAGTCTATTTTATTTGATATTAAGATGGCTACTTTAGCTTGCTTCCTCAGTCCATTTGCTTGTAAATACTTTTCCCATCCCTTTACTCTGAGGTAGTGTCTATCTTTGTTAGTTAGATGTGTTTCTTGTATGCAGCAAAAGGATGGGTCTTGTTTACGGATCCATTTTGCAAGCCTATGTCTTTTTATTGGGGAGTTGAGTCCATTGATGTTGATGGATATTAATGACCAAAGTTATTTCCTATTATTTTGGTGTAGGAGCTGGTTGTGTGTTTCTTTTGGTTTAGCTGCAGTGGAGTTTTTGCTAACATATATTTTTGCCTCTAGTTAAAATGTACTTGTCAACTGGCATAGTCATTGTGTGATCCTGGGATAAAATTAAGGCAAGTTGTGAAGACCTTCACAGTTCAAATTATACTCTAATTACAGGAAACCCTGTGATGAAGTCCTTGCAAAATAACCCCCTATTTTATTAAATGAGAATTCCTTCTCTTTGGATATTGTTAGGTGTTATATTAACCAGAACAATTTAATATATCATATATCATACTAAAATGTTTCTGTGTTTGCCTCATATTTAACTCTTAGCAGAAGCTTAGGATCAGAAACAGAATCTTCTAGAAGAGCATCCAAATTACCTCAGGAGAAGAGTGTAGTTACCAAGGACTGCTGATATTACAGAAAAATAATGTGCACCAAACCTCCCCAGGAGCAGAAGCCACTGATGGCCAAGTACTGCTTTGCAGAGTTTTACACTTGCTGGTTCCAGGTTGCAAACTGTGATCGTCCCCTCTTTCAGCCACAATGATCTCAAACATCCTGCCCCTAACAAGTTCTCAGGTGGAGAAGTGAGACAGATGCTGGCCACGTCACTAATCCATATTCAACCTAAAGGGCTGTCCAAATAGTTCATGGAATACAAGTTATCCCTTCAAACATGAATAGTCATTACTGTCCTGGCCTCCAGATTCTTAAATGCTGCCACCATGATACTAGTTCCACAGGTTCTCCTGCAACCATGGAAAAAAAGGAGGACCTAAGTAACTGCAGACAACATCCTCAGAGCATCCTTCTGATCAGAAGGCTCCAGACAATAGCATAGGTTACAATGAATCATGTCCAAGAAATAAGAATCTATCCTTCAGGTTACAATGGAAATGACAAGAAGGTGGCAACTGAGCATTGAGACAAAACTCACTGCTTGCCAAATGGTTCCTTGACTCCATAGATAAACTGTACTGAACTGTGGCATCTGAGACAAACATTCTAAGCACAAACTCTTTAGCAGAAGCTCATTCAGACTCATATATTTCAAGATAAGACCCATGTGGTTTACACACTGTGGTGAAGCACCACTAAGGCCATCCTGTTCTCGAACCCTTTGTGGTGCCCTTCCCTAGCTTCCCTTTGGAGATGCTGGGGTCACAGATAGTGTGCATTGTTCCATATCAAAGAAAACTTTTCAATTTAACTTATCTATTTTGTAATTATTTATAATGACCTTCAGTCAGTGGGTTATTAAGAAAGGCCATAAAATTACTTTGCTACATACAACTGGGTGTTTTAGAGAGGATCTTACCACACAGCATAGGCTGGCCTCAAATTTAATGATACTCCTGCCTCCGCCTTCCAAATGCTGGATATACAAGTAGAGACCACCATACCCAGCAATATTAAGTTTTTATAAAGAATGTGTATATGCAAAGTGCACTTTTTAAAGAAAAGGATAAAAAGAATAAGGTTACCCAGAAAAGAGAAAAAACAAAATAGGTTGCTATGTCAACACTATCAAATGCCTTATCCCTGTGACTTCCTGTTCTGTGATGTTTGCAGTGAATAGGAAAACAATACCAAAGATCTTGGTGAAAGTATTTGATGTCTAGATAGCCCACGCTTATAACTGCAGGTCTTAGGATACCATAGGCAATTAGCAGATGCTATATACATACCAATGTGAAGAGCAGCAGCAATAAGTTCACTCTCATGCGCACATACAGAGATTACCTTTGTGACATTCTCATATTGGAATCAGCATCAAGCAACTTAAAAAGTGGACCCAGTTTCAGACACTGTCTCTCCAGTATGGCTGGCTGAACAACTATTCTGGTGGCTCCCATTGACTCTAGAAAACATCTGAGAAGAAAAGAGAAAACTAGGCTGTCCAGTGAATGGTTGCATGATCAAGAGAGGGTAAGAAGGGACATCCTTTATCGGATTAGATGCTGGCTTCAGTCTGCAAAACACCAAGCAATTGGCTAAAGATGGCAAGTTCCCTGACTCCGTGCTCAAAGATACTGTGCAGAGCAAACATTTAAATTCCTGGCGGGGCCCCCACCTCACCCCCTTTTCCTTGCAGATGTTTGGCATGGTGCAGATGCCACAGTAAATAAATGTGACAAAGTCTAAGGGATGAAGCAAGAGGGTGGGGAAAGCACGCCATCTTGCTCCGTTCCCAGAGTAAACCTAAAGCAAGTAACAGGGGTTCCTGAACCTTGAACCCAGACCAGGGGTGGCTCATCCTAGCCAGGTGCCTCCAACAGCACTGTGCAATGAGGACTGTCCCAGTAAAGCTGACACCCACCTGCCTGAGCTGAGAATTCACAATTGATCTGTAGTAGAGAGTGAAGAAGGGCATGGGATGTGTATACATGGGAATGTACAGAGGGTTGTGGAACTCTTTGGCCCAAGGCTGAGAGTGAAGTGGGACAAAGGAAGGGCTGGGCTGGGCTTTGGAATCTACTTGTCCATCTCTAGTTCCAGATGTGGGTGGTTCAGGGATCGGGACTGCCCACATTAGACTGACAAGCAGGCAATGACATCAATGTTCAAATACTGGAATGGCAGTTGAGTCAAACCACCTACTGAATTTCTTCAATGCCTAAGGCCCACGGGACCAAATGAATTTGCTTGGGGATGCTATTCCCTATATAATCAGAGGAAAGAAAGCTGCTTAAGGTTTTGTTATTAAAAATGTTGAAATTTTTTAAAAAGTGGACCCAGATCTCTGTCTCTCTCTCTCCCTGTCTCTCTCCCTCTCTCTGTGTTTCTCTGTCTCTCTCTCTCTCCCCCCTCTCTCTCTTTGTGTGTGTGTGTGTGTGTGTATGTATAATGTCTGACTGTGGGTCTCTGTATTTGTTCACCTCTGCTGCAGGAGGAAGGTTCAGCCAAATATTATGCAGAAAGAGGGAGAGAGAGAGAGAGAGAGAGAGAGAGAGAGAGAGAGAGAGACCTTAGGAGACTCAGCTGTAAATGAGATGTATCCATAAAATTCTCCTCAGAGCTTAGGGAACCCCACAGAAGAGGAGGCAGAAAGTGCATAAGAGACACAGGGGACAGAGGACACCAGGAAGCAAAGCCCTCGAAATCACCTCAGCAAGGCTCATCTGAACTCACAGAAACTGAGGCAGCATGCACAGGGACTGCATGTGTCTGTACCAGGTCTTCTGTGTATATATTATGGCTTCCAGATTAGTGTTTTCATGGGAATCCTATGTGAAGGAGTGAGTTTCTGGTTCTTGTGTGCTCTCTTGGGCTCTTTTCCTTCTATTGGTTTGCCTTGTCCAACTTTGATGTGATGGTTTTTGTTTTGTCTTATATCTTATTTTACTGTGTCTTATTGTTACCTCTTGGGAACCTGTTCTTTGCTTATGAGAGACAGAAAGGGAGTGGATCGAGGTGGGAGAGGAAGTGGGGAGGAACTTGGATGAGTAGAGAGAAGGAAAACTTTTCCTTTGTAAAAGTAAGTTGGGGGGTAGAGCTGCTACAAAGTAAGAGCCTATGTCTCTGCCACAGCTTGGATTCATCTTGTGTTTCCCAGGAGTTTATATGCTGGAAGTTGATTCTTCAGTGCAGTGACTTGGAACCTATAAGAGGTGGAGTCCAGCAGAAGATCAAAAACTCCCTGAATCACTGACTTCCTGGCTCCATGCCTGCTCTTAGACATATTCCCAGTGAGATACCATAAACCATCAGGCCTTCGCCAGAATACACAAAGTGCTCCATCTTGGACTTTAACTTTATAAACTATGAATTTTTTAAAAAAATTATTTTCTTCATAAAATACCCAGACTCAGGCTTTATGTTATAGTAATGATACTTTTTTGTATCTTTGTACTTTTTTGTGCATAACAATATAAGATTTTCAAACTTTTTTTTTGTTTAAAGACTATTAGAGTGGCTAGTTTTAGGAACTTGTTGACAAAAGTCCAAACCCTTTAATTATCATTTTCATACACCATAGTCTTTCTGGAGTTGGAAGCAATTTTAATAACACAATTACAATAACCAAAAAATTTTGTTAGTTTTAATACTCTTGAAAATACTACCAAAGTTTGTAAACACATCTTACAATGAGGTAAAAAAAAAAAAAAAAAAAAAAACCAGACAATTGCTCTGAAAAGGCAGCAGCCATGCTATCGTTTGAGACAAATAGTCACCTTTGAGATGGTCAACAATACTTGAAATCTGAACATAACCTCAGGTAAAACCAATGGTCCATGGAAAAACTTATGGCTATTTTATTAAATAGGGCTATTAAGCACAGTCATAGTTCATAAAATTTAATGGTCTGTCTGTAATGATTTATTTTTAAATCAGCCAAGGCTTTTAGAAGCAAAACATGACCAAATGTCATCAACTATTCTGTTGACCTTAATGTTAACATCTAAAGTCTCACTATAAACTTAATAAGTTAACTAATTTCTACAGCATGAACTGAAAGTTTCCTCTCAAATATATTAACATGCATCCTGCCCTACTGGGAATTTCTCTGGGATGAAAGAATGTATTGTTAGCAGAGAACTGTGTCAAAAATGTCATCACAGAAGTCAGTGGGTTCTGCCTTTAACATCTCCCAGACAAGACTCAGAAGCAAATGAGTGAACACAGAGAGCATCCCTGGAAACTGAGATGGACATTTTTGCTAATGAAGAGAATGACAAACATAAAAGAACACTAACAGGAAATATCTCCTGACACAAGCCATCTGTGTTCATGTAATCCCAAAACTGCTAACTAGAAAATGAGAAGGTTCAGGGCTGTAAGCAGACTCTACCATTTCCATGTGAATTGTTAGCTAAGGGCAGATGCCAGTTCAGTGGCTACATGTCAGTCAATAACTCATACAAACCACACATGTGCATTCTTTCCAAATTGGGCAGCCAAAGAATCAGGCTGCACTGTAATTCTCTGTAACACATATTTGATCAGTTGATGACTCATTCCTTTGCATCTGCTTACTCTCACATATCTGCACACCACTGGAAAATGGGGTAATGAGCAATAAAATGAGCACAAGAATCCCACAATAAAACAAAAGAGATAACCCTCAACTGACCACAAATGGAGACATTTCTAGTAAAAAAAAAAAAAATCACTGTAAAAACCAATTACTCTTGCTCCTAATATTGATCTGCTGTCACACTTAAAGCATTAGAGGCCCAGAAAGATTACTCAAGAAATACAATTAAGAAACATAGCGAAGAAAGATATACATGTGGAAAATGAAGAAAAGACTAAATGAAGGTCTATTCTTTGCTTAGCCCCTGTTCTAGTTTGCTTTCTGTTGCTGTAACAAAACACTGAACAAAACCAGTTGGAAGGAAAGAGCTACTTGGTTTACAGATTAACGTCTATCATTCAAGGAAGCCAAGACAGCCATCTTTCTTTCTCTCTTTCTCTTTCTTTCTTTCTTTCTTTCTTTCTTTCTCTCTTTCCTTCTTTTTTTCTTTTCTTTTGTTTTATTTATTATTTCAGGTTACATCTCCATCGTAGTGTCCTCTTTCCACCCCTCCCAGTCCCACCTTCCCACCCTCTACCCCCCATCCCTTCCATCCCACTCCTCTGGAGAGGAGTGTCCCTACTTAACAGTCCCCCACGTCAGTTCAGCAGTCATATGAGGGCCAAGAGCCTTCTCATTTCTTTCTTTCTTTCTTTCTTTCTTTCTTTCTTTCTTTTTCTTTCTAGTTTATTCTTCTCTCATATACTACATCACAACCACAGTTTCCTCTCCCTCCTTTTCTTCCAGTCACCACCCACATGTCCTCCCCTCTCCTCCAAATCCACTCCTCCTCCATTTCCCTTCAGAAAAGGGCAGGCCTCGGAGGGATATCAATTTAAAATGGCATAATGAGTTATAATAAGACTAGGCACATATTTCTTAACAAGACTGGATGAGGAACCTGGTAGGAAGAAAAGGGTCTCAAGAGCAGGCAAATGTCAGAAACAGTCCCCACTATATTAGGAGTCCCACAAGAACACCAAGCTATACAACCATAGCATAAATGCAGAGGACCTAGTGCAGACCTATACAGAATCTCTGATTGTTGCTTCAGTAGTCTCTGTGAGCCCCTATGAGCCCTGGTTAGTTGGTTTTGTGGGTTGTGTTCTTGAGGTGTCTTTGGCCCCTCTGACTCCTACAATCCTTCCTCACCTCTAGCACAAGATTCCTCAAGGTCCCCCACTGTTTGGCTGTGGGTCTCTGCATCTGTTCCTATCGGTTGCTGAATGCAGCCTCACTGATGATGATCATGCTAGCCTCTGTTCTAAAAGTGTATCACTAGAAGTCATTTCATTGACTTTTAATAGGATGAAAAAGAAATCAGGGAAACAACACTCTTCACAATAGCCACAGATCATATAAAATATCTTGGGACAACTCTAACCAAGCAAGTGGAAGACCTGTATGACAAGTCTTTGAAGTCTTCAAGATTTTAAGACTACTTTGAAGAACTTCAAGTCTTTGAAGAAGTAAATTGAGAAAGCTACCCTTCTTATAGAGCCAAGGCCCATCTACAGAGAAATGACACCACCATGGTGGGTGGGGCCCTCCTACATCAATCAGCAATGAAGGCAAGCCCACAAGCCAATCCAAGTGAGGCAGTGTCTCAACTGAGATTCCCTCTTCCCAGATGTCAATTTGTCAGTGGAAGCTAACTATGACAGCACCACCTCTGCTCTATTGGAACACACTCTTGCCTCCAAACTCAAGAAAGGCTAAGTCTGCATTAAAGAATTCTAATTGAAATCTATCACTTTATTGCTTCTACATGAAATCTTTCATGCCTTTCTTTTGATGTTTCATTAGATCTAAAACTCTTTTTCCCATCTTTATTTTGATTGCCCCTTGCTTCTTCATTTTAATAAGTTTATTACCCTTCTGTTTATGAAAGTAATGCCTGTAGTAGAATATGATCAGAAAATGAGAAATATTCTAAAAAGAATGAAAATCATAACCCAGAATTATCCATTCCAAGCTGTCTGTGACTTCCAAACTTTTACTTTCACACATTCAAACTGAAGCCACACTATATAAAATGATTTAATACTCTTCTGTTATTTTTCAAAAACATTTTTGACTTAGTACCTGTAAATGAGCCTTTGGCTCTCAAGCACAGCCAGTAAGTGTGGTTATATCATTACATAAAAGATCTGAGACTGTTTTTTATTTACTTCATAAGTATCTCATCTTAACACAGCAAGCTATCTCTGTAAGATTTGCTATAGCAATTTTTCTAAATGGAATTATTTATGAGAGCATAGTTAAATATACACATTTGTAAATATATTCATACATGTATATACATATGAATATATACATACACATACACACACAGACAGAAAATTTATTATGGGATTAGTTCAAACAATTTGGAGGACAAGAGATCCCATGATTTTGCTAGCTGCATGCTGGAAAAGCAGCAGTATAATTAAATCTAAATCTGAAGGCCTGAGACCCAGTTGCACTCACATCTGAGAGTGGGAGAAGATGTGAGTGCAACTGAGCCTTGGCTCAGAAGGCTTTTGTCCTATGTAGGACATTGACAAACAGGATAATGCCAACCCACATAAGTGCAGCTCATCTTTGCACCTAATCTACTAATCCAAATGCTATTTTTTTTTCTAAAAGTACCCTCCCAAGCAAACAATAAAATCTTTCTTGTTATTTAAAATACCTAGGTACCCCTTAGCCCATTAGAGTGCATATAAACTAGCCATTACCAGTGGATTCATAGGTACCCACTTAAAAGATAAGTGATCCTGATAAGATAACATCTCTGGTGTTTGTTTAAAGTTTGAGTTTTAATACATTTAAGTGATAAGGAACTTAAAATTACTGTGTGCCTTATTCGATGTAGTAGTTGCAAATTTAGCCAGAGCTATTAAGGAGAAAAACAAATGGCAGCCAGATAACTTAAGATGGGAAAGTAGGAGGGATAAAAACAGCAGGTTAAATGATTCCTCTCTGTAGATGATGAGACTATATATATAGAACGCTCTAAAATCCTCACCTTTCAGAAATGGTAAACATGAAGAAGCCGTTGGACACAAAAATTTATGATAAAAGATCAACAGCTTTTCCTTATAGCAATAATGACCTCTCTAGGAAACAAATCAAGATAGGAATTTTATTCACAAAAGCTTTAAAAAAAATTAAAGCCTAGGGTAGGTGTAATGGTTCATTCCTGTAACCTGGGGAGGCTGAGACAGATGGATTTGTATGAGTTCAACTCCACAATGAGTTACACAGTTAAGTTCCAGACCAATGCAGGCAAAGAATGAAATCCTGTCTCAAAAACCAAAACAAACAAGTTAATTAAATAATATTAAATTTAGATTTTAAATAAACAAATGAAACCTAGAAACAAACTTAAGTAGATGAAAATCTTACATACAATATATATACATATGTATATATAAGTTTATATATGTGTGTGTAAGAAAGTATACAAGAAAACACCAAAGGTCAATTTCTCACATTGTAGGTTATAACCCTACATGGATCACATGACTGAATGTGGGGGGGGTCATAAAAAATTTAATAACAGCTACATATTTCTGAATGTTCAGTGAGAAAAATTTAATTCAAACAGGCAATGAATCCAGTTTCTGGCAACTCTTGTCCATATTGCATCTCATGACTTCATTGCAGCTTTGGCATAGCCTTCATGCGTGTATTTGTGGTGTTTCTGCTACAATGCCATCCATTACCAATGAACTCTGCTCAAAACAGCTGGACCCGTGTCCCAGACGACTGCATGCTATTAAGTATAGTGTTTTACTGAACATGCAAAGATTTCTATCTTTCAGAAAATAATGTTAATATTTTTGTACCATCATGCCTCATAATATAAGTATCAAAATTTTATATATATATATATATATATATATTTGGATTGTTTGTTAGATTGTCTTGTTTTTAAAGTAGCTATTTAAGTGTTCCTTTGGTTTTACTAAAAAAAAACATGAAGTTAATTTTGAGACTAACAATTTTTTTAAAAAATTATATTTACATTAATGATTTGAGAATTTCATACATATATACAATGTGTTTTGATCAAATTCACCATTGCTACTCCCCCTAGTTCCCCACTGATCCTTTCCCCACCCTGTTTGTTTTTTAAAATCTCAATCATTCTATTTTACCAATAAAGACTCAGGAGCCAGATGCTGAGGTGAAAGTCTACTAGCTCAGAGAGACAGAGAAATAACCCAGCTGACCGTCCTCCTCAACCAACGTTCCAGAAAGAAAAACCTGTTCTCCTTCTCCTTATTGTCTAAAAAAAACTCTTCAAGCTGAATGTCCCTCATTTCTACTTCCCATGTATCTCTCTATCCATCCTCCTGTCTTCCTCTCACTCCCTATGGTTTTTTGTCCTATGCTCACTCCCTGTCAACTGGTTCCCTGTTCCACCTCTTGACCTATGGTTGACTTTATCTAATCCTGTTTACAATAAACAGAAAGCCCTTGGATTAAAGGTGTGTGCTAGGGCTCAGCCACACTACAACTTGAAACAGGTTTTTCCAGTTCACAGTCTGGGGATTCACAGTGTGATCAAATATCCTGCAATATTCATCCTGTCCCAATTTCACGTAGGATAGAATTTCTAGTAACTTGTGAAATGGCCCTGAACATACCTCTGCCATTTCATTCTACATATTTATGCAAAGTGTCATCCTCAGTATTGATGATGATAAAGTCAAAATATTGATCAACTGTGAAACATGTTGAAGAATCTCCACATCCGAAAGAATCAAATGTACTGCAAAGATTTGTTATGTAAAAATAAACAAGCTCATCATCTCATTGCTATACAAATTCACTTTCCTCTAGTTACTAGTGATAACATATATATATATATAATGCTTTAAAACAAATATTTTATAATTATCAGTAAATCCTACCTGTTTTATATACCAATATAGCTATGTTAACATGAGAACTTCTCAAACAGAAAGGGTTCAGAAGTAGAGAAATTTAAGAAGCCCTGTAATAGAGGATAGAAAGATCTACATATTCATAGATTGGGAAAATTCAATCTTGTTGAAATGCCCACACTATCAAAAATGATCTACAAATTCAAAGAAGTCTCCATTATAATATCCCAATGACAATATTGACAGAACTGGGGAAAAAAAATCCTAAAATTAACATGTATATATAAAAGACTTTAAATAGCCAAAGCAAGATTGGACAAAGCGGGGAGGATTTTTGGCTGGAGGTATCACAATAGTTGATTTCAAATTATACTATACTATAGAGCCATAACAAAGCAGTTTGGTACAGCTACAAAATGGACACAAGGAGCACAGGATTGTAACAAGACCCAAAACAAACCCATGCTACTACAGCCACCTTATCTTCCACAAAGATACTCAAAGCATACATTGGAGAAAAGACATTGTTTCTAACCACTGATGCTTGAAAAGCTGGATGTCCACATATAGAAGAGTGGGAACTAGACTTGTAGTTCTAACCCTATAGAAAAATCATCCTAAATTGGTTCAAAGGCCTTAATATAAGATCCTAAACCTTGAAACTACTAGAAAAGACATTGGCACAAGCTAATGAATGGGATTACTTTTAATTTAAAAGCTTATACACAAGGAAACAACACAGCAAAGAGACAGTATAGAAGAATGGGAGCAAACGTTTGCCACCTCTCCTTCTGACAGAGAATTGGTGTCCATCATACATGACTCAAAAAAAAATATGACATCAAAACAACAGACAACTCAATGAAAAATAAAATAGGAAATTAACAAGTGTGAAAAGAAGAAATACAAATGGTCAATAAGTATATCTTAAAAGACTGTTCAATATATTTAGCCATTGGGAAAATAAAACCAAACTACACTTAATAAGATTCCAACTTACTACAATCAGATTTGCTTTTAGTTAAAATTTTAAAAAGCTGATGAAAATGCAGAGGAAAAGTAAACTTTTACAGATTATTGGTATAGATGTAAATTAGTAAAGTCAACACAGAAAACAGTAGAGAAGTTTCTCAAAAAAAATCATTACAGGGACTGGAGATATGGCTCATTGGTTAAGAGCACTGGCTGCTCTTCCAAAGGAATCAGGTTCAAATCTCACCATCCACATGACAATTCACAGCTGTGTGTAATTGCTGAGCATGGTGATGCATGCCTTTAATCCCAGCACCCAGGAGACAGAGGCAGGCAGATCTCTGTGAGTTCAAGACCAGAATGGTCTACTGAGTGAGTTTCAGGATACCCAGGGCTACTGAGAAGCCCACTCTCAAAAAAACCGAAAGAACAAAAAAATCATTACAGCTACCATATTACCATGTGATCAATTGTATCACTCTTGGTTATTTATCCCAAAAGATGAAGTTAGCATCAAAAGAAAAGCCTGCACATCCATGTTTGTTGCAGCATTACTAACATAACCAAGTTATGGGATCAGCCTAGATGTCTTCAACCAACTAAGGGATAAAGAATATGTGGGGTATATACACAGTGGATTATGCAACCATAAAGAAGAATGTAATGAAATAGCATAACAAGGGACTCCAACAACAAAGTACCATAAAGAATTATTTGCCCCAGGAATCCCATGCTGAGAAATAAAATAGGCTAAAGCCTCATCACCAGAGAAAGGAAAACTTCTGCCTTAGGAAGAAATTCTGATAGCTTGTTTCAATACTAAATCAATGTATGCACACTTCCTGGTTTTTATTTCACAATGTTGTAATTATAATGTCTCTATGGGAAACGTGGAGAGAGACTAAAATTTTTCCTCTCCCTAGTCCTAGCCAAAAAGTAAGTAAATTCACTTTTTCTCTACCAATTTGTTTCCAGTTTTCTTTTGAAATGTGATAAAAGTAAGGAGATGAGTTTATGAACCTAAGTGCATGGCAATAGTTGGGGCTTAAATGAACAAAGAGAAAGGCCTGTGGATAAGGACTCCTGGGATGGCGACACCAGGAATATTCAGCTGAAGAGAGCTTATTCTCCTCTTCCCAGGGTCTGAATATCAGTTGTCCATGCATGCATCTTGGTGGATCGATAAAGGACAGTAGGTTTCTACTTTGTCCTTCTTATGATTTCTAGATTTTTAGCTTTTTGGTTTTGGAAGGTCCTATGATACTAATCCTATTTTGTTTTGCATCATTGGTACCAATTGGAAAGAAGTTTGGAAAGTAGCCAGGTTCATTAGACATGTCTGTCATTCTGAAAGCTCTGTTTAGCCATTTCTGAATAGTTTAGTCACATGACAGGGAAGACCAGCTTGACAGGGTGTACAATTCAGTTCTCTTCCTAGCCTGATTTGACATTTGTCTTCAGATTTGGGTTTAAGCTTTATCTCTGTGTTTGAGAAGTGACAGCTGTGTTGACTAACCTTGGGTCACCTTTCAGGACTAGCTAATAGGAGATGAGTTATCTCCATCTTCAAATCTTTGAATAGCCATTTTGTTTAGCTTTGGTGTACAGTCATTGTGGAATTAATATTAAGAATTCTCAGAGAACTTCCATTTGAACTTCAAGTTGAATCAGTTTAGGGGAGACCTCCATCATAATTTGTGGAGGCATGAGAAATATTAAGTCTATGCTACCTGGGGGACCCAGGACAATTCTTGCTGAGTAGTCTGTTTAGGATCTAATAAGGTACTCCAAATTTACTGTTCTTATGACATTTTTTGTATTAGTCATTGTCCATGATGGCTGGGTTAATGAAAGCTGAAAATTGAGTGACTACAGCAAAAGTCAGTCCAATTAGAGGTGTACCTAACTCAACTGCCTAGATTCTGAAGAGAGACACAAATTCTCCCTCCAACTTGCTCTGGGTGGCTCTAGAACAGTGGCTCTCAACCTTCCTAATGCTGTGACCCTTTAATACAGTTCCTTGTGTAGTGTTGAGGCCCATCCACAAAATTATGTTGTTGCCAAGTAATATTTGCTTATCCAAATATACAGAGATAGTTAGGTGGTCTTCAAAAACCTCAAGAGATCTGTAGAATATAGCATTCAAAGATGTTTTCTTAACTTAATATTTTTTTATATTGACACATGTCAGCTCCTGACAGCACTTCCCATTCTACTCCAAGTAGATGATGAGCATTGAAGAATCTCTATTTGGAGATGGCTGCATTCGTGGCAAGCTTGTCACTGAGCAGCAGAAAGCCCTTGCTTCAACTGTAGACAGAATGTTGTCCAAAAAGGACAAAACTTTGAAGCAGGTAAGTCGGCAGCCTAGCTCTGCCAAGACAGGGTAGGCAAGTCCTTCATAATTCCTGCTTTACAATTAATGTCTGTCAGAGATACTGGGTCAAAGGGTTGAAGATAGATGCGCCAATGTATTGAGAGAAATTGCGGACTCTCCAGGAAGCCAATTGCCTGACATTTCTTAGTTTTGGAAGCTGCTGTTTCTGCACTTCTTGTATATTCAGATATAATTATCCTTCTCAGGTCTCTGAGGTGGTTGAAGACAGGATAGCTATAGTCTCACAGTTCAATTTTAAATTGTTTAGGAATTAAAAGGATGATGCTCTAGGTCCAAGAAGATGTTTTAAGTTGTTAAAGCAAGTTAGGATGAAAACTAGTTAGGTATAGAACTTTAAACTCATCAAGATAGATAGATAATAGAATATTAATATCAGTTGCCAATACATATGGACTGGACATTGAGAATGTATGTTATACCCTATAATTTTCATAATTGTTGCCTAATTGTTTTTATTGTTTTGTATTGTACTTATTGTTACTAAAAATATCCTTTTATTGGACTAAAAGGGGGGAGCTGTTGGGGAGGAATGATACACCTTAAACTAAAAAAAAAAAAAAAAAGAGGATAAGAGGGTGAGAGGGAAGAGACTAGGAGGGTGGGACTGGGAGGGGGAGGAGGGAGGAGATTGTAATTGAGATGTAACTTGAAGAAATAAATGTTGAAACAAATTATTTTGTTGCTACTGCATAACTGTAATTTTGCTACTGTTATAAGTCAAATTTGTAATTTGTACAAATATACACAATTTGTACAAATCACAAGCCAGACTGATTTGTTTTATTCTGTCACAAATGTAATTTGGATTTAACTCTCTGTTCAGAGACCTTGTAAATCTATCGTGTTGTACCTTATAAATATAAATACTTGACAAATCCTCAAGCCACCACTGCTCCAGAACACACACAGATCATCTGTATTGAGTGCTGTGCCCAGAGCACCACTGTCCTGACCCTGTCCCACCAGGTGTTACCAGGCCTCATATACCAGGAGCATCAGGTTATAAAACTTCCCTTCCACCCATACCCCTGCCTGCCTAGTCCACTGGACCATGCCTGGCTTCCCTGAACTGAATGCTGTCCCACCAAGCTCCATCTTCCAGACCAGCTCCACCTGGAGTTTGCAGGCCTGCAATTTCAAGAGCACCCAGGTTAGATTCCTTCTCTCCCTCCCCTGCACTGCCCAGAGCTCTGGGACATGCCCAGCTGACCTGAGCTAAGTGCTGTGCCCCAAACACCACATCCCCAATCTGCCCTCCCAGAGGTTCCTGGGCCTGATACCCTATGATCATCCACAGCCACATCCAGACTGACACTAGGAACATCCAGAGCCACATCCAGACTAGCTCGATCTGGGCTCCCCAGGCCTGCAACTTAAGGAATATCCAGATTGGATCCCTTCACTCCTCTCCCTTCACAAATCCCTGCACTGACCAGTGCTCTGGGACATGCCCAGCTGACCTGAGCTGAGTGCTGTGCCCCAAGCACCACTGTCCCAACCCACCAGAGGTTACCAGGATCATCAAGAGCCAGCGTCCAGACTGGCTCTATCTAGGGTCACCAGGCCTGCAACTTCAGGAATATCTAGAGGTCACCAGGCCTGATACACCAGGAACACATAGGCCTGCTGCACCAGTAAAATCCAGCATAATTGTGGGACCACTGCCCCACTGACCTCCACAAGATCAGCTGCACCACAAACATCCAGGCTGTCACTAGACTTGCTATACCAGCAACATCCAGGCCTGCTGTACCAGGAACCCCGGGGGCATATCCAAGTGCCTTGAGCTTTGTGCTGTCCCCTTAGCTCCATTGTCCACACATTGTTCCACTGGACTCCACCAGTCCTGCTGCACCATGACACCTAGGTTCAGAGCACAGGAGCAATAAGGCCTGCTGCACAAAGAACATCTAGGAACAGCCAGGAAAAGGCCAGCATAAGAACACAGCCAACAAGAACCAGGGTAATGTGGTACCTTCAGAGCACAACAACCCTACTACAAGCCCTGGTTATCCTAACAAATGTACAAGAAAATGACCATAAATCAAGCCATATAATGATGATAGAGGCCTTAAAAGAGGAAATGAAGAAATCCTTTAGTGAAATACAATAAAATTCAATCAAACAGTGAATGAAATGAATAAATCCCTTAAAGAAATACAGGAAAAAATCAATCAAGCAGGCTAATGAAATGAATAAGTCCTTTAAAGAAATATTAACAAGCAGGTGAAGGAAATAATAAATCTTTTAAAGAATTGCAGAAAAATATAATCAAACTGAAGGAAATGAATAAAATGGTATAAGACCTGAAAATGGAAATAGAAGCAATAAAAAAATCGAACTGAGGGATTCCTGGAGATTAAAAAAAAAAAAAAAAAAGAGCATACGGAAGAGAACAGGAACTACAGATACAAGCATCACCAACAGAATACAAGCGATGGAAGAGAGAATATCAGGCCTAGAATATACAATTGAAGAAATTGATACATTGGTCAAACAAAATGTCAAATCTAAAAAGTTCCTGACACAAAACATTCAAGAAACCTAGAACACTATGAAGAGAACAAAACTAAAAATAATAGGAGTAGAAGAAGGAGAAGACTCTCAGATCCAAGGCCCAGAACATGATTTTCAACAAAATCATAGAAGAAAACTTCCCCAACCTAAAGAAAGAGATGCCTATAAACATACAAGAGGATTACAGACCACCAAACAAATTGGACCAAAAAAGAAATTCCTCCCACCACATAACAACCAAAACACTTAACATACAGAACAAAGAAAGATATTAAAAGCTTCAAGGGAAAAAGGCCAAGTAACATATAAAGACAGACCTATCAGAATTCTCCCGATTTCTCAACAAAGACTCTTAAAGCCATAAGGGCCTGGGCAGATATCTTCCAGCCCCCAGGCAGAAGTAGTTAATGAGCTATAAGAGATCTGCTAAAAAGAAAAAAAAAAACTTCTTTGTGATTTTTACATCCTGCACCCCAATCCCACTCATCTCCCCTTCCCTCATATTCGGCCTCTGCCCTTGAAATTCTGCTCACCCAAAAAAAGAAAGGAAAGGTATCTTCGAGACCACAGATTCAGCTCAAATCACTATGCCCAGCAAAACTTTTAATCATAGTAGAAGGAGAAAACAAGATATTCCACAATAAAACCAAATTTAAACAATACCTATCTACAAACCCAGCCCTACAGAAAATACTAGAAGGAAATCTCCAACCCAAGGAGGCTAATTACACCCAGTAAAACACAGAAAATAAAAAACCCCAAAACCAAAAGAAAAGGAATTAGCAATCATTTGTCACTAATATCTCTCAACATCAATGAACTCAACTCCCCGATAAAAAAGATACAGACTAACAGAATGGATTTGAAAACATAATCCATCATTCTGCTGCACCCAAGAAACACACCTCAACAACAAAGATAGGCATCATCTAAAGGCAAAGGGCTTGAAAATGGTTGTTCAAGAAAAGGGATCAAAGAAGCAAGCAGGAGTAGCCATTCTTGTATCTGATAAAATAGACTTTCAACCAAAGTTAATCAAAAGAGATGGGGAAGGACACTTCATACTTATTAAAGGAAAAGTAAACCAAGATGACATCAGTATCTGATTAGGGCTTACTGTCTGATTTCAAAACAGACCTCTCTGAGTCCTCACCAGGCAGAAGTAGTTAATGAGCTATAAGAGATCTACTAAAAAGAAAAAAAAAAAACCTTCTTTGTGATTTTCACATCCTACACCCCAATCCCACTCATCTCCCCTTCCCTCATATTTGGCCTCTGCCCTTGCAATTCTGCACACCCAAAAAAAGAAAGGAAAAAAAAAAAAACCTCATTGTGGAAGCTTAGTGTATGACATTTTGTCCCACAGTATAATCTTTCGTTCACACTTTTTTTACTTGCAGATGTTCATTGCAATGAGTCATTGGTCTGGTTCGAGGCCTCTGGCTTCTGCTACACTATCAATACTGGATCCTCACCAGGACTCCTCTCAGATATCCTGTTGCTGCCCTGTGTCATGGATATCCTGCAGCTTTGGATCTGCAGGACTGGCCCCTTCATGAGTTGCAGCAGTTCATAGATGAGGTAGATGTTGGGGATGTGGGCCTGGGTGGTAGCTGAGTTGGTCAGCCTGTCAGCTTTCCCATGCTCACACCACCAGGGCCAGCTCTCCTACCCCATGCCACCGGGGCCAGTTCTACATCACTGCCCACTCAAGCTCCAAGGTCCACTATCTGGAGTACTGCACTCTGTGAGGAGTAGGGCTATCCCTCCTACACCAATTAATGAGGGCTCTGCTCTAGACCTAATCACCGCACAGAGACCAGCTTCCTATTAGCATCACTTTCGTTAGACTTCAGTTACAGAACATTTGCATTGTGTATACAAAGCCCTCGGCTTGATCACTAGTGCCTTGCCACCACTAAAAAAAAAGACAGACTTCCACATCAGAAATAAATAACTACTACTCATACCCATGGCAGTAGCCAAAATGTCAAACTCTTATATTGCTGTTCCCAAAGTCCCAGTCTCACAGGGTATAGCAGAGTGCCAGATTGTACCTGTACACATCCTGGTTATATTAAAGGAGATCTCTAAGCTTCAAGAGCCTGAATCTGTTCCACTGACTGGTAAGCACACCTGTCCTTTATTCTAGAAAAAGACTGTCTTGTCAAAGGTGCTTACTGTACAAATTGCCCTATAAAGACAGCTTGGAACTAAATCAGTGAGCACTTTTGCATTAAAGACCCTTAGGAATAAAAAACTCATGTGGGATCAGCTCCTAACAGGACACTACCAATCACTTAAGATGCTTAATACTGATGCTACTAATACTGCGTGACACTCTGCTATCTTGTTGCTATGAAAAATATGAAAACAGCTAAAGAAAGAAAACTTTGCTCCCAGTTTTTGGGTACAGTCCATCACGGGAGAGAAACTGAGGCAGGGCCTTGGAACACCAGGTCACATGACATCATAGTCATGAAAGAGTCAAGATGAATGTCTGTGCTCAGCTATCTTTTTATTTTTTGTGCATTCTGGGAACCAAACCCACAGAAAGGCTCTTCCCAAGTTTAACGTAGGTCTTCTCATGTCAATGAACCTAGTAGTAAACTCCTCATAGACATGACGAGAGATTTCTCTCCAAGTTGATTCTGGATCCTGTTGACAATGTCAACCATCACAGATATTTTTTTAAACAATTTATTTTTTATTTCTTCAAGTTACATCTCAATCACAATCCCCTCCCTACTCCCCCCTCCAGTCCCACCCTTCCACCCTCCTCCCCCTCAACCCCCCATCCTCGTCCCTTCTTTTTTTTTTTTAGTTTAAGGTATTTCTTTTTCCCCCCAACAGCTCTCCCTTTCAGTCCAAGAAACTGTTTCTTTTTCTTATAACTATAAATACAATACAAAACAACAGAAATAAATAGGCCACAATTATAAGAGTTATATGGCTTAGCATACATTCCCAATGTCCAGTCCATATGTATTTGGTACCTGACTTTAACATTCTACTATCTAACATCTCCATGAGTTTAAAGTTCTATATCTAACTCAGCTTTAATACTAACTTGCCTCATAATTTTAAAAATATCTTCTTAGATCCAGAACACCCTCTTGATTTTTAAACAACTCAAACTTTAACTATGAGACTCTAGCTATCTAATCTTCAACTACCTCAGAGATCTGAGAGGGATAAATATATCTGATTATATAGGAAGTGCAGGGCCTGCAGCTTCCAAAACTAAGAAATGACATACCAGTGGCTGTCTGGACAGTTCCCATTTTCTCTCCATACATTACAGCATCAATCTTCAGCCATTTGGCCCCGTTTCTCTGACAGACATTGATTGTACAGCAGGAATTTTGAAGGACTTACTTACCCTGTCTTGGCAGAGCTAGGCTGTTGACTTACCTGCTTCCAAGTTTTGTCATTTTTGGACAGAAGTCTGTCTACAGTTGAAGTAAGGGGTTTTTCTTGCCAAGAGAAAGGCTTACCACCAATTCAATCATCTCCCACTGGAGATTCTTCGATGCTCATCTTCTACTTGGAGTAGAATAGGGGGTGCTGTTAGGAGCTGACATGTCTCGATATCAAAAAATCTTAAGTTAAGAAAAATCTTTGAATGCCATATTCTGCAGATCTCTTGAGGTTTTTGAAGATGCCCTATCTATCTCTTATATTTAGATAAGCAAATATTGCTTGTCTCTTAGCAACTTGATTTATGAGTAGCTTAGAAAATAACTGTGATAGACTGTCATAGTAACTAACAAAATGACAGGTTTGCATGACTATTAGTTGCTATTTCTTAATTATCCTAAACAGTTTATGTCAGTTGGTAGCAAGAGGTCAAAACTTGACATTTCATTTTTAAGTATTACTACGAACAATACCTTTAAGAAGCATTACCCTCAATTTTGTATCAATATACAAGGGTCAATACCATTGTGGCCAAATATAATCTTAATTTTGTATCAATATACAAAGATCAATACTGATGTAGCCCAACACAATCTTAATTTTACATCAATATACAAGGGTCAATACCATTGTGGCCAAATATAATCTTAATTTTGTAACAATATACAAAGATCAATACCATTGTGGCCAAATATAATCTTAATTTTGTATCAATATACAAAGATCAATACCGATGTAGCCCAAAACAATTTTAATTTTGAATTAATATACAATGATCAATACCAATTTAGCCAAATGTAATATTGATTTTGTATCAGTACGCAAAGGTATAAGGCCATATTCAATAATCTGTCCTTTTTTCTTGATCTTTCCTATACTATGTCTATGTTCCATTTTTCTCAAGTCGGTTCACTCCTATGTAGAAGAGAAAGAAGGATACAGAAAAGAAAAAGAGAAAAGTCCCTGGGTCTAACCTCCAAAACCCATTTAATAAGACCATTTAACAGCTTGTAGTCTTTTCCCCTAAATAACAAAATTTTCTATTATCTATCAAATAACCAAAGTGGGGGGAACACCCTCCCCACCTTCTGGAGATGGGACGTTGTTCTCTTAAAATGACTTCCTGCTGATTGGGACATAGTAAACCTGCTTGGGGCCCAAATAAGAATGGAAAAATGGTTAAAAATGTTAATAGAATCATTTGATGTTCAGTCCCTTTGTGCTCAGCTATTTAGCTAAGATGTTCATAGACAGAAGCTGATCTTCAGAGCTTTACTGAAGATCTGGCTGGAGTAGTCTGTGGAGCTGAACGATCTTTGCAATTTTGAGTTGTTGTGGTTGTAGACTTTTGAGGAAACTGCTATTAAGAAGTCTGCAAGGCTGGGTTATCTGGACCACTCGTCTTCTTTGGTGTCTGATCTGTTTTCTGCCGAGGTTTCTGTTGTCCAGTTGTCCCTGGATTCCTTGAATGGATGCTTTAAATCTCCTGGAAAGATAAGAACAGAGCCCTGCCCTAATCCTAACTCTGGGACAATTACCTTTTTTTGGGGGTCAGGTAATATTTTTCCTGGAGCTAATTTGGTTTTTTGACAATATATAAAGTATTACCTTTCAGTCGGATTAAATAAGAAATTATTTTGATATTTTGGAGCTAAACAAACCTTTAGTGTATATATTTTGAGATCTCAAAGGACAATTTGTTTGAATTGCAGCCTGCCTTTTGTAAGTAGCTTTTAAACTTAAATCTTTCCAAATCCTATGTGCCTGTCTCTGCATTCTAAGTTTTGGGATCAAAGACATGTGGTTCCCAATTGATGGGATTAAAAATGTGCTCCTTCACCCCTGGATCAAAGTTTTTCTCTGTTTAAAGCTTGTTTTGTATCAGGTGGCCTTCAGCTCTGAGATCTGCCTGTTTCTGTCTCTAGTGTGTTGGGATTAAGGGTGTATTCTTCCCCAATGATGGGACTAAGGGTGTGCACCATCACCAACCTGTTTCTTGTAACTCTAGAATTTATAAGACAACTAACTCTATAGTGATCCTCCTGTCTCTACTGGAGGTAAAGGCATGGGCTAACACCATGCATTATTTTACCTTAGCTTTAAGTTTTTTCTATACCTCTACAAAAAAAAAAAAAAAGAACTTATAAGCTGCTATCAAGTTTGTGCAATCTCTCTGGCCACCTGCAATCTAACATTCTAATCTGAAATTAAGGCCATTTTCCTTTCATGCCAGTAAGGCAATTATACCTTTGGTAAATTATAGTTTGAAAATTTTATATTGTATTTTTATTATATTTTTAAGCTTATTAACTCTTTTCTTTAAAAAGTATTATTTACTTCTAGAATATATTTTCCTCCCTCCTCCCCTCTTGGCCCCTCCTTTCCTCTCTCCTTCCCTCCCTCTCTCCTTCCCTCCTTGTTCCTCTACTTGGTACTCTCTTTCTCCTCAGATGAGGTGGGTCCTCACATATCATACTCCCTCAGATCTTGCATCATGTGAGGCCCAAGAGCTTACACTCGTACTGGAGCTTGATAAGGCACACCATCTAGGGTGTGGGGTTCCACTAACCTGCAGCAGATTCCATGACTCACTGGTGGGTAGAATTTTTCCTAGGATAGATATGCTAGGTCCCTATCTATTTGGGTGTGTGGGTTGTAGGATAGTTATCCTCTGATGTATGGTTAATATCCATTTGTAAGGGAATACATACCATGTTTATCTTTCTGGGACTACGTCAGCTCACTTAGGATGAGCTTTTCTATTTCCATCCATTTGGTTTTGAATTGCATGATTTCCTCATTTCTGATAACTGTGTAGTATTCCATTGTGTAAATGTACCACAGTTTTTTTTATCCATTCTTCAGTTGAAGGACATCTGGGTTGTTTCCAGTTTCTGACTATTACAAATAAAGCTGCTATGAACATTGTTGAGGCAATGTCCTTGTGGTTTCATTTCAAATCTTTTGGATATATGCCCAAGAGGGGTATGGCTGGGTCTTGAGGTAGATTTATTCCCAATTTTCTAAGATATCTCCACATTGATTTCCAAAGTGGTTGCACAAGTTTGCAGTCCCACCAGCAATGGGGGAGTGTTCCCCTTTCTCCACATCCTCACCAGCATGTGCTATCATTTGAGTTTTTGATCTTAGCCATTCGGACAGGTGTGAGATGGAATCTCAGAGTTGTTTTAAGTTGCATTTCCCTGATAACCAAAGATGTTGAACATTTCCTCAAATGCCTCTCAGCCTTTAGAGATTCCTCTTCTATGAATTCTTGGTTTAGCTCTGTACCCCATTTATTGAGGGGGTTATTTGATGTTTTGGTGTTTAATTTCTTCAGTTCTTTATATATTTTGGATACTATCCCTCTGTCAGATGTTGGGTTGGTGAAGATCCTTTCCCAGTCTGTAGGCTGCCATTTTGTTCTAAGGACAGTGTCCTTTGCCTTACAGAAGCTTTTCAATTTTATAAGGTCCCATTTATTGATTGTTTGTTTTAGTGCTTGAGCTATTGGTGTTCTATTCAGGAAGTTGCTACAAGTGCCAATGATTTCAAGGCTTTTCCCCACTTTCTCTTCTATTAATGATAGTGTGTCTGGATTTATGTTGAGGTCCTTGATCCACTTAGACTGAAGTTTTGTACAAGGTGATAAGTATGGATCTATTTGCATTCTTCTACATGTTTACATCCAGTTAGACCAGCACCATTTATTGAAGATGCTTTCCTTTTTCCATTGTAGGTTTTTGGCTTCTTTATCAAAAATTAAGTGACCATAGGTGTGTGGGTTTACTTCTGGGTCTTCAATTAGATTCCATTGGTCAACTGGTCTGTTTCTATACCAGTACCATGCTGTTTTTATTACTATGGCCCTGTAGTACAGCTTGAAATCCGGGATGGTGATACCTCCAGATGTTCTGTTATTGTACATGATTGATTTAGCTATTCTGGGTCTTTTGTTATTCCATATGAAGTTGAGAATTGTTTTTTCCAGATCTGTAAAAAATTGAGTTGGTAT
>CAJQZJ010000670.1:281939-335142 GCA_907164525.1 Lophiomys imhausi | reverse complement strand
ATTATTGCTAGGATCTGGAGACATCCTGTTGTTTTGGTTTTTTTTTTTACCATGTTCTTGCGCTGACCTTTTGTCATCTTATGGACCCAGGTGTTATCTTTGTTTCTTTTGTTACCTGACCTTGGTGCTAGGAAAACTCCCTGCCCTGTTGGTTGGCTGATCCTGAGATCCTTGTGTTTACCTCCAGATGGTGGGCACGTTCCTGTAATAGACTGACTGGCTCTTGGAGAGGAGAGTTGCTGCCACTCTCCTCAACTGCTTGTGACCCAATTGGGCCAATATAGAGGGGATTGGAGTGGGGAGAGGGCTAGCCTCTGAGGACCTGGGAGCTGACAGGTCTCCGCAGAAAGGCAGGTAGAGCTGTGGTTGGGTCTGTGTTCTCCACTCACTGACCCAGTCGTTCTGGCTCCCCAGCTAGGCTGACTATGCAGGCAGGGCGCTCCACCCACAACAGATGTCGGCCTCAGTGTGCCTGTTGCTTACTGCCTCAGATGCTTGGGTGCTAGGGTGAGTGACCCACCCGCCCCAGTATTTGTGGAGAACATACTGTCGTGGGCTCTTTTTGCAGGCAGTCTTGGCTCCTAATTGTTTTTCTGTGACTGGGTTAGGTCTCTGCCTCTCCGCTACAGTGCACACTGTGCCGCCATGTTGGAAACTCCGGAAAAAATAATCTCACTTACCTTTGCTCTTGTGGTGCAGCTCGAGTGCAGGCTGGATATCAGGCAGACAGGCAGGGCCACTGTTCTGTGGCTGGAGCCGTGGGCTGGATCTGTTCCTGGGCTAGATCTCTAGCCAGAGCTCCTCTCCAGACCGGTGATGGAGCTGGCTGATCTCAGGGTGGTGTTCCCGGGAACTTCGTGGGCTGTTTTACCTGGTGACCGGTCTCAATGTTCACTTCCAGCCTTCTCCAAACGTCTGTCTCCTTCTCTGTCTCCCGGCGGAAAGGCCATCACAGATATTTTAACTACTGTTTTTTAAGAATTCTTAGTTGCTCTTAAACCTCCTATTAATATTCTTGGACTTATTTTATTGTTATTTTGTTGATATCCACCTGGAGATGAAATTGCTATATTAGACTATATTCTTTTTCAAAGATTTGTTATTGTCTTTTTTTTCCTCTCATTTTTTTCTTTCTTTCTTTTTTGGTCTTATTTTTCTCAACCAACAATCCAAAAAACAAGTATTCATGCTTACTTCTTAAAAGAATTTTTTTTAATGTGCCATACCATGCCTCGATTTCCTGCTTGCAGGGTTCACTTACGTTCCACCGTAGCCACATTTGATTTCCCACCTTTCACCAGCATCTCATGTTATCAATCTGTTTGATCTCTTCTGCCCTAACCACAAAGTCACATTTGGCTTTGTTTTCAACTCCATTGGTTGATTATTTGATATTTAATGCATTTATTAAGTACTATGTTCCTCATTTTATATTTTAACAGTAACAATCCCCAAATCTATTATTTTTTAAAAGGAACATTCATATCTACCTATTCTGGTTTCATTTCTGTTGTTGTGATAAAATACTCTGACGAAAAGCAGCTTTGGGGGTTTTCTGACTTCCAGGTTCTGGTCTGTCCATGCAGCATAAAGTCAAGGCAGGTTGTCCCATCATGTCTTTGATCAGGAGCAAAGTAGACTAATGTATACAGCTTATTCACTTGCCTGCTTGTGCTCAACTTGAGTTCTCCACTCTTACGCAGTTCTGCAGTCCCTGCCCAGGGAATGGCGATGCTCATAGTAGGCTGGGTATTCATACATAAGTTACCTTAAGACAACCCACATACACGCCCAGACACAAACACAGCCCAACCCAATATAAATAATCCCTCATTGAGAATCTCTTTCCAGGTTGTGTCAAGTTGAAGAGTAAAGCTGACCAGCTCATTGTCTTACTGATCGGTAATTATTCCTTATGCATAGATGTTGGAGGTCTTATACATGGTTTTCAGAGGCTGATTTCAGTGCTTGGATTTCAGTTACCACCCTTTCTGAGGCACTCTCTGATTGGATAATAAAGGTCACTGATGGCTATTTAGCTGGACAGAGAGAGAATAGGAAGGTGGGACTTCCTGGAAGGAAGAGAGGAACCCTAGGATTACAGAGAAAACTCTCTTTCTGCCAGGAGACTCAGAAGCAGACAGAGGTCTCGGTGTGAGTTCTGAAGGTACAGCAAGCCACATGGCAAATAGAGAATAGTTGGTCAGGATAACTTATATGAGCTAGTTGAGAATCAGCTAAGGCCTAAGCATTGAAACAATAAAAGGTCTTGGTGTATTTAATTATTGGGAAAAAGTCTGCACTTGGTCTCAGGCCTTATCACCAGGACAGGTCAGGCCTCTAGCTAAGTCGAGTCAGGCCAGCCAGGCCTACAGGCCTCCCGCTAGGCCTTGCCAGCCACTCTGCCAGCCTAATATAACAGTTTATCATTATTAATAAATATATTTGTTAACAAAGTTTCAGTTTCTCATAGATAAATTCAGTTAGCTTTTTGTCTGCTGTAAGCTGTCTCTCTACAAATATATTCAGTATACTAAGAATTTTTATGCAGTAAAAATTCAATGTCTGCCCATACACCTTTATCCCATTCTTAAAGACAGCATTCTTGGTCTCAAATTAGGGAGGACATAGGACTAATACAATTCTTCCTTCACTTCATAGTTGTAAATCCTTTTCTTTCTTCATTTGAGTATCTCTACCTTAATATGTGATCAAAAGTCTGTACTAAACAGCTTAAAATGTAACTCAGTTGCAATTTTTCACATGTCATTCCTTTTTCCTCTCAAATTGTATGTGATTAAATTTGAAACTAGTTACAAAAAGCAGTGCGAAACCCTGAGGAACAGGGCCTACATGCTCTAATAGAAGAGTTTGATTTTAGTCCATTACAATAAAATGTTTCTCTCAAAGCTATGATGAAAGTTATTATCCATCAACATCATAATCTCCCAGGCTAAGTAAATATAAAAACTGTTAAATTTGCATGGATAAATATGTGGGGTTTTGTTGCAATCATAAAAGAAAGTTATATAATGTGTTAATCTTCTTAGGCTCTTTTTAACAGGAGACTAATTACCTCTGAACATCTTTCTCCATCAAACAAATCATCTGTTTCAAATCAAAGCCAGGAATTAAAGGAATGTAATTGGGGAAATGGAATCAAACTCTAAATTTCAAAACATGTGATGGCAACATGAAAATTAAGTCATCCCACTCTGGAGCAAAGTACTAATACCCTTAAGGCATTTTTTAAAGCTTTCAGGCAGCTGTGTTCAAATAACTGATGAGAGTAAAGTTTGATGAGGCTTTCCGATGGAATAAAGGGCTATGCTTCAGCTTCAAATTCAGTGGGGAATGTCAAATCTCCAACTTCTCAAGGAAACTTGTTTTTTCACCTTTTTCAGGCAGCTGGCATATTTCAGGTAGTGGATTTTTAAATAAAACCCCTTTGAATAATTTAAAGGTCAGAAACAAAAAGAACACGTGAGATTAGGCCCATCTGGGACTTGTTTTGAGAAAACCAAGGCTGCGCTACAATCTCTGAACACTGCAAACCAGCAACCTCTAGATGTCCTGATCTTGTGAAGTCCTAAGAGCACCTTGGAATCATAGCAAGTAAATGTGCAGTAGCACAAGACTGTGGCCAAGGAACCCAGAATCATAGCGAGGAAGTGTGTAGTGACCCAGGACTGTGGTTGAAGAGCCCACCTGTCCTGCTGGCACCAGAGACTAGGAGTCTCTTTTAAATTATACATTGTCAATATTTTCTAGGTGATAGAAAAGGGACACAGGTAGGCAGATGATTCATTAGTTTTCTTCTTAATACTTGGTATGTACTTGACCTCTATACACACACACACACACACACACACACACACACACACACACGGGGTGGGGGGGGGAGAGAGAACTTTAAACCAAATTTCTCCCTCCATTTCTCTTGTTCATGCCAATACTTAAGAACATGAAAGGAAGAAAGAAAGAAAGAAAGAAAGAAAGAGAGAGAGAGAGAGAGAGAGAGGGAGGGAGGGAGGGAGGGAGGGAGGAAGGAAGGAAGGAAGTCCTTCTCCATTAGGTATTTATTGTGTTCTCACACTAACCTCTGTCATAGATATCAAAGAAACTAGGTCTCCAGAGGTTTAAGTAACAACTAAGCATCACATCCTTAGTGAATAATCAATGAACTTTCATTTCCAGAAACTTTCAATATTGACTTTTTTTTAAACTCTTTCTTACCACTTGGTCCAAATGTCTTTAAGAACACATGTAAGAGTTGTTAGAAATAAGACCAAATGTGTTAGCACATTTCTCTAATCCTAACACTCAGGAATATCTCAAGTTCAAGGCCAGTATAGACTACATAGAGTGACTCTGTCTCAAATTTAAAAAATAAATAAATAAATGGGAAAAAATAAGATAAGATACTCTATGTGTAGAGTCCATGACAGGCACAGTTAGGATCATCTGCCAAGAGACTCAGTAAGAAAATGAGGTGGGCACTTGCTAGCATCTTTGGCACAAGAAGGTAATCTGCACTACCAAAGGAGAAACATAGTCACCAATCTATATCCAAACCCCTTGATCTGTTGTGGTAGAAGTTAGGTCTCATTACTGAAATTAGTAGGCGCTTCAGATTAGCATCTGGTAGCACATAAAGGAGAGCTTGGTGTCCTTTGAGTTTGGGCCAAATGGACAGAGTATAGTTGAGGTCATAGTTCTGTGAACTGCCCTGTTGAAGGGTTGTGGCTAAGAAACCACGCAAGTCTCGCAGATGACATCAGTTGCCCTGAGAAGCAACAGCACTCCTGGACATCACAAGAAATCTCGTGGACACTCAAGACTGCCAAGGATTATGAGATAATGTGATATATAAGCCAGAAAGCTCTACACGGCGCTCTCTTCCTCCTGCCCTCACCAACTGAGAGGTCATGCTGGAGAAGTGCATAGCAATTTATGCCATTAATAGAGTTTTGCCTGCAATAGCCCAAGGCAAAGGCATGGCATAAAACCTGCTGAGACTGAGTTCCTTGAAAGTGTTTATCTTGGGGCCCTAGAGCGCCAAAAAAGTGAGTGAGGCAAGTGAAGTTTGGAACCCACTTGGAGAGGTTTTCAGCTGTGAGGCTTGCTCAGGCCAAGGAGACTGTGGAGGCATGTCTCAGCTCATGAAAAAAGCCGGCCTCAGTTTGGCAGTTGGAACAGACTGACTTTATAAACCGGCCACAATTTGGTGGTTGAAATAAATTGGCCTTGCGCACTGGCAAAGTAAGGCCCAACGGACTTTAACCTTAAAAGATACTATCTAATGGGACCGCCATAAACCAAGTCACCCTGCATGGACCTACACTAAGAATATTAATATCCTTTTCAGAAAGTTAAAATGGTGTTAGCTAAGTGGTTTTGGATAGGTATTAGAGTGTTCTTAAGTATTAGGATGCTTTTAGATAGATTATAGATTTTAGATTATAGGTTTTAGGTTATAGGATTTAGGTATTTTATAGGTGTTTCTTAAGTATTAATAAATATAAGTGTTTATAAATAAGAATATTCTGTTATAATCTATAATGGTGTCCTATCTGCAAGATACTCAGCACTGCTTGGGTGACCAAGAGTCTGAAACTAGGTAAGACCGGGACCTGAGTAAAACCAAATACTACTGTTCTACTAAAATAACATAGTAATAAAATGACTCACAATGAAATTCTGCTATATTCATAGATCAGTGATTATTCAGACATAATCAGAGAAGCTTCCTCCTGCAGAACATACAGGGTTGGAACTGTGGCCTATACAACTGCAGTATTGGGAAAGAATATAGAGACCCACAGCCAGATAATATGCAGAGTAAGAGACCATAGAACACTCAGCCCTAAATTGGACAGCTCCATCAAATCCCTCCCCTCATGGCTCAGGGAACCCTGCAAAGGAGGTCCCTGAAAAGGAGAACCCTTCAAAGGAGGAGACAGAAAGAATGTGAGAGCCAGAGGGGATGAGAATACCAAGGAAACAAAACCCCTGAATCAACAGGAACAAAGGTCATATGAACTCACATAGACTGAAGCAGCATGCACAGGGCCTGTGGGAGTCTGCACCAGATGGGCTCCTAGAGCTGAGAGAAAAAGTGGGCACATGCCATAACTCAAAGGCTATCTCCAACTGATAACCACTTGCAAATGAGCATTTAGTTTTCTCCAAAGGAGTCTCACTGGAGAAACAAGTTACAGTTAAGGGCAGGCTGCATGTCCAGCAGTAGGTAGCAGAAAGAAAACAAACTCAATAACATCTTTGAAGAACGTGTGTCAGGACTTCCGTTCTCTGTCTTTTTACCCTTTGGGTCCTTTGCATCCATACTATGGCTTCCAGGTTAGTGTTTTTATGGGATTCCTGGGTCTGTGAACAACTGGATCTCTGAATCGATATCTGTTTCCTGTGCATTTTCTCTCAGATATTTTCTGTTTTTGTTTGTTTTGTACTATTTCAATGTGCTAGTATTTGCTTTATCTTAAATTTTATTTTATTATTATCTCTTAAAAGCCTGTTTGTTTTCTAATGAGAGGGAAAATCGAGGTGGATCTGGATGGGAGTGAAAGTGGAGAGGAACTGGGAGCAATAGCATAGGGAAACCCTAATCAAGACATATTATGTGAAAAAATATCTACTTTCAATAAAGGGGGGGAAGTGGGGTGATGCTGGAGAGAGAGCACAGTGCATAAGAGCATGGACTCCTCTTCAAGATGACCCAGGTTCAATCCCCAACATGGAAGCTCATAATTGTCTGTACCTTTAGTTCCAGAGGATACAATGCCCTGTTCTGGCCACCTTGAACACCAAGCATTCACATAGAGCAAAGGCAGAGATGCAAGCAAATCACTCATATGCATAAAATTTTAAAAAATTGATAAATCTCAAAAAATGTTTTTAAAAATAAAAAAGTGAGGTATTCTGACATGCTCATCAAACAAACTTGCCAATTTGGAACTATGTAGTACCAGAAAAATCATTTGGTTCTATAAAAGGATGATTTCTACGGAGATATAGTTAAAATCTTTTGGATATTTACTGCTTGGTTAATACACAGCAAAGTCTTCTTTCATTGCTGGTACTTGGGTTAAAGTCAACAACATGGTCCTCCCTGCCATTTGAGGCAAAAACAGAACTATCAAGGCAAGAATGACAGGCCAAAACTCTGAGTAAAGTGTCACATGGTAGAACAGAGACCACAATATGCTTGAGAAAGATTTTGGGGAGTTGTTCATTGAAGCCATTTTATAACTCACTCTTTGGATTTCTTATGATCAAAACTGGTATCTTTCTAGTTTGGTGTGAAGTATGAACTTCTCTTTTTGTCAATTAGAGGAACAGATTCTAATGAGAAAAGTATCTCCCATGTCAATGTTCTTAGAACCCCCAACAGATGTTAGCCCTCTACATAAAGGCCTGCAAATATTAACCCTACAGAAGCTCAAGGGAGCCTTTACCAGCAGACTCGTGGAGATTAAAAATCAGGATATTCAGACTCCTCTCTTACTTTGCCCTTTCCTAGGTTATTGGTACCACAGCAGCATCAAATGACCATGTGCTTTGTAAAATATGTACACTTAAAACAGTGTACCTGCAACTGATTGGTTAGGGCTCCTTATTGCTTCTACTCCAGTATGTTCACCATGTTAATGTTAGAATGTAAATAACAGCAGTCTTTCTTAGTCAACTGACTGCAGTAGGGTGATGTGGGAGTAACTGTAGTTATTTTGGGATCTATCTAAAGGAGGAAGTTAAATTAAAAATACATTTAGTTTAATTTAATTGAATTGAGCTATGTGGTTCATAATCAATTCTGTATGTAGCTAAATTATTGCTGACTGATCCAGCATAAGAAAACTCCTTAGAAAGAATATTTTTACTGCTGCTGGCAACTCTTGCAGCACTGGATCCAAAAGATGAAGGTTCAAATACATAACTCCATATAAAACTGAAATCCAGTTAGAGGAAAATGCATCAAATCATGAAACCCCAAAATTTATAAATAGGGGTCTCACTGATATCTGGTTAGGGGGATTTTACTTGTATCAAAAATGTATTTGATCATGCAGCTCCATAAAATATAGTGCCTATCTTTGCATTATTCACCTGGTAGATGTGTGACAAAGAATTTACAACATCCCCATGTTTATAGGATTCTAGCCTGTAGAAAAACATTAAATATCAAGTACACATATAACAGCTCATATACAAAATTTTAAAGTTTTCAGCTCTGGCAATTCTCCTCAAAATGTATATTACCAATAAAGAGATGTGAAACTGAAAATAAACTTACACAAGATCCCAGGCTGGAGACTGCTCTCCTTCCAGGATCTCATTCACATGGTGAAAAATGGAATGAGAACGTTCTTCAGGAGTGCCTTTAGCAAGGGCACTAACCACATTCATTGTCACCCCATCCTCATTGTTTAAACTCCTCCAAAGGTCCCATCTCTTAACACTACCGGCTGTGGATTTAGGATTCTATGCACGAACCTTGAAGGAGTAATCATCCAGCCCATTACATGAGGACTTCCTCGAGCAGATGACATAACGTTAACTATTACAAGTGTGACAAGTCCTGAGAGGACAAGCAGGGGGAAATTAGATGTTGTGCAAACCTGATGACCTGATTCAATCCCCAGACATGTGATGGAAAGAGGAAACCAACTCCTAAAGTTGTCCTCTAATATCCACATATGCGTGAAGACCACAAAGAGAGAGAGAGAGAGAGAGAGAGAGAGAGAGAGAAGCTCACCCTTTTTAACAGAAGATGAAGCAGGAGTGCCCATTACCACACCTAACAAGAATCTGACCAGGCCTAGAAAATCATGAGAGACTTTTCTGAGGAACTGACTTAAGGTATAAACCCTAATGAATGAGTAGAGTAAACTGGACAAGGATAAAGATGGTGTTCATCAGATTTTGCATCACTACAGTAAAATGAGTGACATCTTAGGGCTAGGATATTTATTTGGGCTCACAGTTTCAGAGGGTTCAGCTTACAAACCTGGACTCTGCAGATTCTGGGCCTATGATGAGGTAAAACATCCCAGTAACAGAAGAATGTGGTAGGAACTATTCACCTCCTGGCCAACAAAAAAGCAGACAACATATTACAGAGGGACCTGGAACAAGACACACTCCATCCCCTACTTTCTCCAGTTAAACTTCACCTACTAAAACTCCCAGAACATCCTAACATAGCACCAGCAGCTGCCTGCCAAGCATTCAACGCAAATCTCTTGTGTGGACAGTTAACATCCAAACCATAACAGATGGGGAAATTATGAAGATGGTTCTGGGATAGGACCAGGGAATCTCAGGAACAGAAAGCTAGCATAGTAGGACTGCAGAACTTGTGAGAGTGTGAATGAGACAAGCATTTTTAAAAATGTAACTGTGAGTTGGTACTGGTAGCATATGCCTGTAATTTCAACACACAGGAGGTTAAGGAAGAAATACATGGGTTTGTGGCTAGATTGGGCTACATAGTGAGTTCCAGGCTGAGACACAGGGCAATACCCCATTAAATTTCTCATATCCCCACAATGTGGCTCTATCTTCAATGTACTGAAGAGACCAGAAAATGTGACCTGAAGGACAGACTGTTGTCACAGATGATTGGCACTTAGACTAAGGAGTGGAACAGAAGTAGTCAAGCAAAGCTGAGTGACTTCAACTCCTCCGTACTAAAGAGATGTAATTTTTCCCCTTGGAGAAGTACACAAAGTTAGATGTGGGCACAAACTTCAAAAGTGTAAATCCAAATGCCTATATCAGGATATTGAGAAACGAGGAATAATGGCTTGACCCACAGCATCCTTTCCAATTACTTTCTTGCTGATTTATCGTGCATTGAATCCTTTTTCACACACCACACCACTTTTCTCTTTTAATACTCATAAGTAGATAAGGCACAACTGACAATTTCTTGAGACAAGTCAAGATCATCCTCAAACTCACTCCAGATTTGCCTCTGCATCCTGAGTGCTGAAATTAGAGGCATGTGCTACTATGTTCAATGGATGATTCTAATTTTACTTTTGAGTAAAGTGAGGCCAGGATTAATTTGTTCCCACTATTAATAGTTACAGAGTCAGGATTATCACTTAAGGTTCTAGCTTGTCATCAAGTATAAATATGTTGCTGTATAACTGTGGAAGAGATGAATGACTAATTGGAAGATATAAACTATGAACAGCATGGCACATGTACCTTTAACCCTGAAGGTACAGTAGTGGCATGCATACCTTGGCAGTAACCAACAGATCTCTACTTGGTCTTAAGATCTTTTCAACAAGATGGAAATCATACTTGTACTGGAAACCTAAGGGACAACTACCCAGGACTAGTGAAGTCATGGATCTTTGAGGAGGGCTTACAACACTTTTTTAAACCAGCACAATCCCTAAATACATTCTAAATACTTATCCCTACACCAACAGATAAATGTAGTTCTCACCCCTTATTGAAGTAACTTCTCTTTGAAACAGACAGAGACCATTACAGAAAATGACAACCAATAAAATTTGCAATTGTGGAGGCCATTCCCAACATCTACAACACAGCTCCTGTATCTAAAACTCAGGGACCATTGAGGAAGTTGGAGTGGAAAGATTGTAAGAACCAGAAGATCTGGAAGTTTTCTGTGAGACTGTGTCTTCTAAAATTATCAGAAGCTACACTCATGAAATCTCACCAACATGATTGACTAAACCTGACCTAAACAAGAATGACACCAAGAGACTCATAGGAGAAAGCTCATGAGGCATCTCACACACACGCACACACACACACACACACACACACACACCAATTAAAGCAGTTAAAGAAAAAGACAAAGAACTATAGGCAATTAAGGAATACTGAGAGTAGGAGAAATATTTTTCAACAGGGATGAGCACAGCAATTGGTTATCCAATACCAAATGGTCAGTCCTGAAAACATATACATACAAGTAACATTATACAGACTTACCAGGTTGTATTTATATATATATATGGGAGAATATATACACACACACAAACACACACACACACACACACACACGTAATGACAATTAAAGCAGTTAAAGAAAAAGATGTCACGGATTTCAACGAGAATGAGGAGGTAGGGAACATGGGAGGGTTTGGAGGGAGGAAAGGGAAGAGAGAAATTATGAAATTATAATCTCAAAAATAAAAGAAATCATTTGAAATTTTTAAAACAAAAAAAATTATGGTGTAAGATTGCAAATGAAATTAGCCTCTGTTAAGAGATGAGAAACATCACTCTATTCATCTCATTTCCGGAGTCCGGGTTTTTGAGAAAAGTGTGTATTTGTGTCATGACCCTTCCCTTCTTGTTTGACCCACACAGAACTCAGTGAGTAGCCTGTGTCTTAGACCCACGGCACCGGGGCAGGTCTTTCTGGCTGTTAGATCTCTTGATTACAGGCAGCAGAGCCTAGCTTCCAAGGAAAAACAAAAGCACATTTATTAAAAGGGATAGCAAAATCAGTGGGACCACCAGCAGAATCGACCTGCTCCAGAGGCTAATTAGGAATTTAGAATACTCTTTAACCAAGACCTACCTGCCAATAGGGAGTGTGGATTCTAAGCATATTTAGTCTCTTTTCCCTCTAGTTACAATTCATATTCCAGGCAAGGAGCATTCGATTGGCCTTACTTGTGTCAAATCACACCTTTTAGCTAACAAAGGTCAGTGTAGTTGATTATAGTCCCATGAGGCCACTCCCAGTAGGGATGAAATAATTGGCTTAACATGCTACTATTAAGAAAAGTGAAAAGATTGTAGGCAACTAAAGTAAATAAAAATCCAGTCACAAGTTTGGAGAGCTAGCTCTGCAGTAAAATGCCTTTCTACTCCCAGGTTCAGTTCCCAACTGTCACTACAGTTCCAGGAGATCTGGTACCATCTTCTGGTCTCTGCAGGTACCATACATACACCTGGTACACATACATACATGCAGCCAAAACACTTATACACTTAAAATAAAATAATGAAGGAATCAAGAAAATTTTAAAGCAAAACGTGTTTTATAAATCCAGTGTCATTGTATTTCATTGGCTGTAGAGTAACGAATCAGATCCATCCTCCAAAAAAAAAAAATAAAAATAACCCTGCCCTTCACTGCCTGCACTCCTGGTCAGGTGTGACTTCATCTGAACCAAGGCTGTGCTTCTATTCTAGAAAGTTAATACAAGAATTGTGTTGCTGGAAGCTACCCACATTGAGCACAGCATGAGCATAGAAAGCACATATTCAACTAGTGCTCATTAGGGGCAGAAACTGTACCTGCCATGTGCCTCTCTATATATGGTTTATCGTAATTCCTGACTAAGACAAGAGGAAGCAAAACAGAATGGCAATGCTGAGAGTACCTATGCCTCTAGGACCTCCTGTGTGGCAAGCACCAGACTAGACACCTTACCTGTGTCACTTTTCATTGTACCAGCTCTCATGTGAAAAGGCACAATCATTCTGTCTCAGATCTGCCAACTAGACAGTTCTGATCTTCCTTTCTAGGAATCTGTAGGGATTATCTCTGTCAAAAGCAGTGGGCACCTCTGGTCCAGTTGAAAACAATAAAGATGCTCTGTGCAAAGGGCTTCAGTAGAAGAAACATTCCAGAGAATAATGCTTGAGCTTTCTTGGGGGCTCATTCTTGCCAGCCTGCCAGGTTTCCTCTTGCTTCTTGGTTGAAACATTTTGCTTTTTAAATAGTCTTTTAAGGCATCATATAAAAGAGAAAAGTCAAACTGCTTTGCGGAACTGGATCACAGGCAGCCCTGAGGCCCAGATCCTATTGGGTAAAAAATAACCTAAAGATTTTACCTTCGCTGTGAACATTCTGGAATAATCTGAGGTTACTTTGGCTGTTTATCTACACCTGGTAAGTAGGCAGTCACATAATCTGAATGTTTATAACTGCCTAGAGTGGGCCAGACAACATAAAAAATCCTTGAAAGGATGACAGAAAACTGTTTCATAGCTTGGAGAATCCTTGCGGCATCCAGGTATAGAGGGAGGGAAAACAGTAATGAGGATATAGAATATATTATGTAAAAAAAATCTATTTTCAATAAAAGGAAAAAAAACAAACCAATGAAAACAAAAGTTCAAGAAAAATCATTATGCTTTAGTTTTATTTAAAAGAGGTTAATAGTATTTTTAACTGACAGTGTTCACATGTTAAATGGTAATCACTGTGGCTTTTAAACACCTTCTTGCTTTGGTTTTTCATCTTTTAAAAATGGGGCTGGGGAGATGGCCCAGTTGATGAAATGCTCAGTGAGTAAGCATGAAGACCCAAGTGTGAGCCTCTAGAAGCAACACAGAAAGCCACAGGAGTGAGTACCCATGATTCCAGTGTAGAGGAAATGAAACCAGGAGGGTTGAAGCCAGGAGGATCCCAGGGTCTCGAAGACCACCCAGACTAGATGAATTGGGAGAGCCTCAAAGACCAAAAAGATAAAAAGCAATTGAGAAAGACTTCAGAACTGACCTCTGGCCTCCACATCCTTGCACATGAACATACACACAAATAGGTAAACACATGCAAAGAGACAAAAATAAAACAAAAAATTTTAAATGCCAACTGTAAAAGAAAGAAAGAAAGAAAGAAAGAAACCAAAGAAAGAAAGAAAGAAACCAAAGAAAGAAAGAAAGAAACCAAAGAAAGTTTCTTTCAGCTTCAGGAGGAAGACAATAACTTCTAGTTGGAATATGTTGAACTTAAGATGCCCGGGGGAAACTCGAGGGAAGAAGTCCTCCAGCAGCTGATGGTAGAAACAGAAAAAGCATTAAAATGCTTAGAATTGGAACTCATCAAGAGAGTATTTTAATTTAGAGATACAGTTGTCAAAGGCATCAATATGCAAATAGAGATACATGCCAGGGGTTGGGGCATGTCTCCTAGCATGACTCAGCTGGGAGGAGGCAGCAAAGCCACTTTCTACAGAGAGAACCATTAGAAGCCATTCTTCTGAGAGAGGGCTATAAGCAGACAATATTTCCTATACTGTTCACCACAGTGGGCAAGGGGAACAGGCATGGTTATTGATTCCTACTTTGGGCTACAGCTATAGCTCTTCCTACTTCCCAATCTGTGATGGGGTTAGTGATAGCATTTAATAGCATAGGAAACTTGGAATAGCAAAAGCCTGGACTTTAAGATAAAAGACTTAATTCTGAAGTGACATGTCCTTGGGAACTCGCCAAGGATAGGTGACTTCTTTGATCATAGGATTAGGGATGGGGACATGCCCTGAGGCACCAGCCCCCAGATCACAATCTCCGGTCAGACCAACTGTCATTTCATGCTCCTGCAAAAAGCTTTTGAAGAGACTGGAGCCCAGGGGCATGACATGAAAGCCTGGGATAGGTTCTGCCAAAAGCATTTAAGTCAAGATTCACATTGACAGAGTGCTTGGCTCCTCTTTTTGTTTCACCTCCTCTTTGTCTGGCAGAGAAACTCCCATCAGTCTCACTGGAAGGTTTCACCCTCTTGTATTGGCCCATTGAGTCTGGAGTCGGATTCTCCCTGAGATTCTGGAGCACCTAGGTGGGAAGTTGTCTACCCTCAGAGCCCAGGGGCTTTGTATTGGATGGAACACTGAAGCAGAACCCTTGTAGGCCTGAGGCATCTGAATGGGGAGCCTGGGAGACTTTTCATATGCTAAATAATTGGTCTCTAAGACCAGACTGCAAAGGCAATTCCTGCTTGATAAACTGTCATAGGATCTGATGAACGAAATTCAGAGACTTTAAGAGACTTTGGGACTGAAAGATTTGATGAAGGCCAGACATCCCTAAGGACCCACACTCAGAGGAAAATATCCTTTTGAGAAACCTTAGGTTAATGACAAATGTTTGTATTATAGGTATTAAGAAGTTTTACATGCTAGGTTTTAGAGTTAGGGTTTGGGTTTAGGATTTAGGAACTTTATAGCCAATTGTTAGGTAATTGTTAAGTATTAATAAATATATGTTTGATAAATAAAAATTTACTTCATATTCTAGTCCCACAAAACTTACCACACGTACCTCTGTTATGAAAGCCAGGCACCTCGCTGCCCTTCCAGATCTTTGCATATTCTGTTCTTCCTGTATATTCTGTATTATTCCTTAAAACAACACAGTTCAAATATTGCTGACACAGAAGAGTCATTCTTTGCTATGATCGCCTGGAACAGAGTGATATACAGGAAACTACTGATAACTCTACCACAGGCTGTGATAGCACAGCCTAATGAAGGAGAGTGGATGAACCCTAAAGCATTTGGAGCAGCAGAACCCCTCCCCATAGCCACTGTGCACAAGTTAAAGTGAAGATATATCAGCATGTAAGACGGGGGAAGGAGAAAGGGGCCCTGACAGAAGGGCTCCTTCCAAATGCCAGATATGGCCCAGTGCTGTGACAACCCCAACCCCACCCATCCAGGCAGTCAGAGACTCTGTAAATGAACTAGGACCAGCAGAGTCTGTGGCCTCACTTGGACCTGGCCAGGAGAAAACACAAAACCATGCTTCTAGCACATCCTCCTTTCATTAGCACAAATGAAATCGCTAGGTCACCCTTAAGGATGTGTAATGTCACATTACCCTTACTGTATTGTTAAAATTACTTCTCTGAACCAAAAGTGAGAAAAGATTCTATCTGAGAAGACCTGTGTTTTACACCATTTTCATTATTTTACTTAAGGTCACTCAGGACACTCTATTTGACTCACTGACCATAGCTGACTGGCACCTCTTTTGTCTGCATTCTGTGGCCTGTGCCTTAATGACACTTCCAATTGCAAAATCTTTAATACTGTGGAATGAATTTTAAGTTCACCAGAGTGTTGTGATCTCTGGCAGCTTATTGTATTCGAAATAATACATACCACCAGTTTATCATCACATCTTCAGCAATGGCAAGGTGTTTGGCCACCAATATCAGTGTTACATGGGCACAATTAAGAGTATTACACATAAACTTTCAAGAATATTCTGAAGTCAACCCATAAAAGATTTCAGTAATTGCCAAAATGTTCAACACACACATCTTGCCTGCATATGTATGTTATGGGGTTTGTCATTGTCTCATGGAGCATGCTCAATTAACCCTAAGTAACCACACTCCTGACAAAACTACAGATATTCTGTTTTTTAACACAAGGGACAGAGAGTGAGATTTCAGGCAACAGAAACTCTTACAAACCTTTAACTCTGTGGTTCTGACGTCACTACCTCCCCCACAGTACACACACTGACACTGTTGGAACACACCACCCTACAGCCTCAGAGAGAACAGCATCCAAAGGGCACCGCATAGATGGTAAGAGATTCTTGTTTTTCAAGAGAACTAATTTTCTTTCATTACAAAATCAAGTTCTCTATCCTTTGAAGATAAGGAAGGTATCAGATAACCAAAAGGACTTCATTAAAAACAACACCAGTACATCTGATGTGAGATTTTTCCAAGGGTGAGCAGCTGGCAGACTGAGGCAGAGAAAGAAGCTGTGCAGTTTAGTTAAGAAGAAGAGATGCAGTATTTCCAAAAGAAGTATTTCCCAACAGTCATACAGCTTGGCAAATACAAATGACATCAAGCTTCTGACATGGTTCAGGGCCCTGTATTTCTGATGCATGTTTAAAAGTTTATAGACATTGCAAATGGCTTCAGGACTGAAACAAATGTGTGGAACAAATGCTGGCAGGTGACAGACACCATGCTAGAACTCCAAGTTCATGAGAATAGCATTTCTCTGACTCTATTCTTTTTTTTTAATAATACTTGTCAAACAATTGTAAAATAGGAAAAATAATCAGGTCACCTGCTGAAAGTGAGCAATTATGATTAATCAAAATTCCTCCCACAGGATCCAAACAACAAAGCAAAAAAAAAAAATGGATCATAAATATTTGACAAGTTCCATTGTCTCTTTATACTCACTGAGAAAAACAAGTATTTGCCTTAGGAAGGGAAAAGCCAAAAATGAGTCTCAAAGTCTTTTGGGTTTTTTTTTTTAATATTATTTTTACAATTATACCAGCCTACTTCTGAAGATTTTCAAACACTGTGCAGACAATTATGACTGTGTTGTCAAAGGAAAGGGGGTTTCAGAAAATAAAGTGCATGCAAGGTGAACCTGAGAGCCACTGTGGCATATAGGTAAAAACAAATCTCAGTTTCCATCCTCCTGTTTCAACTTTCTCATTAAGGGGAAATGTGCATATTATTTCCACATTCCTTTTCAAACATGTGCTCCGAAGAATTCCTAGCTAGAAGTGAAAAGTCTCTTGACTAAAGCTAAAGATATAATGATTCACAAACCTCTGGATGCTGAAGGGACTGCATCCTGACCATGGTTGTGCCCACAGGCACCACTCAAATGCCTAGCTCCGAATGTATGTTCAACAAATACTTTTAAAACTTATGTGTATGTACACACACATGTCTATGATGCATGTAGGGGGTGAATGCCACAGCACACACAACACACAAAGGCCAAAAGACAACTTTGTGGAGTCAATTTTTTTCAACATTTATTTCTTCAAGTTACATCTCAATCACAGTCCCCACCATCCTCCCCCTCCCATTCCTACCCTCCTATCCTCTTCCCCTTCTCCCTCCTATCTGCTTTTTTAAAAATTTAAGGTGTATCTTTTACCCCAACAGCTCCCCCCTTTTAGTCCAATAAAAGGTTCTTTTTCTTATAACAATAAATATAATGCAAAACAATAAGAACAACTAGGCAACAATTATGAAAATTATAAGGTATAACATACATTCCCAATGTCCAGTCCATATGTAATTGGCAAGTAATAGTAATAATCTATTATCTACCTATCTCAATGAGTTTAAAGTTCTATACCTAACTAAATTTCCATTCTAACTTGCACTACCAACTTAATAACATCTTCCTAGACCTAGAAGATCCTTTTAATTCCTAGACAACTTAAAACTTAACTGTGAGACTATATCTAGTCTTCAACCACATCAGAGACCTGGAAAGGATAAATATATCTGAATAAACAGAAAGTGTAGAGCCAGAAGCTTCCAAAACTTAGAAATGACAGACAACTGGCTGCCTGGACAGTATCCAATTTCTCTGTATAACATAGGAACATCTATTTTTAGCCTTTTGGCCTAGTATCTCTGACAGACATTAATTGTGAAGCAGGAATTATGAAGGACTTACCCACCCTGTTTTGGCAGAGCTCGGCTGTAGGTGCAGTCACTTCTTGCCTTCTACTTTTACATAGGTCACAAGGACCAAATTCTGCCAGGTTTGTGGGGCAAATGCCCTTACTTAATAAGTCATCTTGCTGGCCTTCAGCACATACTTTTTAAATTAATTAATCCAAATTAACCATCCACAGAACTTCATTTCTTCAATCAACAATCAAATTGACTCAGATCTACAGATCATGCATTTGTTTGTTCAGATGAGATATGTTTAGTATCTTTCCTCTAAGTATATTAAAATCATTCCTTACCCAACATGGGTGTGTCTAAATAGGACAGCTTGCAAGTGAAACTCAGAATTTTCCATAAGCACTAGAGTGTGGGTTCTGAACACCAGGTACTAAGCTACCAACTCACATCACCCATTCACAGTAACTTAAAACAAATGCTCACTGAAATCTGTTCTGAAAACAATTACTTATTTAAAGTATAAGTGGAAGAATTAGATTTGATCTCCTAATTTGTTAGACATTAGAAATTATGTATCAAAAATAATAATATAAATATCACCAAAATACATTCAGAAGTGGGAAAAGGCAAAATGAGAAGAAAGTAAAAGAAATCAAACTTCACATACATGTACAAAAATAACATTTCCACCCTAGCAAAAGAGAATGGATAACTTATTCTAGTTACACTGAGGTTTCATCTCTGCCTCTCTGTGAAGTGCCACTTTTTAAAAATCAACATTTGTCTGCTACTCTAGAGATCAAAAATATTCAGCATTTGCTTGTATATTTCATCTTTTAATGAACTATTTTGGATAGCTTTAAAGACTAGAGTACTACAAATGACTTTTCATGACTATAGCATGAATGTGAGCATATGGAGGTACTATTTAAATGACTTTCTGTAGGGAGTAAGATAAATTAGATTTAGAAAATATATAGGTGTTTCTGATACTGTCTCTTAATTCGGGGCATGAAGAGCATTATCAGCATGTGGACTAAAAACAGGAAACAAACAGGAGACTTAATAGACTGAAAAACAAGGTTGAAGTCAGGAAAAACAGGAAATACTCAATAGACTGAAAAACAAGGTTGAAGTCAGGAAAACAGGAAAGACTTAATGGACTTGAAGAAACAAAGTATCTGGCCTGACATTGTTTTCAGCTGCTAAGTGGGCGGGGCCAAAATTAAGCTGAAACACAGTTCCTCCTATTTAAGGACAGTGCATGGAGCCCAGAAGGAGAAGAGGCCCCTGATGCTAGGGAGCTCCAAGAGTCCTGCTGAAAAAAGTGCTGGCCATCATTTGATGGCCAAATTTCCCTGAAGCAGAAAGAAGCTGGTGAGCAAAGAAAGCCTGAGCAAGACACCAAAAGGCCAAGGACTAAACCCTGTGGCTCAGCTTTTGCCTAGAGGGGTTTGATCTGTCCGAACAGTGGCCTAAAGGAAACTGTGCCTGGCTTTAAGGACTGAGGCAGAGCAGCTGAGTTCCTGATTCAAAAGAAGTAAGTTGGCCTGCAGACGGCTGGGGTCTCCCACAGAGAAGAAAGCATCAAGCCTTATTTAAGGTGAGACTGCAATAACCAACTTACCCTGACAAACCTACATCTGAGAGATCCAAAAAAAGGACTGCTAAGTGCGGTAAAGAATCTACAACAAAGACTGTGTTCCTGACGACTGAGGACCTGCCCCAGAGACTGTATCATTCTAAAAGGTTGGAAAAATAATTATCAATAGGTTTAGTGGATAGGTTAAAGGGGTTGTAGGAATTTATAGGATTAATAGTTAAGAAATTGTTGGTGTTTGTTATAAGTGAATTTAGTAATAAATAAGTGTTAAATAATAATTTAAAAGTTCAGTTACAATTTTCAGTTGTAGCCCCAGGACAATAAAAGCCAACCCTTCTCACATCTCAGAATGAATTCTGTAGGATTGGCAAAGAGATATTTGTGTCCCTCAAAATAATGCTGAAAGGGATATATGGAGGCAAATCAGAAGACTTCTATATACATCCACTGGAGGATTTTCATTCTCCTCTACCCTGAAATGAGAATGCTAGAGACATCAAACTTAGAGACAGGATTTTATGGAAGTCATTCAGTGAGGCTGGCGTGGGGTTTGAGGAACAGTGACTTGAGTGTGACTCACATTTAAGAAGTGGCTGAAATTGAGTTGATCTGCATGTAAGTTAATGGCAAAAATACTATGTTGAGACAGAAACTAAATTACCACCAATGATGAGTTAAAAGTCTGTACCATATGTGGATCAGATGTGGACAGGAGTGAAAGAGGAGGGAGGGTGCCAGCACAAGGTCTTACAAAAGATGGCCTAGAATACAACAAGCTCTCAGAATACAGGCTGAAGGTGAACTGTCAAAAGACCCAGGAAAGGAACTCTGAGCAAACCCTAGGCAACCAGTCATAGCAGATTCACTCCCCTCAATGGAACTGCAAGCATTCCTGGTACTGACAGAGGATATCTCCAAAGAACTCAAGATGCTGCTCTGACCATGCGATGAGCCCAGGGTATTAGCAACGTTTCTAGCACTGTCAATCAAGGGAGACCTCTCCAGCACCTCACTTTCCTCCATCTCCAACTTCAGATGTCAGCTGGCATGTCCCTAGTTGATGAAGAAAGGAGACCACAAAGCTCAGGTGGAGAAATACAACTAGCCACTCCCATTTCCCCCATTGCTGAACTGCCAAGAAGTTTGATTCTGATTCCTGATCCAATGTGATGAGCAAAAAGTGGCATCAGTCCACACTGATGCTCAAGAGGCCAAAACACTTCATGACTAACAGCTACAGAACCTCTCTAAAACTTTCTTCCAAGGGGCAAAGAAAATTAGTCTAATGTTCTGCTTAGATAAAGCTATTATGAGATAATGATGGTAGCTTTATGATTTTACCTGAAGAATACATTTTATAACACCAATTTTATATCTATACATAAAGAGATACTTTTCCTGCTAGAAGCACATAAAATCCAGGTCATGTTTTTCTCTCAGAAGCAGGATTTAATTCATCCAGTCATATATCCATTAATTGAAAGTTATTGAATGCAGAGTTTTCACTTATGTTGTTGGGATACATAGAGTAGGTCTTGTGTTAAGTGGCATCATGACATGTTAAAAACCAACACAAGATGTTCATTTCCTGTTATAAAACACCCTGTCTCCAAGGCAGGGGGAGATGCACATGGCATCTATTCACTTATAATTGGATTTTAGTCAAATAGTACAGGACAACTATCCTATAACCAACACACCAAAAGGATCAGGAACATAGACTTTGTTACCTATTAATGGACAATTTTCCCTAGGGGTGCTACCATGTTGGCCCCCAGTGCAAGAGGAGGCTCTTAGCCCGCATATAACTGTTAATCTGAGAGGGGCTGATATGTAGGGACACTCCACATTGGAGGAGTGGGATGGGTGGGAGAGGGAGGAGAAGGTGGGAGGGTGGAACCAGAATGGGTGGAATGAGGGCACTGTGATGGAGATGTAACTTGAAGTAATATATAAGCAAACAAACAAAGAAAGAAAGAACAGAAATAGAAGGAAGTCTAACTGGCTTTGAGTATCAGCCAACTCCAGCCACCCAACAAGAGCTTCTCTCCCTGCGCCCACACCCTCATATAAGTTTCTGGGCTGAAAGAGGGGAGTTCTTAGAAACATGCTGTCACGTGATTTACTTCTTATGCTGACACGACAAGAGTTGGGAGAGAAACAACTCACAGTATCCAGCAACTGCCCTAGTTATTATATCAAACAAATGTTATTCCTTTTCACAGTAGGATAAGCACCACATTACCTCGCGCCTAGGTAAAATATGAGAAAACTGAGAGTAGAATAGTGTTTCCCACAAGCTGAAGAGAAGGGGATCAAGGAGGCAGGTGGGCTATCTACTACTAAATAGGACAAACAAGTTCTGATGTGCTAACAACAAGGTCAAGGTCACTGTCGATGACCATAAGCTCAGCACATTTCAGAAAGCTTGAAGAAAGGACCTTGAAGGGCTTTGGCACAAACAAATAAAACATGTTTAAATATATGTGTTCAGACACTTGTATTAAAGTACCACAGGAAAGTACAATTCTTCTGTCTTGATATGTCTGTTACACATTTTAAAACTTAAAAAACAAATAAGTAAAAAGTATTACTATCCTCCCAAAAGTAACAGCACCCTCCCATATACAACTCTTTCTTTCCTGGCTTCGTTCTTTCAATCTTCCTCCAAGTTGGGTCTAGATAGACTACATACAGCACTCCTATTTTTGACCTCCTTCAATGTAGCATTACCCTCTCTATCATAAGTCTATTGTAGGAAGAGGAACATTTTCTTGTCAGTAGTACTGAGGTATATTCAGATATGTGCTGTGTCCCATGTGAACAGAGTAGATCTTTGTCCATTGGCCATTTTTGTTAAAGGAATACAAACTATTTAATCTGCTCTCTCTCTCTCTCTCTCTCTCTCTTCTTTTGTTCTGTATATAAGATCATGGCACCTAAATCCACTAAATTCACACTTTCTATTCTTCTAACTAGCCCTGACCTCTTATCTCCCTTACTCCTTTTCTTTTCCAGCAATTCTATCTGCTTACAAGAAAGATTTTTTGAATCTCAGAGTTTTTACTCTCATATTTAACACCTAGGACACACATTTTTCTAATATTCTTTGCACACAATATTTCTTAGGTATAGTCAGTGCCTAATTAGGCAAGCTAAAGCAGTCATAGGAACACAAATAATATTGAAAGATATTTTTATCTGATTTAGCAGGCACTGTGAAATCTTTGTTTTGATATAGTATCAGCCAATTTATTTTCCTGACCCTGCCTTTTCGAGTTGATATTAATTAAGCCTGGAGTCTGCAGAGCATATTAAAGGGTCCTGGGTGTTGGGAGATGAAGTAATGGAAGTATTACAAATATATCTTGAATTCAACACTCCCTGGGTTAATCCACAAAGCAAAGGTGATATTATTTGCTTAGCCTTTAAGACGGTTAAGCTTCCTAGCAATGTACAGTGACACACAAACTTCTAGCGCTATGCATTATTCATATGCCTACACAGCATCCACTGGAATCATCAATTAGCCCATTTATAACCAGAACCAATTGTTCCTCATACCCACAGAGAACTGTTGCATTTCTTTATTTTTCAAAATAAAATTCAATCCTATTCAGGTTCCAACTGGCCATGGTTGACAGGAAGAACAAGCTCAATCAGATGCCAGCCATGCATCTTAAGAGAGGATCAAAAAACAAAAGCAAAATATGGAGTTTACATGGTTCAAAAAAGTGTGGCAGGCCCAGATTTGTGCAGCTTATTCAAAGGTCATTAGTTTCTAATATCCATGGTTCTCCATGATGCCATCCCAATAATTTATGCCTGGTGCAAAACAAGGTTGTTAGATGTCCCCACTTCCTGATTCCCACTCACTCCATACCTATAACAATGTCAGTGAATCTAGCATCACACCACTGGAAACTGAGCCACTAATTTATAAACCTCAGACATGAAATTTCCAAGGAACATACCCTTTTGGATATTCTAGCTAAATTATCTTAGTGGAATTCCACTTTTGATTTTTTTTTTAAAAAAAAAAAAGGTTTCTTTCATAGTAGAACAAAATTTCAAACCACATTGATCAGATATTAATATGAAAAATAAAGTCACAATATTCATGATAAAATAGCTAGAACTCCAGATCCTCTTAGAGAACATAATTCCCTGATCCTCATAGTCACCTTGCAGACCAAGCTGACAGAAGATCAGCCATTTAACGTATGCTCTCAGGACTGACATGGCATTGACATGGAGCACAAATGAGGGGAAAACACCTTGCTTCTTATTTTTGATATAGCAATGTCACCCTTTTACATTCTTGCAGCAGATTTCAGGTATAGGCTTCATTTGCATACAAAAGTTCTAATAAACTCTATCCTGTGGGAAATGTAGAGTTTTATTAATAGCCATATGTAGTGGTTTGGATAGGAATAGACCCCAAAGATTCATGTGTTTGAATGCTTGGTGCATATGAAGTGGTACAATTAGGAAATGTGGCCTTGTTGAAGTGGGTGTGGCATTGCTGGAGGAAGTATGTCACTGTGGGCATAGACTTTGAGGTATCAGAAGCTCGAGCCATTTCTCTTCGTGCCAATCTAGATGTAGAACTTTCAACTCCTTCTCCAGCACCATGTCTCCTGAACATTGCCATGCTTACCACCAAAATGATAATGGCCTAAACCTCTGAAATGTAAGCCAGCCCCAATTAAATGTTTTCTTTTAGAAGAGTTGTCAAGAAATCAAATAATCCAATCAAAAAATGGGGAACAGAGCTAAACAGAGAATTCACAAAAGAGGAATCCCTAATGGCTGAGAGACACTTGAAGAATCACTCAGCATACTTAATCATCAGAGAAATATAACTCAAGACAACTCTGAGCTTCCATCTCACACCTGACAGAAGGGCTAAGATCAAAAACTCAAATGATAGCACATGCTGGTGAGGTTGTGGAGAAAGGGGAATACTCCTCCATTGCTGGTGGGAGTGCAAGCTTGTACAACCACTATGGAAATCAGTCTGGTGATATCTTAGAAAACTTGGAATAGCTCTACCTCAAGACCCTGCCATACCACTTCTGGGTATACATCCAAAAGATTCCTCACCAAATCATAAGGAAGTTTCCTCATCTATGTTCATAGCAGCCTTATTTGTAATAGCTAGAAATGGAAACAACCCAGATGTCCCTCAACCAAGGAATGGATTAAAAAAAAATAAAACTGTGGTACATCTACACAATGGAATACTACTCAGCCATCAGAAACAATGAAATCATGCAATTTGCAGCCAAATGGATGGAACTAGAGAAGCTAACCCAGACTCAAAAGGATGCACATGGCATCTATTCACTTATAATTAGATTTTAGTCATATAGTACAGGATAACTATACTACAACCAATGCACCAAAAGGAACATGAACATAGACTTTTTTCCTGTCAGTGAGACACTTTGCCCTAATGGTGCTGCCTTGTAGGCCCCAGTGTATGAGGAGGCTCTTGGCCCTCATATGACTGCTGAACTGGGGTGGGGGACTGTTACATAGGGACACTCTACTCCAGAGGAGTGGAATGTAAGGGATAAGGGGTTGAGGGTTGGAGGTAGAGACTGGGAGGGGTGGAAAGAGGACACTGTGATGGAGATGTAACCTGAAGTAATAAATAAATATTTAAAAAAGAGTCATGGTCAGGGTTTCTCTTCACAGCAATAGAAACCCTAACTAAGACACTTCTAGAAAATTATCTGATGATGAGACTCTCCAAAAATATATACATTTAAAAAGTGGTAAAGAAAAGGAACAGACCTGCCCCTAGAGGAATTGCAGATGTGGCTGTTATGTCACATGTGCATCAGTAGGTGGCAGAAAGAAGAAAGGCTATGTCGATATTCAGTGTTCTGACCTATGAACATCTGAATGAACAGTAGTCTAACATTCTAGGAAACAAGAAAGACAGAGAGCTACTCCAGTTCAATGCCATGGGGCCCAGAGAGGATGCTAGCCTGTGACGGCCACCAGTCTAGCACTAGGCAAGCCCCAGATGGGCTCCCAGGACAGGAACCAAGCCAGAGATTAGAATAACCCTGATTGGCCCTGGATGTGGGAGTTGTGGGTGTGCCATCCCTGAGGTTGTGCATGTGGGAGAGCCAGTCCTGCCTTTTGTCTGCTTTGTGATGGTGTGGTCAACGTAAAGATCCCTTCCTCTCTCTGATGCCCTCGATACAGGTAGCAGGCAGGAAAGTTGGCCCTGATGGGGTCATGAGACCAGAAGGAGCTGGTCCAGCCCTTTACATGCTGCAGCACTCAGCAGAGCAGGCCCTGCACCTTACCTGGGTAGTACAGTAGAACTGGCCCTAGATGTTGGGGTTGCAGGCCCAGAATCAGGACTTGAGTTGGCTCATCCCAACATATATCCAACAGATGAACTGCTGGAGTGCATGAAGAGACCAGTTCCACAGACCCAAAACTACAGGATCTCCATAACAGGGCAACACAGTATATCTGAGAGGAGCACTAGTAAGGTTCCAATATTGACAAAGTTGCAGAAGCCAGAGGCCTCATACCAGACGAAGGAGTCATTATAATGAACATTTCCAAGCAAAAAACTGTGGACAAAAGGGAATATTGTAGGATACACTGAAACACAATACAGCATCCACAATGAGATTTGTTTTTTTAATGTTGGGAGAGGTTTCAAGGGTAGAGGATGAGTCTGAGGGGAGGTGGGAGATGTGAGGGAACAGGGTGTGTGATGTGAAATTCACAAAATAAGAAAACAATAAAAAGAAAAAATGAAAAGGAACAGAAAACAATTAGATCATCACTCTCATCAAGCCACATTAAGTCCCAAACCTAAGCATCACAGAGCAGTGAGGCTGGGAAGGACATATACAGACATCATCTGGCTCAGTTCAATTGGCAACAAAGGAAGTGGAGTCCCAGGAGGTTGTTCCTCCACTGACCTAGTAAATGGCAGAGAAAAGATAAGAACATAGATCCCTTGAGCCTTTGCCCTGTGCTTTTCCTACTAAACTTCACTTTCACTAAATTTTAGTTTTTGTTCATTTGTTTGTTTGTAATATTTACTTATTTATTTATTATGTACACAGTATTGTGCCTGCATGTATGCCTTCAGGCCAGAAGAGAGCTCCAGATCTCATTATAGAATGTCATGAACCACCATGTGGTTGCTGGGAATTGAACTCTGGACCTCTGGAAGACCAGCCAGTGCCCTTAACCAAAACAGACCCAATTCTTCAGTTTCAATTTCAAGACTTTAAATTGGCTGTTGTATGGTGTAGGGGTTTTCCCTCCCCTCTTTTTATTGACTGAGAGCTATAAATTTAACTAACAAATGCCAAATTAACAGAAGAAAATTAATACAAATATTATTACTATTATTATTATTAACCTTATGTGCACACGAAAATCATTTTTTTAAGTGAGAACCTGAAAGAAACAGTTTAGCTCACAAGACAAAGCTGAGGGTTGAAAGACAACCTGAGCTCCAAAACATGACCATGTCAAAGTTGGGGGAGGTGGGAAAGCAGGCTGAAGAGCTGAGAACCAGAGCTGAGCTTCAAGCCCTGACTTATGTGGCCAAATTAAGCTGCCAGAGGAGATTAGTAATAACTGAGAAGGAAGTGCTACACTCCACATATGCCAGACCCAGGCCGCAGCACCAAAGAGGCCAGTGGGATGCAGAGGTCTGACAAAACTGCCAGGAAAAGACTCACAGCCTCCCACTCTCCACACACCAGTACCACACAAAACAAGTAATTGACAGAGACCAATGTCTCCCCAACACCCTTCCGGCATACACCACTACCACTGGGAGTCTTCTAGAACCAGAGGAGTCTGAGAACTTCATCTTACAGCTCTACACAGCTGTGGCAGCAATTCACTCTTTTTATTTCTTATTTTCTATTATTTACTCTCCTCTCTCACATACATATCTCATGATGGTTTTGGTTTTGTCTGCATATTACTCAGTCAGGGTTTAGGATTCTTGTTAATGTTGCTTCACCCAGGCTGAATGAAGCATTTTCACTGTATCTTTCTTCCATGTTTCTTAAACTTCCTCTCTTTTCCTGCATCTCTCCTTCTTTCTACTGCCATCATCCACAAACACACACTGTTTGTTTCTTAATTATAACCTTCCATAGCATTAACAATCTCTAAAATCTGAAGACCCTAACAGTATCCCAACTTCTCTCCTTTGCCCACGTCAATACTTTTTCATTTCAAAGATAACGTAACACTTATCATTGCCTGTTCAACTTCCCTCATCTTAATTTCCTTTCATGCTGTTGTGATGAAATACCCTGGTAAAAGCAAATTCAGAGAAAGGGGATCTGTCTTAGATCACAGTTCCAAGCCATAGTCTATCACTAGGGAGAAATCAGGATGACAGGAACTTGAAGCAGTAGGTGTATCCACAGTCAGGAGCAGAGAGAGAATGAATGTATGCATGAGCTCAGCTCACTTCCAGCTTTTTTATGAAGCACAGGACCCAACCCAGGCAATGGTGCTGTGCACTCTTAGGCTGGGTCCCCCCCTCATTAACTGACATAATCACGAGTGAAGAAATATACTCTATATATGACAGGGAAGCTGGACACAGGAAATAGCAACAACATGGTCACATAGACAAAACCTGTAAAATGACACAATTTGACATGCCAATGTGGATGGGGGAAATATCACAAGGCTCTACCCCTAGATCAAGAGGTACAGGCAATTAATGACTAGTGAAAGGAGGAGAATCAGTCTGTGTCAGTCTGTGTCAGGGATGAGCTCCCTGATAGGCTATCCAGTCCCAAGTGGTCAGCCCTAAACACATATACATATAAACAACTCATCTCAGAAAGCAGTATTTATATAGACAGAAGGACAGACACACACACACACACACACACACACACACACCAATACTTTTAAAAGGTCATAATTTAAAAAGAAATGATGGTGCATGAGGAAACTTCAAGAGGGAGGGAGTGATAAAAATGATGCAAATACAATACTAATTTATGAAATTCTCATAAAATTTTTAATTAATTTTGAAAAAGAAATTCAAGAGAAAAATAAGTTCCTAAGAGCATAAACAGCTGCGTGAAATAAGGAAGGTAATGCAAACTACAACAGAGGAATTCTTCAAAGAAACAGAAATACTGAAGAAAAACCAACCTAAAATGATGGACATGAAAAACGTAATAAATCAAAATGTAAAACTCTGGGTTAAACGTTGAGAGATTTAGAGGTTAAGCCATTTATAGAGATGGCTCAGAGGTTAAAAGTACTGGTTGTTCTTCCAGAGGGCCCAGGTTCAATACCCAGCACCCATATGTTGGCTTGCAAACATCTGTAACTCTGCTGGTTCTCTTCTGGCCTCTGAGACCACAGCATACACATGGTGCACAAACATACATACAGGCAAAACACCCATCTGCATTAAAATAATGATAAAATGTATAAAAAAAATAAAAAATAAAACTATTTGGGAAGCTCAATAGTAGAGTGATCAAGGAGAAGACAGAATATCTGAGCTGAAAGACAAGGTGGAGGAACTAGAACAATGCAACAAGGACAAAAACAAATAAGGTACCAGTGGGAATTCCAAGACATATGCAACACCCTGAAAAGAGTAAATCTCAGGGTAATGTGTACAAAAGGAGAAGGACCTAATGGTAAAGGCATAGAAAATATTGTCAAAAGAATCATAATAGGATATGGAGGGATAGATCAAGAGTTAAGAGCACTGGCTACTCTTTTAGAGGACCTGAGTTCAATTCCAAGCACCCACATTATGGCTCACAACTGTCTGTAACTTTATTTCCAGGGGATATAACACTTTCTTCTGGCCTGTGTAGGCATCAATCAGGAATATGGTATACAGATACATATAAATATACATACACAGGTAGAACATACATGTACATAAAAGTAAAAATAGATAAATCTTTTTTTAAAGACATGGGAAGCATTGAAGACACAAAAAGAAAAAACCAGAAAGGAACCCTCCCCATTACATTATTACTAAAATATTAAGTAATCAGAACAAAGAAAATATGTTGGAAGCAGCAAGAAACACCAGGTTATATATAAAGATAGGCCAATCAAAATAGCAGCAGATTATCCAGCTGAAAGTTTAAAAGCCAGGTGAGCCTGGATATATGCATTTCAAGTTCTGAAAGACAACAACTGCTAATACAGACTACCATAGCCAGTAAAGTTATGTCATAATTAAAGGAAAAATAAAGCTTGACCATGGTAAAGGACTGAAGTGATTTATAAGCACTAACTAGCTCTATGGAAGATGCTGGAAGGAATTCTATAGAATGAAGTAAAAAACAAATCTATTCGTGGGGGCCACAGGAATGAGTAAATCATGCTAGCATAATACTTCAATGAGAGAATAGGATGAAAAAAATCAGACAAAACTATAAAATTGACAAAATGGCAAAAATCAATCTGCAATTTTCAATAATAACTCTAACTATGAATGGTCTAAACTTTCCCAATCAAAAAGCCTGGAAGCAGGTAAGTCTACAGCCTAGCTCTGCCGAGAAAGGGTGGGAAAGTCCTTCATAATTCCTGCTTTACAATTAGTGTCTGTCAGAGACACTAGGCCAAAAGGCTGAAGATAGATGCTCCAATGTTATAGAGAGAAACTGGGGACTGTCCAGGCAGCCAGTTGTCTGTCATGTCTTAGTTTTGGAAGCTGCTGTCCCTGCACTTCCTGTTTATTCAGATATATTTATCCTTTTCAGGTCTCACAGTTAAGTTTTAAGTTGGTTAGGAATTAAAAGGATGTTTTCGGTCTAAGAAGATGTTTTTAAATTGGTAATGCAAGTTAGGATGGAAACTGAGTTAGGTATAGAACTTTAAATTCATCAAGATAGGTATATAATAGAATATTAATATCAGTTGCCAAAAGCATATGGACTGGACATCGGAATTGTATGTTATACCTTATAATTTTCAAAATTGTTGCCTAGTTGTTCTTATTGTTTTTTATTGTATTTATTGTTATAAGGAAAAGAGCCTTTTATTGGACTAAAAGGGAGAGCTATTGGGGGGAATATACATCTTAAATAAATGTAGAGAGCTGCGACGTGCCGCGCCTTAAAGATGGCGCTGGTCTCCGCCTTCCACCAGCCCGACGGTGAGCGCTCTCGGTAGTAAACAAGTCCATATTTGGCTAAGACCGCTGATCTGGCTTGCTTCCGCATACGTGGGCCTCTAAGATAGCACTACATGGCTTTACTTGATTGGCTGTTCATTTAGTATTTAGCCTGTGGGTTGGGTCTGCCCGGGCATTCGGAAGACTGTTTTCAAGGGACCTGAATAAACTGCTTGAGAAGAGCTTTTGCGAGTTGCGTCGTTCTTGCTGGTCGAGAGGGACGCGACAAAGTGGTGGCCCATACGGGGACCCAGAAAAGACTCAGAACTCCTGCAGTCAGGGGCAACGCGTTGGTAAGTTCCTGGGATAAATCAGGACAATAAAGTTTCACGGAGATAGCGAACACAAGGTAAAGTTTCGCGGATAATAGCGAACAAAAGGTACAGTTTCGTGGGGAAGCTGCAAACCGAAAGTAAATTTTTAAACATGGGGTTGTCTGAGTCACACCCAATTTTTCTGGCTCTTCAGGAGCTACTTTTAGCTAGGAATTTGAAGATTAAGAAGTCTACCCTAGAAAGATTTTTGAATGAGTGTGATTCCGTGGCTCCGTGGTTTGCGGTGTCCGGGAATCTTACGGTATCCTGCTGGGACAAATTAGGCAGGGACTTGGATTTTGCTTGGGAGCAAGGGACTCTGAAGCATGGAGTAAGACCGATTTGGAAAATGGTGAGGAGTTGTTTAGAAGATCAGAGATGTTGTAATGCAATTAGGGAGGGAGAGTCAGCCTTGGAACTGCTGCAAGGGGAAAGATCTGAGCAAGTAGATAGTGACAAAGGCGAGAGATTTGAGCAGGCAGACAGTGAAAAGGGAGGCAGAAAGAAAGTTCCTCTCTATCCCGATCTTACAGATTTTAGAGATTTTAGAGATTTTGAGGACTCAGAGAGCACAGATTCTGAAGGAGAGCTACACGCTCTACTAGAACAGTTGGAAAGGACTGTTATTAGAAAAAAGGAAAAAAAAAAGGGTAAAAGAAAAGGACATGTCGGCGAAAGTCAGTGTGGGTGGAGCAGTTGCTATAGCGCCTGACACGTCAGCAGCAGTCGGAGTGGGCGGAGTTGTCACTACAGCGCCTTCAGCCACGCTGGCGGCAGCTGGTGTAAACAAAGCCATTGCCATGGCGCCTTCAACTCCTCCTCCATATCCAGAAGCCACTCAGATAGATCAGTATGTTCAGTCACTGAAAGTAGGGAGATCTTTCTGCCCGGGGATGTGGACACAAGTAAGAACAGAATAGAACATTATCCCACTGCACTTGCTGCTTTAGCCTTGAATGGTATCCAACAATGCTTGCAGTCTTTTGGAGTTGCTCCTGCCAGTATAATAGTGCCTTATTCCAGTTATCAAATTAAGATTTTGTGTGGCACTGTAGATGACTGGGCAATATTGAAATGTCAGCTTGAAGGGTAGTTTGTGCTTTTTAATGAGCTTCAATAGGTCAGATGATACAAAATGCATTAAATTGTCTCAGCAGTCAGCAGATTTTTTACCACAACTGAGGTTTGGGGGTAGGAGTGGTGGTTTGTTTTCAGGCAATGGTTCTCGCCTTGAAGGATGGTGGCCCACACGAATCTCTGACCGGGACCCCCCCCCCAGACAGCCACGCTGGGCACCTTTCTGTAGAGGATCCACAGGAGAGGAAGGACCTTTTCCCTGGACTGGATGTCAGGAGCGCAGAGCAGTTTGGGTTCAACAAGATCATTTTTCCTTTAGCCCCATGATTAGTAATATAGTGAATAAGTCTTGTACAGGAATGCTTGATATATCTACTAGGGATCCTCAGCAGACTGCCACCAATCCTTTTGATTTGTGGCTTTTGTGTGGAGTAAATGGAAGTTGCATGGACTTGGGACCTGTCATTATGCTTGGGGGAGGAATTTATCAAAGAGGTAATTTTTCCCTAAGGTCCGCTACCAAATTGGATTTTTCTAGCGGTAGTGGCTCTGGTACTTGGAATTCTTTGTTTCATTCTTATCGCAACAAGAGCTTTTCAGCTTCGCCAGTATGTCTCTGGCCTCCTTTTCTGTGGATTGTAAGTAATGGGAGTGCATCCTTAGGTGAAGAAAAGTTAGTATGCACTCCAGGCATATGTTTTTATGCCCTATGCTGGAATGCCACAGCCTTTCCTGTGGCTGTGGTGACTAGAATGCCTCGATATGTACCAGTTCCTGTAGAGGCTCCTAATACCATGATGCTATTCAGATTTAAAAGAGATTTTGGCATCACTGCAGCTATTGTTACTGCTATCACTATTGCTGCTGTGGGGGCTACTGCCTCAGCTATTGCCTTGTCTAGTTCTATACAGACTGCCAACACCCTGAATAACATCTCAGCCACTGTGGCACAGGCATTGGATACTCAGACCTCTATGAATTCTCATCTCAAAGGAGGTCTTATGATAGTTAATCAACGCATAGATTTAATACAAGAACAGATTGATTCTCTTTGGCAACTAGCACAATTGGGGTGTGAGTGGAAAATGCAAGGTTTGTGTGTTACTTCCGTACAATATCAAAATTATACAAAAGCTGCTAATTTGTCCAGACAATTGTCAAAGTTCCTCTTACAGGATTGGTCGGCTGAATTTGAAAATTTGATGAGAGAGCTGAGAGCAACAATTGTCCACATCAACTCCACTCGGGTGGATCTGAGCCTGGCTACTGGCTTGACTTCTTGGATACAGATGGCTATGGATCATCTTAAGGGTGTAGGCTCTTTGGCGATACTAATGATGCTAGCCTCTCTGGTTTGCCTATGGTGCATCTACAAAATGAGAGCCACACAAAAGCGTAATGCAGCCATGATTATACAAGCCCTTGTCGCCATTGAGGCAGGCCAGTCCCCTCAGGCATGGCTTGCTGCCGTGAAGTAAATCTTCACTAAGCATAGTCCCTGCCCACTGAGGAATTCGTTCCACAGATATTAGGGTCTGGTAAGTTAGTGACGGAGTTGACGGGTAAGTCTCGGCCACCTAAGACAGGGCAGTCCCGAGTGGGGAGGCTGACCCAGAGACGGGTAAGAGTTTGAGCACTGCCCTCCTACAGGCTCAGGCCCACCGTGAGATCCCCAGATAGAGGGATTACGAAGCCTTTCCAGGGACTTCTACCAACTTTAGAAAAAATAAAAAAGGAGGAACTGTAGAGAGCTGCGACGTGCCACGCCTTAAAGATGGCGCTGGTCTCCGCCTTCCACCAGCCCGACGGTGAGCGCTCTCGGTGGTAAACAAGTCCATATTTGGCTAAGACCGCTGATCTGGCTTGCTTCCGCATACGTGGCTTTACTTGATTGGCTGTTCATTTAGTATTTAGCCTGTGGGTTGGGTCTGCCCGGGCATTCGGAAGACTGTTTTCAAGGGACCTGAATAAACTGCTTGAGAAGAGCTTTTGTGAGTTGCGTCGTTCTTGCTGGTCGAGAGGGACGCGACAAATAAATTTTTAAAAGCAGATATGGCAGTGAGGGGGAAGAGGGTAGGAGTGTGGGACCTGGACGGGGAGGAGGGAAGGGACTATGTAACTTGAAGAAAAAAATAAATGTTTAAAAAAAAAGCATGGACTGGGTCAAAAAGCAGTAACCATCTGTTTGTTGCCTCCATGAAATGCATAGTACAAAATGCCAACACTACATCAGGATGAAAAGATGGGAAAGGGTCTTTCAAACAAACAGACCTAAACATGTAGGTATTGCTGTTCTAATATCTGATGAAACAGGACCATAGAGAAAGGGAAATGTAGTTACCTCAAGCTCATTAAAGATATGATGCATACATTATCATTCTAAACATTCAGGCCTTGAGCACAGACAGATCCAACTTCTTAAAACAAATACGATTTGATAGAAAGTCATAGGAACAATAGTAGTTGGGGATTTCCATACCATACTCTCAATAAATCAATAGATAAATATGTTAATTAAATGACACCATACATCAAATGGACTTAGACCACTACAGAACATTCCATCTGAATACTGCAAAATATACATTTTCTCAGCGGCACGTAGAACTTTCTCTAAAATAGATCATAGTTAGGACATTAAGCAAGTCTCAAAAATACATGAAAATTGAAATAATCTCTTGTAGTCTGTCTGGCTATAGTAAAGTAAGCCTACAAACTCACAGAGATTGATCAGCACACTACTGAATGATAAACTGATGAAATTTTTAAAAATTTAAGTCCCTGGAATCAAATAAAAATAAAACATAACATATAAAAATCTACAGAATATAGTGAAGGTACTCTTAAGGGGGGAGTTATCTCTGAGTGCCTACATTGAGAAACCTAAAGCAAATGACTTAATGATACTCTTTAGGTCTGTGGACAAAGAAAATCAATCCAAACACCGAATCAAAAAAGAAATCAAGATCAGGACTGAAATTAACTAAATGGAAACAAACAAAAAAAGTTTCCAAGAATCAGTATAAGTAAGAGTTGGTTCTTCAAAAAATAAACAAAGTTGACTAACAATTAGCCAAACTAACCAAAAGAAAAAGAGAGAAGATCCAAATGAATAAAATTACAGATGAAAAGGAATTGTTACAACAGATAACAGCGTAATTCAAAAAGTCATTAGATATTACCTTAATATATATATATATATATTAAGAATATATATATTCTGTTAGATTGAGAAATCTAAAAGAAATAGGTAAATTTCCAGATGTATATGGCTGACAAAAATTAAATTAAGATGTAATAAACAATTTAAACAGATCTATAACAAGCAATGAGGTTGTAATAGTAATTTATAATTTCCCAACTCAAAAAAGAAAATTCCAGGCCCACAAGGATTTACTAATGAATTTTATCACCTCTTTAAATGAGAATTAAAACCAATGCTTCTCAGACTGCTCCATAAAAGAGAAAAGGAAGGAATTCTACAATGCTCATTTTACAAAGCTTGTTTTATAATCACACTATTTAAAGTCAAAAAAGATAGAAATGCAGCAAAAAAAGGCAGAAAAAGAAAAAAGAATATTACACCTCCATTTGCCTGATGAACACAAATGCAAAATCATCCATCACGTTCAAGTTGGCTTTATTTCAGAAACGAAAGTATGATTCAACATATGTAAACAGCAAATGTCATAAATTAAATTAATAGATTCAAGAACAGAAATGATATGGTCATTTTTATAGGTGCAGAAAAAGCTTTTGACAAAACCCAGTATATCTTTATGTTAAAAGTGATGATGAAACTCAAAGTAGAAGCAATATATCTCAGCATAATAAAGACTATATAACAAACCTATAGCCAACTTTTTATTAAACGAAGGAAAGTTCAAAGTATTTCTACTAAGAACAGTAATAAGACTATTGGGTCCAATTTCCCCACTCTCATTCAATGTAGCACTGGAAGTTTTATCTAGAGCAGTAAGAGAAAAGAAGCAAATAAAAGAGATAAATAGGAAAAGAAGAAGCCAAGGATCTCTGTTTGCAGATAATATGACTCTATGTACCTAAGAGACCCTAAAGACTCAACCAGAACACTTTTAGAACTGCCAACTACTTTCAGCAAATTGGCAGAATACAGCTTTAAAAACATCAGTAGCCTTCATATACCAATGAAAAGCATACTGAAAAAGAAATCAAGGAAACAATTCAGGTCACAATAGTTTTAAAGTTAATTAATTAGCTAATTGATTAACTAATTGATTCCTTGGAATAAACATAGCCAAGGATTTAAGAGATATGAAAAATGAGAACTTTAAAATTCTGAAGAAAGAAATTGAAGAATACACTAGACTTCCCATGCTCATGGATCAGAAGAACCAATATTATGAAAATGGATGTCCTACCAAAGCAAGCTACAAATTCAATGTAATTCCAATAAAAACTACAGTGACATTTTTCACAGAAATATAAATACCAATCTTAAACTTTATATGGAAGCAGAAAAGACATGGGATAAACAAATCCGGAGCAAAAGGAAAACCACTGGAGATATCACCATACCTGATTTCAAGTTATAATATAGAGCGGTAGTAACAAAACAGCATGCTATGCACAAAAAAAAAAAAAAAAAAAAAAAAAAAAAAAAAAAATAATAGATCAGGCGAATAGAACAAAGGACCCACAGACAAGGCCACACAACTTACAGCAATCTGATTTTTTTTTTTTTTGCAAAGATGGCAAAAATATACATTGGAGAAAATCCAGCATTTTCAACAAATGTGCCAGGAAAACTGGATATTTGTAAGGAAAAAAAATGAAACTAGACTCTTGTTCCTCACCCCATGTGAAAATCAACTCCAAATGGATCAATAACATCATCATAAGTCCTGAGACAGCAAGTCTGACAGAGGGAAAGGTAGAGAATATACCCTGACTTACACAAGGACCAAATAGGACTCTGATCACTTGGGAAATAAAGCCCCCAATCGAGGAAGGAGATATCCTGGAACTAAAAAGCTGCTGCACAGATAAGAAAACTGTCAGTTGTGTGAAGAGACAGTCTCCAGATTGGGAAAAAAATATTTGGCAGCTATACATCCAACAGAAGATTAATATCTAGAGTATTCGTACACACACACAAACCCAAACATCAAGAAAACAAACAATCCAATCCAAAATGGGTGATAGAGCTGAACAGAGTTCTCAAAAGAAGAAATAGAAATACAAAAGACTACTAAACATTTTAAAAGTTTTCAACATCATTAGACACCAAAGAAATGCAAATGATAGCAAGTGCTGGAGAGGATGTAGGGAAAGAGGAACTCTTTATGGGTGTAACCAATTGTTTTCTGATTAGATATATGAGGCCTGCTTTATAGAGGGAACTCATGGCTCACACTGTGAACATAGTCAAAAGACCATGATGAGGGACATCACAGCCCCTGGGGAAGTGGTCTGTGTGGTACTACTACTGTTTTGCCAAATAGTCATGTTGCCAGCTGCCCTCTAAATATTTATGTTCCTTTTCAGGCAGAAATGGGAGGAAAGGCACAGAGGTCTTCTTGCACATACTGTTTCTCAATTACTTAGCTCAAAATAATCCTAATGCCAAAGGATCTTATCCTGATCCCCTTCAGAAGAAAGATGGAGAGGAAAGAATTTTCATATTATTACCTAATAACACCTCCAAGCACCCACTGAACTCTGATTAGCCTATGGATAAGAATAGAATGTCAAACACTCAATGTCCCGAGTTATCAGCAAGTTCTCTGCTTTCCTTATTTATAAGCAAATACCTTTAAATGATCAAAATCCTCCCATCGCGAACCACATACAATTTTTTCAGGCAATTTGTTTCCTTCTTGGAAGTATTCATATCAAAAACTGTAGGAACTGCTGATGATTCACGGGAAAATTTGGAATTTCTATTTAGGGATAATTCTGTTTCAATATTGAATCATGTCTCTTCAGCATGGCTTTCACTGCATTTATTTGGTGCAGTGTACTTGGTCTCTCTAAGTTTGTTGTCTCTTGTTATTTATTCTTCACCTGAAATCATCTTAGTTTGTGATATTAAAATCTGTTGCTATGGAAACAATTATGTCAAGAGACCAAAGGATAATGAATTCATGGACAGTGTAAGTAGCAAGAACTGACAAAAATCTCAGTAACAAAGATACTATTTTAATACTGAAGGTGCTAGTAAAATGTGTTGGAGGAAGGAGAGATGGAAATAATAGGGAAGAAAATGTCACTTGAGTATGACTGTGGTTTCTTTCTTTTTTTTTTTTTTTTTTTTTTTTTTTTAGTTTTTCGAGACAAGGTTTCTCTGTGTAGCCCTGGCTGTCCTGGACTCACTTTGTAGACCAGTCTGGCCTCGAACTTACAAAGATCCACCTGCCTCTGCCTCCCAAGTGCTGGGACTAAAGGCGTGCACCACCACTGCCCGGCATGACTGTGGTTTCTTAAGGAAATACTTATTAATCTTAGTTGGAGAATTACGCATTGTTATCAGCTCATGATCTCCCCAGACTGCCTCAGAAATTTCTAGAGTTTAAGTACAGTTTCATAGAAGTTTCCTGTATTGTCTGAGCCTGTTGGCCTACATAGGCAACTGTAGTTCTTCCATGAACTACACCTGTGCAGGGATAGGTGCCCTGATACCACAAGGGCCAGGAAGACTTTCAAAGAAGACAACAAACAATGTTAGGTGGGATTTTCCTGTTGGCTGTGAATTTCAGTCCATATAGAACAGGAAGTCAGCAATGCTTGGTATATCCTGAATCATAAAGCGCGCTAGCCACTGAGAAACACTAGCAAAAAAAAAAAAAATGGTGCCATCACCCTTCCACTCCCAGCAAATCATATCAGTACTTTTCAAGCTTGCCTGTACAATAGAATGAGGTGCTGAATTTCCCAAAAGCACCTAGACCTGAGCTCAGCCAAAGCAGGATACCTGTATTTTCCCAAATATGGGAATTTTTGTAAAGGCTCCTTGGGAATGGCAATGCACAGCCAGCATGCAGAACAACTAGCCCACAAGAACTAAAGGCCAATAGACTCTGAAGCATTACAAAGCTGGTAAGTTCCAGCTTTGCTCTCCCCTCCTGCACCCAGGTCAAAGAACTCTGCATTGAAGATGTTCCTGTCAATGATCCCCAAATGTTCTATACACATACACTAAGGGGAACCTACACTTGGTTGCCTGTCACACAGCAGTCATGGACAGGCAGGGAAGAAACACAGCAGTAGCCATGGAATAAAAAAATACAAGTCAAAAATCCATGGTTCTTTTCCATAACCCCTCTCTGTTATACCTGGGGAAAAGCTAAAATTCAGAAAAGGGGAAAAATGAATAAACTGTGGCTACTCACCACCTCCCTATACAAACCCCTCCAGCTGAGGCTTAGCTATCTATTGTTGCATAGAGAAAATCAGCAGTAAATTGGATGTGAGATTTAAGTTTCAACATAAAGCAAATAAGACTGGGGTTTTTTCAGTACCTGAAAATGACTGCAGACTTGCAGGACCTGCCCAAGATATTGCTAAAGGGTGCGAAGCTAAAAAGCAATTCAAAACAGCATATCTAAAGGAAGTTATAGGAGAAGAACCACTTCATATGGGAGTCCCGGTGAGTCAAGATGCCCAACAAATCACTTGCAGTTGGTGATTATGCACCATCCTGCAAGGATGAATCACAATGCAACTAGAAGACACAAAATAAGAACTGATTCTATAACCTCCCATAGTCCCTCTTTCAATGATTCTGTCATAGGTAAAAACACCAGAGGATGCAAAAAATAATAATAATAACAGTTCAGGGACAAATTGAAGAATATATATATATATATATATATATATATATATATATATATACTACTCAGAATAGGTGGTGAATGGCATGTTTGTTAACTTAATTGTGGCAAATATCATTATATATAATATATATGGTAAGCATCATTATATAATATATATGGTAAGCATGATTTTATATATATATTATATACATGTATATTATATTGTATCCCTTATTGTCAGTCTTTGATAAGTAAATATTTTAAAATAAAAGGGAATATACTCCTTTTCACTGTCTAGCTCTAACAAAAGGATGAGTTTTCACACTTGCAACCAATAGAATGGCTCTAGTCAATCTATGGAATGGCTGAACTGTTGGGGTAGTGTTAAGCATTCTAAATGTTAACTAATTGGTCCTGTTTGCTGTCTGTTACTTACATTGAATCTGATTAGTTAAATAAAATGCCGAGGCCTGAGACTGGGCAAAGACAGAGAAAGGTGGGACTTCCTAAGATTAGAACAGGAAGTCTGTGCTTTAGACAGAGGATTAATTCATTCTAGCCAGGAGCAGGAAGAAGAAGACACATGCCATGGATTAGAGAAAAGAACCTCATTCCACATGGCCAGGAACATCAGCATGGCATGGAAAATGGCAGTCCAAGGGGATGTATGTATATATGGGATCATATTTGGGCAATAGAATTAAGATCTAGCTTAGATGGGCCAGGATTGCACAACTCAGGCCAAGGCTTGTTAAAATCCATGTGGTCTCTGTGTGATCATTTTTAATGTCTGCTTAAAGATTAACAGCTGCCAAACCAATTACTGATAATAAATGCTGGTTAACTAGTTTAATTAGCCATTTTTTTTTTACACATGGTGCCCAACGTGGGGCATCACCTGAAAACTGCAAATTAATTATTTAATGCAGTTATTAGTAAGTATAAACTGTAATATTAGGCCGGCAGAGTAGCTGGCAGCTTGGCAGAGGAGCAGGCAGCCTGGCCTGAATGCCTTAACTGCTTGCCTAACTTATCCTGGAGAAAGAGCCCTGGGACCAAAGGTGGCCTACACCACCTATAACCTAAACTCTGTTAATTAACATAAGTTGTTTTATTAGGCTGGTAGAATTACCGGCGGCTTGGCAGGAGATTCACCTGGGCTCAAGTGGAGTCTGGGAATCCAACAGCCCGGGACTGCTTGGACTGAGGGCCTATAAGCCGCCACAGTCTTTTCCCCAATAATTAAACACACCAAGACCTTTTAATACTTTAACGCTTAGCCCTTAGCTGGGCAGACTCTCAATTAGCTACTCTAAGTTAACCCCAAACCAACATGTGCCTGTGAGTACCTTCCAGACTTCTCCAGACGTCTGTCTCCTTCTGTGTCTCCCAGCAGAAAGAGAGCGAGTCTCTGTGTGTGCGGAATTCCTGCTGATCTGAGGAAGTCCCGCCTTCCTATACTCTTTCTGCCCAGCTAATTGGCCATAAGCGACTTTTATTAACCAATCAAGAGAATGCCTCAGAAGGGTCGGTAACCAGATCTCAGCATTGAAGTCAATGTATCAGAAACAATATTAGACCTTCCCTCAACACTGAACCATCTACTATTTGAAATATGCTGATGTAAACTGGTATCTAGCAGTCATCTGCCCTTACATTCTGAAACTGCCAGTGACTAGAGATGTGTTGTCCAGAGGGAATCCAGCCCTTCAGCCTCTGAAGCTGGAAAGTTACAGAGAGCTAAAACTCCTCAGGTAGTCAACTATGGCAGTGGATTGTTGAAGGTCTCTTATTATCCAACTCTGCTGGTTAGGTTGTTTTTGCTTTGTTTTGTTTTGTCAACCTGAAATGAGCTAGAGTCATCTGGGAAGAGGGAACCTTAATTGAGGGATTACTCTATCAAATCACCATAGGCAAATCTATGGGGGTATTTTCCTGATTAGTGACTTATATAGAAAGTCCCAGCCTCCCAACCTGGGCAGGAAGTCCTGGGTGGTATATGAAAGCAAGCTGAGCGAGCCACACAAAGCAAACCAGAAAGCAGCATTACCTCCATGGCCTCTGCCTAAGGTCCTGACTGCCACTAACTGCTCCCTGGAAGTGTAAACTAAATAAACCCTTTCCTTCCCAAACTGCTTTATCAGAAAAATAGAAAGCAAACTAAGACACCAACCTTGCTTTCCTATGACCAAAAATGATGCTTTTTCTTACCTTTTAGTCATGCTTCCCTTATTGGTGAAAGATGCAGGCAAAGAGCTATCCCTAACAACAAAGACTATGGCATGTTGTGGCTAGCTGGGCAAAAGTACTGGCTTTAAACAGTTCAAGTCTGTCTGGAGAATGGCCACTTGGTAAGCACCTAACTTATGGTATAACAACAAACTCACTCCTATCCTTTATTCAATTGCTCTCTGTCTCTCTCTGTCTCTCTCTCTCTCTCTCTCTCTCTCTCTCTCTCTCGTGTGTGTGTGTGTGTGTGTGTGTGTGTGTGTGTGTGTGTGTGTGTATGTGTGTGTGTTTGCATGTGTAGGCACACATGTGTGTGCAAGTACATGAAGAGGCCTAAGGTGGATATCAGGAATCATCCTGCACAGCTTCTCTACTTTATTCATTGAGGCAGGGTCTCTCATCAAACCCAGAACTTGAAATAACACCCATATCAATAGCAGCTTGCTCTGGGGATCACGTTGTATCCCTTCTGCCTCCTGATGCTGAAATTACAGGCAGGACTATTCAACATTCTTATGGGTTCTTAGGATCTGGACTTCTTGCCTAGGGTTCATTCAGTAAGTGTTTAAGCACAGAGTAAGCTCTTCAGCCCAGAAACTCAAATTTCTTTGAAAAAATATATTAGACAACAAAAGAATGAGAAAATAAAATTTTGTCTCTACAATTAAGTCTAGAAATCACTGGATGTTGACAGATATACATCCATCAGCCTACCAATTGTAAACTTTTCAGTCAACTAATTTGGAGTTTCTTTCATGATAGATAGCAACCACATCCAAAGCATTGATATCATCCCTAGTATATGCTAAACAAACCTACATTGTCCCTAAGACTGATTCTATCTCATCAGTAGAGCAGGTGAATGAATTAAAAATGAGATAAATGAACACGGAATGTCCATGTTCAAAGAAGGCAGACCCAGAGTAACATTGTGTCAGAGGTGGAACCAAAGACAAGAGAAAAGGAGGGGCACCATAGGGAAAAGAAATCTAAAACTAAAATTTACTCTGTAATTTTCCCACAACAAATGCAATTGTAATTATTGAAATCCAAAAACATGTTATTCCTTCACAATGGATATATTTTAATAATGTCTCTACCTAGCAATCTAAAATTAAAAAGATAAAAAAGCTCTAGTTTGGCCTTGACGGTGACCTACCCCTGACCTTCTCATTTGAAACTGCCAAGAATTTCTCCTTCCTCCAACCACAGCTGACAAATTGCAGTTTCAATATCTGAACCAGACTTGAACAACTTTAGACGTAATGAGACTTCAACTAAGCAAGTTCTATGAACTGAAAGATTTCTCACAAATCAGGCATGTCCTAGGATTCTACTCTGGGTAGAGCTGACACTGAGTCTCCTTAGGCTATCTATCTGGGCTGTGCACTGGAATGTCCTGACAATGCTGGGTGCTGAATTGCTCGTTTTAAACATGTGTTCTGGTTACTTCAAGCTATTCATGTCTTCTTGACAGCACTCTAATGAAAGAATCTGAGAAGGAGCTTTCCTCCCTCACAAGTAATTCCATAGAAAACATAATGTTCCTCATTTGGATTGTAGAAATCCTCCATGGCCTGATAACCTTGTCCATCTGAAAATAAGGATCGTTAATAAAAGCATTCCTCAGTACATGCAGAACAGATGCCAACTTGTCTGCTTAAGCTCTCATTAATCACATTTTACTTAAGTTTTCCAGCTTCTCATAAAATAAACATACAATTCGTCTCTGGATGGACGTGTAGCCACAAACCATTAACAACATATTCACGACTCTCAGTGGCCAGGTGAAAACTCTGTGAATTCCCAATGAGAGGCAGCAGAGAAGGAGAACGATTGTGTCTCAGTGTTGGGACCTACTGGATGACTTAAAACTTCTAAATGCTAAAATGTACTGTATGTGCTCACAGTGGTTTGTTGTTTGTTTGTTTGTTTTTGAGGTTGGACTGGAAACCGTTGTGTAGCTGAAGTTGACCTTGAACTTCTGGACCTATTGTTTCCACCTCCAGAGCTCTGGGAATGCAGTCATGTGTCACCACCATGCCTGGTCTAGGTAGGATCAAACCCAGGGTTTTGTGTATACTACACGAGCAATCTACCAACTAGGCAACACACCCAGCCCCATTCCAAATGCTTTTAAATGTTACATTTGAACTATTGCTCTTTATTAAGGAAAGGCTTCATGTCAGAGCTGTATGTTAGTAAGCATGCATTCCCCTAATCCTCAGGTGGAGGAGTCCATAGAATCTCCCGTGAGCCTCACTCACCCCTCCTACTAGGAGCATTTAAAAGAGAGAACTGGCCTTATCTTGCTCTCCCATTCTTCTCTGCATGCCTGTCAGTAACAAGTCCTTTAAAGGCAGAGGCAGAATATTCTGAGCCCTAAGTCGATTATTTTACATTACTTAAGTAAGCTTTTGTACTATGCCACACACAGAGAAAAGTATCTGAGTCCATAGTTCAACCAACATGTGCTGTGAAACCAACACTGAGCCAAGTAATTAAGTATTACCAACCAACATCTGAAAATAATCCCTCATGTCCTCTCTCAGTCACCATTCCAAGGGTAGCTTGAAACACTAGAGAGCAATTTTCTGTTCTTGATATTTATATAAAGGAAGTCATGGAGTGTGGACTTCTGTATTTGGCTTCTCTTGTGTCTGTGAAGGAGGCATGTTGTTACTTGAAGCTTTAGTTTGTTCTGTATCTGCTGTGTAATAGTCTACCGTGTGAAATAGTCACAACTCATCCACCGGAAGGCTGAGATAGCTCCGTGCGTGCTATTATGGATGCATTTACGCGTGTTTTAGTGCACTCAGGCACAAATTTCAGTTGGCTATATGCTAACTAATTGTTTCTGACTGCTGATAAAGATGAATTGATGGAGTTCTCTGCCAGAGGACTGTTTCTTTGTTTAGCTCCCAGCTACTGCGCCATGTGCTGCAGCGTCTTCCACTCTTATTGATCGGCTCCTTGGCAAAATGAGGAAACATTACTGCCCACGGAGAACTTGATCATAACTCTGCTCAGCTGGAGAAAGAATGGTGCATCCTGCTCAGCGGGCTCCTTTAGCTACAAAGGTATTTTTTTTTTTTTTTTTTTTTTTTTGTGAAAGAGAACAGCACCTCTTATGAATAGAAATGAGCTGTGTGAAGAGGCTGGGTTTGAAGGACCAGTCTGGAGGAAAGTTTTACACATGAAAGACTTTGTCCCACCTGCATTTCTCTCCTAGTAAACAAAGAGCCTGGGAATTGGCATGAGAGACCAGCAGCTACTGAACACAGTGCTCTATTTTGTCTTGTTTCGGTTACGTGGTTATTATGCCTAACTTTTTAGATCAGCAAATCAACAAAGAACAGCGGAAGCTACTTCAAGCAGTTGCCTCTTTCAGAGCTGCCTGGTAACAATCAGGGCAGCTATGCTCCTAGCTCTGTCTACCAGCAAGCTACCTGAAGACACGTCACAGGAGAGGCCTCTGTAATGGGTGTCAATGGCAGGTCCGTGACTCAGAAAACCTGCAGGAAAGATAACAGTAAAGATCTTCTCTCCCATCAAACACCCTTCATAGGACCCTTGCCCTAACTTGCCTCCATTTTTTAACAAAGAGGAATTCTGCTGATCACTGTTTCCCAATGGATCTTTGGCAGGGCTTTATCTGAAGGAATATGGGAAGGCCTGATGGTTCAGCTCCCCTTGCAAACATCAAGTTCATTACTGTGCCTGGCCATGGACTCGTTGAAACACTGTTCAGAAAATGAGCCAGGCAGTGGTGACGCACGCCTTTAATCCCAGCACTTGGGAGGCAGAGGCAGGCGGATCTTTGCGAGTTCAAGGCCAGCCTGGTCTACAAAGTGAGTCCAGGACAGCCAGGGCTACACAGAGAAACCCTGTCTCGAAAAAACCAAAAAAAAAAAAAAAGAAAAAGAAAATGAGTGATGGCATTAATTGTTCTGAAGAGAATGTGTACAACTGTACATACACACACAAACACACACACACCACCTCCATCACCACAAAATGGCCCTGTTCCACAAGCTGAGCAGCATGTTGTTCTCATTCTTGGGCCAAGCACAGAAGCTACCTAATTCTAGATTGTTTTTTTTTTAAAGATTCATTCTAAAATACTTTTTGAGTGCTTACTGTTACTAAGCAACTATGAGATCATCATCAACAACAAACAGTACTTTCCTGAAGCTCTCTGCTCTGAGAAACCATGTCACAGACCCTTGGTACCCCACTTCCCAGAGTCTCCTGGAGAATATTTATCAGACAAGGAATGGTTCTGTGGTCAAGTAAACTGTGGAAATCTGCCTATCATCTCTCCTTTGGCATCCCACAATATGTAATTATATATTAAAGACTTTGAGAAGTTCTTGAATAAGTAAATTTATCACCCTCATCTCATATGGGGTCTTGCTAGGTACCCAAGGCTGGATTTTACTTCACAAATTTTCTGCCTCAGCCTCCTGAGTGCTGTTTCATTTTCTGTTTTAAAAACATTGTGGGGCTGGACAGATGGCTCAACAACTAAGAGCACTGGCTGCTCTCCCAAGTTCAATTCCCAGCATCCACATGGAAGCTCTGGAACTGTCTGGAACTCCAGTTCCAGGTGGAATCTGACACCCTCACACAGACATACATGTAGGCAAAACACATGAAATAAAAATAAATTTTTTAAAAAACAGGTGTGTGTGTGCGCATGTGCATGTGTGTGTGCGTGCATGTATGCACATGTGGAGGCCAGAAGAAATCTTGTGGATGTTGATTCCCACCTTCCATCATGTGTGCTACTGTAAGGTAGAAGTGAAGTCGTCGGGTTTGGTGGCAAATACATTTACCCACTGAGCCATCTCACTGGTCTCTATTGAATTTTCTTTAAACTAATATTTGCTAAAACTATTTGGCCTGGGAATCTTTTTTCATAGAATATTATTCCTGAACCACACTTAAGAAACGACGTTAGAAGAGCCGCATTAGTTCATTGGGTGTTTTGTCCAGAGCCTATACTATAACCAAGTACATGAGTGTGCACCTGTTTGGGCAGTTGTTTTTGAGGTCTCAACAGTGCAGCCTTTGCATCATTTTTAAAGGAACAGAACACATTTGGTTCCATAAATATCAGCTTACCAATCTGTAAAAGGTACAAAACAATGCACCCCCTCTAAGGATAAGTGTATTAAGGAGAATCTATGTCTTTTTTTTCCTTTATTTTTTATTTCTTCAAGTTACATCTCAATCGCAGTCCCCTCCCTATTTCCCCTCCAGTCCCACCCTCCCACCCTCAACCCCCCATCCTCTTCCCTTTTTTTTTTTCTTTTAAGTTTAAGGTATATCTTATTTCCCCCTACAGTTTCTCCTTTCAGTCCAACAAATGGCTCTTTCTCTTATAATAATAAATACAATACAGTACAACAGAGGTAATTAGGCCACAGTTATGAGGGTTATATGGCTTAACGTACATTCCCAATGACCAGTCCATATGTATTTGGTACCTGACTTTAACATTCTACTATCTAAACATCTCCATGAGTTTAAAGTTCTATATCTGACTCAACATTCATACTAATTGCAACACAATTTTAAAAGTATCTTCTTAGATGTATAACACTCTCTTGACTCCTAAAAAACTCAAAATTTAATTATGAGACTTTATCTATCTGTTCTTCAACCACCTCAGAGAGGGATAAATATATCTGATTTTATAGGAAGTACAGGGTCTGCAGCTTCCCAAACTAAGAAATGACATACCAGTGGCTGCCTGGACAGTTCCCATTTTCTCTCCATACATTACAGCATTGATCGTCAGTCATTTGGCCCCATTTCTCTGGCAGACATTGATGGTAGAGCAGGGGTTATGAAGGACTTACCTACCCTGTCTTGGCAGAGCTAGGCTGTCGACTTGTCTTTAAATTTGTAATAATGGTGACCATCATCACTATATCAACATGACTTACAGTCTCTCTTCATAAAAAACTAATTCCTTAGAACAATGAGCCATTACAATGTCTTTTCTTTCCTACCACTCACGGTGTGGGCCATAATCCTTAAGCTTATGACAGGAAGATAGACCGTAGCATGCACAGGCAGAAACTACCTTCTTAGGAAGAATCCCATGCCTTCCAGCAAAGCCGTGGTCACTTGCTAAATGGATACCAGTCAATAAAATCTTCCAGATTCCAGAAATGTGGGTGATGGCTTCCAGATTAGACAGTTATCCCTAGACACTTCCCATCGTCCTAGGCCTTCTCTTTTCTCCTGACTTCCCTGGGTCAAACAAGGCCCTGGTTCATCAGTGTTATGCCATGTCAATTTGCAACTACTGCTTCATGATTAGGGTTGATATTAAGCTTTGACAAAAGGGTCCTTCATCGGTTGCCCTAAAGAATGATGGCGCAAGTTTGCTGATGATAAGACTCTTGCATAAGTATCGTCCCATGATCTCATCATCAACATGAGGGTGAGTGGGTAGGAAGGTGGGGAGGATGGAAGGAGTTGGGGAGGGCAAAGAATATAATCCAAATTTATTACATAAAATCTTTTTTAATTAATAAAAAAGATTGGGAGGTCTGGAAATGTAAGGCCTCAGTTTTCAAGAGATTCTAGCGTGAAGTGGTGGGAGAGGTTCCAAACTGTTTTTTGGTGGTTTCTTTGGACTCATATCCTCTCCCATGGCTCTTGCGTTCTTGAAAGTCCAGTGTGTGTAAGGAGCAACACTTCTCTTACAATTTCTGCTGCTGTCTCCTGGGCAGTTTTATTAGGCAGCTTCCAGCTGGGCTCCATTTCTCAGTTTCCCTGCAGAGCTCTCCCCTGGTTTAATGTCTGTCTACATGCCCCATCTCTCCCAGGATGAGCCTTTCCTGTGTATAATCTTAGATGGTTTGTTTGTTTTTTATCGAATTTTAATGGTGGGTCTTCCAGTATGTGAACTTACGCAGAAATCTGATCCTTTTTATATTTTCATCCTCAATCCCTGGTACAGAGCACCATTTCTTACCAAACATAGAATTTTATAAGACCATGAAGGTAGGTTATGCACTGGGGCGGGGGGGGGGCATTCAAATTTTAAACTATCATTTAGGCCAAATGAGAGAACATTCTCCAGCCAAAGAAAATAATTTTGAAATTCTGATAAATTACAACCAATTACAGCATAATTTCAGATTGTTAAGGAGATAAAAAACATTATTTGTCTTTCCCCGAAATATTGTTTTATTAAAACAGAAAGTTGTTCATCTTATGTATAAGGAATAATTAGAATAGTGGGTAAAATATCACTGAAGTTGAATTTTTTCATATTGGGCTAGCAAGATGGTGCTTGCTACCAAGTCTGACAAATTGAATCAATCCCATTCCAGGATCCCACATGGAGGAAGAAGACCATCAACTCCCTATATTTGTCCTCTGACCTCTGACTTCCACACATATGCTGTAACACACACAGAGAGAGAGAGAGAGATAGAGAGAGAGAGAAATGGCAATTTTAGAAAATATTCTATGTCAACATTTATGATGGCTTACCCCAACAATATGGAGTTTCTAATGCGGTCAGCTCACTCATATGCCTCTTTGCATAAAGTTTAAGAAAAGGTTCTAAGGATGGAACATGAAGGTGGGAGTAAAGAGGAATGGTGTGAGAGGGGAGACAGGAGATATTCATGTATTCAGCAGAGCTATATGTTTTGAATTTGGAACTTTTAAACAAGCTTTACCTCAAAATAAACATAAAGGGAACAGAATATGCAAATGATTAAGGGAAATGCAGTTTCATTTCACATTATAGAAAAATCTCACACTCAGCTTTTTAAAAGAACATAAGATGTTTAAAACTTCCTTTCCTTTACCAAGAGCTAAGTTCAGGAAACTAACAGCACTGAAGCTGAAGCAAGAGGAAACAACCAGAAAATAGCACATACAGTGTGCCAGCAAAGTAACAGGCGTAGTTCCCTGACAGGCTGAAGATGGGTTACTCAACCAAGCCAGGAGAACTCATTTTCAGAGGCACTTTAAGAACAGGACAACCTTTGCAACCACCTACAAGGTCTCCTTAGATGGCCATAAAAGAGGCAAAAGACAGCACATCTTTCTCAAACAGCTTCCATGCATGCTGCACTGGGTAAGACATGCAAGAGGAATGTACACCATGTGGCAGTCAACTTGAATAATACCTGCATCTCGGACCTTCCAGCCCGTTAGCATGGTATCCAGTCTTGCTCCTTTTCAGTGGGCAGATGCATTACAGACAAGTTCCCAAGATGGAGAGCTTAATGTTCCTCTAGGCCTCCTCTCAGCTTGTACTTGCATTTGGTTTGATGAATCACTTTAATATACACTAAAAGACTGAAAAATATAGAAGCAATATGTGCCAATCAATAGAGCGTCATAAAGAGTTCTTGCTTCTCTTTTTGTTTGACTCTAAAGGGAAATTTACTTTGGCCTAAAAAGGTACTAAGTAGAAAGACTAACAATACAGCAGCTAAGTCATTGTCAGTTGGACTTATCTCAAAGCAAAGAAAGAATTATCCCGTGGAGCTCTACTTCTTATGATCCATTGTAGTGAAGCCAGAAGAGGGAGAACGCAGACAGCTAAGACAGACACAGTATGCTTATGGATGGGAGAAATTTGAGGCTAACAGCTCACAGTCTTTGCCCCCTCTATCCACTTTATTCCTATTCCAACCTATCCCACGGGGTATCTGGATCTACAGGAGCAGGCCCAGAGGGAGTTCTCATATTTTCTGATTCTGGACACATGGTTGAGAGATTTGCCCAGCCAGAAATGTCTTCCTCTGACCCCAGTGAATACAGACATAGAAAGGCCCCTCTTTGAGCAATTTACAAAGTATGTCCTGCAAGGCTTCTTTGTGCAAACAGGAATTGGTAGGGTCTGCTGCTATATGTGATGCAATTAGTGTATGCTTAGAGTCAGGTGGGCCATGTGAATAAGGACAAAGCCTCAACAGGGAAGGAACACAGGGAAGTTAAGGATAAAAAGTCCCAAGGTGTCCTAAGAAGTGAACTTCTTAGGACATCTAAATAGCTGAGCACAAAAGGACTGAACATCAAATGATTCTATTAACATTTTTAACCATTTTCCATTCTTATTTGGGCCCCAAACAGGTTTACTACGTCCCAAATCAGCAGGAAGTCATTTCTTTTTAAATACTTTATTTTGTTTTCTTCAAGTTACATCTCAGTCACAAACCCCTCCCTATTCCCCCTTCCTATCCCGCCCTTCCACCATCTTCCCCCCAGAAGTTTCCCCTTTCAGTCCAACAGATGGTTCCTTCTCTTATAACAGTAAGTATTATACAAAACAACAGATATAAGTATGCCACATTTATGAGAGTTAAATGGCCCAGTATACCTTCCCAATGTCCAGTTTATACATATTTGGCCCCTGACTTTAACATTCTACTATCTAACCATCTCCATGACTTTAAAGGTCTATATCTGACTCAACATTCATACTAACTTGCAACACACTTTTAAGAGTATCTTCTTAGATCTATAACACCCTCTTGATTCCTAAACAACTCAAAACTTAACTATGAGACTCTAGCTGTCTATTCTTCAACCACCTCAGAGACCTGAGAGGGATAAATATATTTGCTTATATAGGAAGTGCAGGGCCTGTAGCTTCCAAAACTAAGAAAGGACATACCAATGACTGCCTGGACAGTTCCCATTTTCTCTCCATACATTCCTGCATCAGTCTTCAGCCTTTGGGTCCTGTTTCTCTGACAGACATTTGTTGTAGAGCAGGGATTATGAAGGACTTACCTACCCTGTCTTGGCAGAGTTAGGCTGTCGACTTCCCTGCTACCAAGATACTCTTAAAAGTGTGTTGCAAGTTAGTATGAATGTTGAGTCAGCAGGAAGTCATTTTAAGAGAACAACGTCCCATCCCCAGAAGGTGGGGAGGGTGTTCCCCCCCTTTGGTTATTTGATGGATAATAGAAAATTTTGTTATTTAGGGGAAAAGACTACATGGATAATAGAAAATTTTGTTTTTTAGGGGAAAAGACTACAAGCTGTTAAATGGTCTTGTTAAATGGGGTTTGGAGGTTAGACCCAGGGACTTATCTCTTTTTCTTTTCTGTATCCTTCTTTCTCTCCTATGTAGGAGTGAATAGACTTGAGAAAAATGGGACATAGACATAGTATAGGAAAGATCAAGAAAAAAGGACAGATTATTGAATATGGCCTTATACCTTTGTATATTGATAAAAAATTAATATTATATTTGGCTAAATTGGTATTGATCATTATGTATTAATGCAAAATTAAGATTGTTTTGGGCTACATCGGTATTGATCTCTGTATATTGATACAAAGTTCAGATTATATTTGGCCACAATGGTATTGACCCTTGTATATTGATGCAAAATTAAGATTGTATTGGGGGCACACTCACGATAGCGCAGCTGCGGAGGGAGCACGGCTGGCAGGGCCAAATCCCCGCCAGTCCACGACAGGTCATCTGGGGAGAGAGACAGGCGTGGGTGGGGCCAGGGGTCCGTGCACCCACGGCGGAGCTGCTGGGACGAGAGGTGCACTCAGGCAGCCGGAGGATCCGGGGCTTGGGGTACCCACGGGACCCGTGGCGGCACAGACAGGAAGGGAATCAGACACAGGGTCCAGCCCTGTGGCGAGAAGACTAGAGAGAAACCAGAAATCGGGACCATAGCTGTATCCTGGAAAATCCAGACATATCAGGTGTGGAGCCAGACCCTGTCAGCCTCCGGGACGACAAACAAAGCCCACAGAATCTGTGCCTGGGCAAACAGGCCCATACCATCAGAACCATTACAGGCTGATAACTCAGAGTGCAACATAGAGAAG
>CAJQZJ010000670.1:261245-276939 GCA_907164525.1 Lophiomys imhausi | reverse complement strand
TAAGTCGACAGCCTAGCTCTGCCAAGACAGGGTAGGTAAGTCCTTCATAATTCCTGCTCTACAACCAATGTCTGTCAGAGAAATGGGGCCAAATGGCTGAAGATTGATGCTGTAATGTATGGAGAGAAAATGGGAACTGTCCAGGCAGCCACTGGTATGTCATTTCTTAGTTTTGGAAGCTGCAGGCCCTGCACTTCCTATATAATCAGATATATTTATCCCTCTCAGGTCTCTGAGGTGGTTGAAGAATAGATAGCTAGAGTCTCATAGTTAAATTTTGAGTTGTTTAGGAATCAAGAGGGTGTTCTGGATCTAAGAAGATATTTTTAAAATTGTGAGGCAAGTTAGTATGAAAGCTGATTTAGATATAGAACTTTAAACTCATGGAGATGGTTAGATAGTAGAATGTTAAAGTCAGGTGCCAAATACATATGGACTGGAGTTTGGGAATGTATACTAAGCCATATAACTCTCATAATTGTGGCCTATTTATTTCTGTTGTTTTGTATTTATAGTTATAAGAAAAAGAACCATTTTTTGGACTGAAAGGGAGAGCTGTTGGGGGGAAAAAAGAAATACCTTAAACTAAAAAAAAAAAAAAAAAAAAAGGGAAGAGGATGGGGGGTTGAGGGGGAGGAGGGTGGAAGGGTGGGACTGGAGGGGGAAGTAGGGAGGGGATTGTGATTGAGATGTAACTTGAAGAAATAAAAAATAAATTATTTAAAAAAAAAGTCCCAAGGTGAGCACAGTTCACTTCAGGCCATTCCTGAAAGTTCCTCTTGGGCATGGCAACATGACATCACCATCTCTGTGCTGTCTCCTCCTCAGGCTGCACAAGAAGAGAAGAAACTGATAAGTCTTCACCATGTTAATTATGTTATGAGGAGCTGTTTGTTATCAAGCCAATTATCTACCCAGAGGGGAAGCTTTGTTTATTAATATTAAGGACTGTGCTGTCCCCAGAGCCTATTCATGAGAAGGTGTATTGTACTTAGCATATACTAAGTATTTCCCTTCCTATTTTTTTAAATGTTTATTTATTACTTCAAGTTACATCTCCATCATGGTCCCCTCCCACCATCCCTTCCGGCCCCACCCTCCCACCCTCTCTCCCTTCTCCCAGTACTCATAATTCTTTTTTTTAAAAATTAGGCCACAATTATGAAAATTATAAGGTATAACATACATTCCTACTATTTTTAACAGTGAAAATTCTAAGTCTGAAAGGATATCCTCAGGCAGACTATATATATGAGTTCTCTAAGAACAATCATGGATATAGAGAACAGCAGCAGACTCAATACAAACTGATGGATGCAAATGTACTTACATAAAGGCTGTGGGGTACAAGGGACAACAGAGGAAAGCCAGCATGTGGGGAAGCAGTCTGAACTCTAGTAAGAGAAGAAAATCCAGCCATTAAGTGGGGATCACAGATCTAAGAGAAGACTGCCGAGGAAAGATGACCCACATAAAAGAAAATAAGCAAACAACAACAAAAAGTGAAAAAGATAAAACAAACCAAAAAATCTGCTAAAACACATTTATAACCCATCACAGCATATACTGATGAAGTCACAGTCCCATGTGACAGCACTGTTTCCAGGGTCTGTATCACCATGTAAGTAATGCTTGTCTTCAGTTGGTCCTCCTTACCCTTCTTCCCAACATACAGGCTTTTTCTCAAAAAGAAATGAAAGCAAGGAAGGCCGGTCAAGCACTAACAAATAAACAAGAAGAACCTGAAGAACCAGACTCTCCTTACAAAGAGAATGAGTTTTTACTTGACTTTGAACTATAGTAACAGTCATATTACTGAAGTCTGTGAATGGCTCCTGCCTAGCTAACCCATGAGGGGAGTCAGGTTCGCCCACAGACTCCGTATCTAAAATTATCTGTAGCAGTACAAGAGCACAAGCAAATCAAGAAGTGTGAAGACAGGAGCTGAAGAGAGGAATTTCCTTAGGTGGAAATTGAGGTTGCTGAAGAACAGCCTTTTCCTATCTTGCTAATAGGTATTGAAAGTGGAGGTCCTTGCTTTGTTCTAGACCTCAGGAAAAGGTGACTTCAATTTGGTATGATATTATGATGTTGGCTATGGGTTTTCCCTGTATAGCCTTCATCTTATTGAGGCACACTCCTCCTGTACCGATTTATTTTTTTTTTTCAACCACAAAGGAACACACAAACAAATGGCAGTTTGAAAAGATAGAATTGGCAAAACTTATTAAATTAACAAAGCGAATAAATAAGACCCAAATAAATAAAGAGATGAAAATGAGACAAGTGTTATTATCAGAATATAAAGAATAATTAAGGACTATGGTGGCCAGCTAGTTCTACTCCACCAACAAAGAGAAGCTAGAAAACACTCACAAGTACCGACAAGAGCTTGAGCTGTCTGTCACCCAGTGGTGGCACTTCCCTGTGTTTGATTCCCAGCTATGCAAAAATTGTTTAGTTGTTGTTTGTTTGTTTTTCAATCTGGATGTCCGATATATTGAAAAGAGTAGGATTTTTAAATCGTTAACTGTCATTTTATTGCAGTCTATTTCTTCCTTTAGATTTGATAGCATTTGCTACATGAAGTTGGGTCCTTCAACATTGAGCACATATGTATCTACTGTTTCCTTTTGTGGAAACTAACCATAGTATGACTGTCTCCTAGTGCAACTGTTCATTTAACATCCATTTTAACTCTGTAAGTGCAGCTCTTTCTGCTCATTTTGGGTGTGTGCTGGTGTAGTATATCCTTTTCCATCCCCATATTTAGGTCTGTGTGTCTATATCCATGAAATGAGTTTATTGGTTATTTTGTTCTGTTTAGGTTTTTGTTGGTCTTGTTTTGTCTGATACTCCTATCTTTTCAAAACGGTTTTCTTCGTTGTTTGACCGTCCTCTGATCCTTTCTTCATTGTTCATCTTTGTGATTCGATTTCTGTATTTACAAAGTTTGATTCTTTTGTCTTTTGTGTATCTTTCGTACTATGAATTTTATACTTATATATATTCCCATTATACTCATTTTCCTTTCACTCTTAGGTTCTCTCCGACATCCCAAATAAAATGAGTCTAAAGTGATAAACTCCAGCTTTTCTCTTCTTGGGATGGCCTTGTTTCCCCTCAATTCTAAAGATAGCTTTCCTGAATATAATATTCTTTATGGGCAGCTATTTTCCTTAGTCTACTGCAACCATACATATCCTATTCTCCCCTGGGCTGAATCATTTCTGATGAAAAATCTGATGCAGGTCTAGTGGATGTCCCTTATACCTATCTTTTTCCTCTTGCTGTTTTGAGAATGTCCTCTTTATCTTGGACTTTTGACAGGTTGACTTTAATCAGCTTCCTGAAGACCTTTTGAGTTAAATTTATGTGTCATATTTGGTCTATTTATTTTTTAAGATTTAGAACGTTTTAAACTACTATTTCATATAATCTGCATGCTTCCCCACTTCTCCTTCTGGAACCCTATTGTGCAAATCTGTTCACTTACTAATATCTGGTAAGCTTCATGGGCTTTTCTTTTCCTGATGGAGCTGTTTCCAGTGATCAGTCTTCAAATTCAAATATTCGTTCGTCAGTTAGATCTAGTCTGCTACTGAGGCACACAACTAGACCTTAGTTATTGAGTTCGCCAGCTTCATAGTTGTGTTTGGTTCTTGGCTATGTTCTTTATCTAATGTCTCTTTTATTCTTTTAACAGCTTCCCCCCCCTTTATTCCAATAAAAGGTTATTTTTCTTATAACAATAAATATAATATAAACAATGAGAATAAGCAGGGAACAATTATGAAAAGTATAAGGTATAACATACATTCCCACTGTCCAGTCCATATGTATTTGGCAACTGATATTAATATTCTATTATCTATCTATCTTGATGAGTTTAAAGTTCTATACCTAACTCAGCTTCCATCCTAACTTGCATTACCAACTTAAAAACATCTTCTTAGACCTAAAACATCCTTTTAATTCCTAAACAACTTAAAACTTAACTGTGAGACTGTAACTATCTAGTCTTAAACCACATCAGAGACCTAAGAAGGATAAATATATCTGAATAAACAGGAAGTACAGAGCCAGCAGCTTCCAAAACTAAGAAATGACAGACAACTGGCTGCCTGGACAGTCCCCAATATTTCTCTCGATAACATTGAAGCATCTACCTTCAGCCTTTTGGCCCAGTATCTATGACAGATATTAATTGTAGAGCAGGAATTATGAAGGACTTGCCTACCCTGTCTTGGCAGAGCTGGGTATTCACTTACCTGTTTCCAAATTTTGTCCTTTTCAGACAGCATTCTGTCTACAGTTGAAGCAAGGGATTTCTCTTGTCCAGTGACAAGCTTGCCACTAATGCAGCCATCTCCAAATGGAGATTCTTTGATGTTCATCATCCACTTGCAGTAGAATGGGGGGTGCTGTCAGGAGCTGACATGTCTCCATATTAAAGAAATATTAAGTTAAGAAAACATCTTTAAATGCCATATTCTACAGATCTCTTCAGGTTTTTTGAAGACCACTTATATATCTCCATATATTTGGATAAGCAAATATTGCTTGTCTCCGATGTTTTCTAAGTTAATCAGAAGTCAAACTGCTACTTCCTCTTTCTCATTTTGGATTGTCTGACTGAATTTTGTGGAATTTTTGCCTGTATTCTCTCATATTTCATTAGATTTCTTAAAATCATGTAACTTGAAGAAATAAATAAATGTTGAAAGAATAAAAGAAACATTAGAAGGAATATTTAAACTTGAAAACTGGTCACTGGAAACAGCCTCATCAGGAAAAAAAAAGCCCACTTCTAACTTTAAGGACAAAGTCTTTATCATTTTAGATGAGTTATGGGGTGTAGGATAACCATGGTGCACTCAGGCAGGACAGAAATGGCCACCTTAGAAATGGTGTACCTATCAGATTCCAAGGACAGAGATGCTCTGGTTGCTTGGACAATACAAACATCCATGTCCTAGGGCTGGATAGATGTTCTGATGTCCCATGGCAGGCAACTATAGATGTTCTAGCATTCTGTTTAGTTGTTTCCCCAGACCCAAAAGTGGGTAAATGGGCCTACCAGATATTTCCCATGAGGTTCAAAAGGCCAAGTCCTACAGACAGGGCTATCCTGCTATTTCCCCAAATTATGGATTGGTGAGCAGGTACACTTAGCTTCTTCTCGAGTCTATCAGAAAGTAGAGAGATCCACCTTGCAAGTCTTCAGGGCTGTGGATGGGTGAGTGGAGCGACCTTTCCAGTTCACTGAGCCAGGACCATGTGTAAGGATGGATCTCAGGGTGATGGTATTCAAAAGAAGCTTGAGTATAAAAGGGTACAGCCTAGGCTAGGCTCTCTCTTGTTCTGTGGTACTATTTCCCCTTCTCCAGCAGCATCCATTCCCTCAACAGCTGTGCAAACTGTCCTCAGGGTTAGTAAGGGTTGTATGCTTATTCAGGAGCCCTACTATACACTCCAGCTCATACCAATAGCATTTCATATGTCCCTTGCGTTAGTGGAAACCTTTGACAGATATCTTTACTCATTTGAATTCCTCCTTGCATAATGATTAAGCTCAACTAACAAATAAGATGATAGACATTACGCGCATTGGGCTTCATCTCCAAAATCATATATTGACAGTATTAACAGCATGAAACCTAATCCAACTATGGTTTGTGTTTGTTCGTTTGGTTTGGGTGAGGTTGGGGTTTTGTTTGTTTGTTTTTTGTCTTTTATTTTTTTTAAGACAGAATCTCAGTATACAACTCTTGCTAACCTAAATCTCACTGTGCAGACCAGGCTGACCTTGAACTCACAGAAATCCCCCTTACCTCTGCCTCCCTAGTACTGGATTAAGAGTATGCACCACCATACCTGGCCCAGCTATGGTTTTTAAAGATAGTTTCCTTGGAAAGTCCTTAAGTTTAGATGACATCGTTAGAGTGTTTCACTACAACTGGACTGAACAGGTGCAGAAACAAAGAATACAGATATAGACAGGTACATTCCCTATATCTTGCCATGCAATGTCTTCTACCACCTCAGAATCTAGCAACCAGACCCCCATCACTCAGCATAGTTGCAGAACCTGGAACTTCCAGAATTATAAGCCAAATAAACCTATTTTCTTACAAAATTAGCCTGCTTCAACCTTTTCAATGCTTATCATCTACTTGGAGTAGAATGGAGAGTGCTGTCAGTAATACAGCCCCTTTGTTTCTATGGTCAACGTGTGTATCCATGTTCCCTAATTTCTCTGCCATCTCCCCACTGAACTTTGGTACTCTGCCTCAAATACTGGAGTACAGTAGCAATTATTTATTCTTTGTTTTAGATTTTAGTATATATTATCAATACAAAGTAAGCAGTTTCATTATAATATTTCCATGCATGCACATAATGTACTTTGATCATATTCACTCTCCAATTATTTTCTTAAGCCCCTCCTCTTACGATGCTCACTCTATTCCCAGTACTTCTCACTTTTAGGTTCATGTTTTCTCTCTCACACACACTCTTTTTCTCTGAGACAGGGTTTCTCTTTATAGCCCTAGCTTTCCTGGAACTTACTCCGTAGACCAGGCTGGCCTTGAACTCACAGAGATCTGCCTGCCTCTGCCTCCTGAGTGCTGGGATTAAAGGCATGTGCCACCACACCCAGCCATTACAGACAGCTTCGAACTGCCATGTGGGCACTGGGATTTAAACTCAGGTCCTTTGGAAGAGCATCCAGTGCTCTTAACCACTGAGCCATCTCTCCAGCCCCTCGTGTTCTCTCTTTTCCATAGCTTCTGCACATGAGAGAAAATGTGATGTCTGTCATTATGGGACTTGCTTACCTTTCAATTAATATGATCTCCAATCCCATTCATTTTGTTGTAAGCACCATAATTTCATTCTTCCTTATGGCTCTATAAAAGCTCCATTGTACATACACACTACATCTTCTTTATCCTTTTGTCTGTTGATGGATACTCTGGCTAAATCCATCATTTGATTTTGTTCTTTTTTTTTTTTTAAGGAAAGAGTTCTCACTACTTGTAGTGGGCCATCCTGCTGACATCTTCCCACAGAGGATGCATTTGGAAAGCAAGGCTTTCGGTGCTCCCAGAATCAACTGACTTTTGATACATCTCTCCTATCAGGAACTATGAGACAAATTGATTTGGGGGTATCAGAGAAAATAAAACTTCAGATAGATCCAAAAGGAAGAGATGATAGCTGGCATCAGCTTGGTGCACGGTAAGGAAAGATTGGGCCCGAAGGAAGATGCAAATTAAATATGGTAAAAGCTCAGATGGGCCTGTTTCCAAAGAAGGGGAGGTGGGGGTGAGGGATGCATCCTGCTCTGCACCTCTGCTGCAGCTGACAAAGACAGGAGGGAAGCATGTTAAAAGAGGAGCTATTCAGAGAAACCCTGTCTCGAAAAACCAAAAAAAAAAAAAAAAAAAAAAAAAAAAAAAAAAAAAAAAAAAAAGAGGAGCTAAGATGAGTGACATGATTTTGGAATACAAGTTCAGCTTCAGGAAAAAATAGACTGATTCTCTAGTTCAAGCAACTATAGACTCAAAACAACTCAATGGTCAAAGGACTTGCAAAGTGGGAACCAGTGGTGTTGTCTGTGTGTCTCTTTTTATGCCTCTGGGTTCAAAAGCAACTACTGAGCATACTACAAGAGCTGCCAAGAATGAACCCTCAGACCTGCCACAGTGGAATATGTGGAAACCTCCACTGCTGGGCTTTATTGACTTAACCGACAGAACACCAAACACTACACAATCACTCTCAACTGACCACTTACTTGCTTTTATTATTTCAGGAAACACCTTTGCTTAAATTAATAATAGATTTATGAGCACACGTAATTGTGGTTTGGAAGGAGGAAAAAGAAGTTTATATGGAGAATTAGAAGAGAATGTTATTCAATGAAAATAAAGTAGAAATGTGCACTTGTGATGCCAGCACTTAGGAAGCAGAAGCAGAAAGATCTCAAGTTCCAAGGTCATCCTGGGCTATGCAGCAAAACTTTGTCTCAAAAACTAGTTATTTTTAGAAATAAAGTGAAATTCCAAAAGAGATTAGAGGCCTCTTGGTGGGGCGGGGGAGGGACACAGATCTTCAGTGAGCTTAACCCCAGCTCTGTTTTCTCCCAGTGTTTCTCTTGCTAGTGACAGGTGGAAGTCAGGAAGAGTCTTGAGCTTCATATCAGTTCCTGGTCATCTCTGGGCTTCCAAATAGGAGGCATCAGCTCTTACAACTAGATAAACCCTTGCATGTATACAGCTGCCCATCACTTCTTAGTTATACAGAGAGGAGCAGTGAGTCATAACAGACTCCCAGGCATCCTTCAACCAGTGCTGATGGTGAGCAGGTAATGGGCATCAGGGTGATGGGGGTTTAATCCAGAGAATATCTTGATGTTCTATATTTGTTTTGTTCATTTTATAATTCAACACACAAAGAGACATCATCCCACCCTTTATTAAAAATATTATTTCAGGGTCTTTCCTGTCAAAAACCAGTTTCAACACCACAGGGCAAACTGAGGTGAGGCTTAGAAACATGGCTAGCTGGTCACCCAGCAGACTTTCTCTGAGGGAAAAAGGCTCAATTCTCCAGCTAGGAGCTGATTGCTACCAATGGGGCCCTCCACAGATGGTGGCAATTGGGGGCTAGAGCTGATGGCTCCTAGCAGGGGCTTCCACAGATTGTGGCAAGTGTCAAAGGAAAAAAAGAGGCCACACTCGCACGCGCCCACTTACACTAGATGATGAATCAAGACAGGCTCCAGTGAACAAGTTCCAACTAACTTCAGATACATATATACATACATACATGCAGACAGACATATAGACATACAGATAAATACCCATTAGCATGGATAGAGCAAAATTCCAATCAATTTACATATATGTACATACACATATATATTTATATGCATATATACATACATATATGCATATATATATATACACATCTTTGGTGGATGGAAAAAAGTTCCAATTCCCACTTTTTTTTCTCCCATAGCTTACATATCCCCAAAAACTCTTTCATGCAGCACAAAAATCACAATATGGTTAGATTCTATTTTTCTTTAAGTGAATGATTATAATGAGTATATGTAGAAAAACACACATTCCCCAATACTCTCACATGATCAAAAATTTTACATATTGTGGGTAAAAAACAAATTATCCCCAAGAACCCACATACATTTGTAACTAAGCAACTTGTTATAGATTAACAAGGTGTAACCAAGCAAGGTAATTTTCTCAGCCAGTTCCTCTTACTGGCAGGCTGCAGTTTGAGGTTATAAAGAAAAAACTTAATTATCTTATTATTTATCTTAAAAGGCAGTCTTATACAATCTTAAAAGAACCACAAACCTAAACTTTTATTTACAAAAAATAACCAGTTAGCTCTACTTTAAATCCTCAAGGTGCACATCTACTCATTAACAATTTTATTGTCATATCAGGAAACTGAGGGCAAAAATGGGTACAAGGGACTAGTCATCACTCTGACCATCCATGCAGCCTTAACAAGAGAAACCCTGTCTCGAAAAAAAAGAAAAAAAAAAGTCCCTAGCTCAACTATTAGGAGTATACTTTTCTGAGCTTCAGATTGTTCTCTAAGATCTTCTACATCAGAGCCACTAACAAAAACATCTTAACCTAATTTCACTAACAATCTATTTTTCCAAATTGTTTCCAAGTGTAGTGGTCATTGCTAACACTCTATATCTCTAAGTTCTTTCTAAGAGTGGAGGTTGAATCATTAATCTGCTCCAGTGGCAGTGCCAGTGGTACTGCCCAGCGATGGGCTGGAAGCCCCCTGAGTTTTCACACAACTCAGATCATAAGGGATGTGATATGAGGGCAGCAACCAGAGCAAAACTCCATGACAACATGACATCTTCAGGACACGTAGTCCTTGGGGCTCCGCCTTTCCGAGGCTCACCCATCGTGATTGTGCTAACCAGTGAGCCACATTCCATGAGTTCTAAAGCTGTTCTGTTGTTCCTCCCTCATGGCCCCCAACATTATCCACCATATATACAGTCCTCTAGGAATCTGTACTGCCAAGACTTAAAGGTCATTTCCTTGGTGCCTCTCTGCTCTAAGGGGCCTCCATCTCCAGCTATTCTCTTGGCATGACTTGTAGATATTAATCATTTTTCCTTGAATTCCTCCTAGAATCTTTGCCAACACCCCCTAAACACAAAATACCACTCACCCAAGTCATTAGCAAACTAAGAGTAGAGGAAACATAAGGTCCCTTCCTGGCATGACAACTGTGAGAAAAGAAAAAGAATCAGTTTGTAGACTAGGGAGAGAACAGATCTCAGTGCAAAGTGAAAGTGTGCTTCAAAGGACAAAAGTGGCTGGCTTGAAGTACCTCCAACCTCTTACCCTGGTCTGCTTAAGCAGATAAGGCATGAAGCATGCTCCTTGACTGGCTCCCACTTACATATACTTAATAAAATTGTAGATCATTGGTCAGGTCCAATCACAAACACACACACACACACACACACACACACACACACACGCATGCACACATGTGCACAGAGAGAGAGAGAGAGAGAGAGAGATTCCAAGTGTTGTTTATCTTGGCAATGAAATAGGAATATTACTCAGCAAGAACAGGTTGTGTTTTATTACAGCAACATAGACTGTATGTGTGGCCCCTAATCAGTAATTGTCTGTCAGATTACATTCTGGGTTTTATTCCCAGATAACTGCATAAGATTCTTCTTAGAGCTGGCTTGTCACAAAGTTAGCATGGAAACAGTGAGATGATTCGGAGAGTAATGTCATGTCCACCCAACTACACCTCATTGTCAGGACCCACATGGAGGAAGGAGAGAACTCCCTTCCTCAGTCTCTGACCTGAACACATGAGTGCCATGGTGCATGTACCAACACACATAGAACGCTAAATGAATATGCGGATAAATAAATAAACAAACAACTGTGATTTTTTTTTAAGTTCATAGGTGTAAGATTATTTTTGTACCGATGGCAATTAAGAACTAGATGCATCAGGATCTAAGACCAACAATCAATAAATGGGACCTCATGAAAAGCTTCTGTAAGGCAAAAGACGCTGTCATTTGAACAAAATGGCAGCCTACAGATTGGGAAAAGATTTTCACCAACCCCACATCCGACAGAGGGCTAATATCCAAAATTTACAAAGAACTCAAGAAATTAAATGCCAAGAAACCAAATAATCCAATAAAAAATGGGGACCAGAACTAAACAGAGAATTCACAAAGGAAGAATCCCTAATGGCTAAGAGGCACTTGGAGAAATGCTCAGCATCCTTAATCATCAGAGAAATGCAACTCAAGATGACTCTGAGATTCCATCTCACACCTGTCAGAATGACTAAGATCAAAAGCTCAAATGACAGCACATGCTGGTGAGGTTGGGAAGAAAGGGGAACCCTCCTCCATTGCTGGTGGGAGTGCAGGTTTGTATAACCACTATGGAGGTCAGTCTGGCGATATCTTAGAAAACTTGGAATAGCTCTGCCTCTGGACCCTGCCATACCACTTCTGGATATACATCCAAATGATTCTTCACCAAATCACAAGGAAGTTTCCTCATCTATGTTCATAGCAATTTGTAATAGCTAGAAACTGGAAACAACCCAGATGTCCTTCAACCAAAGAATGGATAAAAACCCTGTGGTACATCTACACAATGGAATACTACTCAGCTATCAGAAACAACGAAATCATGCAATTTGCAGCCAAATGGATGGAACTAGAGAAGCTCATCCTGAGTGAGCTAACCCAGACTCAGAAGGATGCACATGGTATCTATTCATTTATAATTGGATTTTAACCATATAGTACAGGATAACTATGCTACAGCCAATGCACCAAAGGGAATAGGAACATAGTCTCTGTTACCTGTCAGTGAGATACTTTGTCCTAGTGGTGCTGCCTTGTAGGCCCCAGTGTATGAGGAGGCTCTTGGCCCTCATATGACTGCTGAACTGGGACAGGGAACTGATACGTAGGGACACTCCACTGTAGAGCAGTGGGATGAAAGGTATAGGGGTTAAGGGGTGGGTTGGTAGGACTGGGAGGGGTGGAAAGAAGGAACTGCGATGGAAATGTAACCTGAATAAATAAACAAAAAAAAAGAACTAGATGCAAGAAAAGTTTTATGCTCTCTCCTATTTGCCTAAAATAGTGGTTCTCAGCCTATGGGTCACAGTCCCTTCAGAGGCCAGAAGACCCTTTCATAGAGGTCACCTAATGCCATCCTGAATATCAGATACTTACATTAGGATTTATAACAATAGAAAAATTATAGTTATAAAGGAGCAACAAAAATAATTTTATAGTTGGGGGTCACCAAAACATGAGGAACTGTATTAAAGGGTCATAGCATTAGGAAAGTTGAGAACCACTGGCCTAAAACAACATAAATTTACAAAGAAAGGCTGCCTTTCTTTCCATTTCCATGTGTGACTATAGAAGCCAAAGGAAAGTCTTCCCATTGCCTTCTGGAAGCTTCTGAGGGGGGAAAAGTTAACAAGAGCCAAGATAACAATGAAGTTCCAATGCTCTGTATCCTTCTTCATTAAGGAAAATGAGATGCGAAACATACCAGGGGCCATAGGCATGTTTAAGAGGTAGAATATTTGCTACTTTTCTTGTCTCTGTGACTAAAGTACAATAAAGAAATTTAAAGAAGCAAGGGTTTATTTGTCTCCTGGGTTGAGAGGATATAGTCTGTAATAGCCGTGGAGGTCCTATGGTGCCTAGAGCTCCTTCTGTGGCAGTGGGAGCTTATAGCAGTTGCTATTTTAGGGTACTGTCTTAGTCACTGTTCTATTGCTGTGAAGAAACACCATGACCAAGTCAACTTTTATAAAGGAAAGCATTTAATTAGGGACCTGCTTACACTTTCAGAGCCTTAGTCCATAATTGTCGTATCAGGGAGCATGGCAGCAGGCACAGCAGACATGGCGCTGGAGAAGTAGTTGAGGTCTATATCCTGATCCCCAGGCAACAAGAAAGAATGGACCTGGCATGGACTTCAAAAACCCACTTCAAGTTTTCTTGTTGATCATTTCAACTTCAAAGCCCACCCCCTCCCCGCAGTGACACACTTCCTCCAAGAAGACCACACCTTCTAATCATCAGGAGTTCCACTGACTGGTGACTAAGCACTCAAATATGAGCCTATGGGGCTGAGCATTCTTGTTCAAACTACCACATTCAACTCCCTGGTACCCATAGGCCTGCAACTATATCATAATGCAAAAGTGCATTTAGTCCAACTTCAAAAGTTCCCTTAGTCTGTCACAGTCTCAACATTGTTGAAAAAGTCCAAAGTTCAAAGTTGCTTCTAAGACTCATAGCAATCTATTAACTGTAACCCTTGGTAAAATCAAAATCAAAAAATGTATCATATACTCCCAGTACCCAATGGCACCGAATATATATTATCATTCCAAAAGGGAGGAAAGAGAGCATAGTGAGGAAATACTGGACCAAAGCAAGACCTAAAATCAGCAGTGTAAACTCCAAACTCTGCATCTCCATGTCCGATGTCCAAGCGCTCTTCAGATCTGCAATTCCTTTTAGCTTTGTTGATGGAGACACATTTCTCTCTCTCTCGGGCTGGTTCTATACCCAGTCTGCAGCTTTCCTGGGCAGGTGTTCCACAACTCTGGCATCTACACCTTCTTGGGATCTCCAACACAACCCAGTGTTCACAGATTCATCCAATGGATTCTAGGCCTCCTTTCAGGGACATCCCTGACACAAATCTGGCTTCAAAGGCTTTCCTTAGTTGCACAGGGAGATTCCACAACCCCTTTCTTGTATCCTTGACTCTATAGCCAGAATCATGTGTCCAAAGCTGCCAAGTTCTGCTTGCTGGGCCTGGAACATGGCCCCTCTTTCAATTACACCTGCATGGGCTTTCTTTTGTTGATGGTTTCCATTAATGCTTAATCTTTCCTTTAATTTCTTTTCACAAGTTGGTAGTTTAGCTGGGGTCTTGCTCTGAGCTTAGCACTCTCTTTATTCCATTTAGCATCAGTCTGGTTTTTTTTTTATTATTACTTCAGGTTACATCTCCATCGTATTGTCCTCTTTCCAACTCTCCCAGTCCCGCCCTCCCACCCTCTACCCCCTATCCCTTCCATCCCACTCCTCTGGAGTGGAGTGACCCTACATAACAGTTCCCCACCCCAGTTCAGCAGTCATATGAGGGCCAAAAGCCTCCTCATACACTGGGGGCCTACAAGGCAGCACCAGTAGGGCAAAGTATCTCACTGACAGGAAAAAAAAGTCTATGTTCGTGTTCCCTTTGGTGCATTGGTTATAGTATAATTATCCTGTATTACATGGCTAAAATCCAACTATAAATGAATAGATGCCATGTGCATCCTTCTGGGTCTGGGTTAACTCACGCAGAATGAGCTTCTCTAGTTCCATCCATTTGGCTACAAATTGCATGATTTCATTGTTTCTGATAGCTGAATAGTATTCCATTGTGTAGATGTACCACAGTTTTTTTTAATCCATTCTTTGGTTGAGGGACATCTGGGTTGTTTCCAGTTTCTATAAACTTTTTATGTCCTTGAGCATTGGACTTGGCTCCATTAAACCTCCTGGTGTTCCTTTTCTCTGTACATTTTGTATTTCTCTTTGTCCAGCTTGCTCCTTTTCATTGTAGATCTGCATAAGAGTTATTATTAATAATCACAGAACAGCCCCAGGCGGGAGCGAAGATGGCGGCGACCTACACTGACGCATTCTGAACGCGGGGAAAAAAGAGCCATAAAAAACACAGAGTTACTGGGCACTGTGCAAAAACCGGAGGGGCTAGACCCCCCCCCCGGGAACGCTCACAGCTCCCAAGGGACTGTTAAAAGTCCCAGGGCAAGGCTCTCCCCATCTCTCACAGACACGGAGGCCACTAAACCGGGGACTCGGGAACTCCCATTTGGAGAGGCGCCTGGTAAGATCGATCCCAACTTACAGCAGACAGAATCAGGGTCCACTTGGCCATAGATCGCTGGCCTATTGGGCTCCCCACACATCAGGCTGAACTTATACCCACTTAGAAAAGGTTGCGAGATAGTGGAAGCCTTAGCAAGGAACAAACAGGGGGATCAGCGGGTGGTCCGCAGCAGCCGCTTGTAAAGCGGAGGGCGGGAGGTTCCGAGAGAGCGCAGGAAGCAGGGAACACAAAAGCAGGCGGGAGAAGCCAAATCTCCCACACTCAGGATAGCGCAGCTGGGGAGAGAGCACTGCTGGCAGGGCCAAATTCCCGCCAGTCCACAGCAGGTCATCTAGGGAGAGAGACAGGCGTAGGTGGGACCAGGGGTCCGTGCACCCACGGCGGAGCTGCTGGGACGAGAGGCGCACTCAGGCAGCCGGAGGATCTGGGGCTTGGGGTACCCACGGGACCGTGGCGGCGCAGACAAGAAGGGAATTAGACACAGGGTCCAGCCCTGTGGCGAGAAGACTAGAGAGAAACCAGAAATCGGGACCATAGCTGTATCCTGGAAAATCCAGACATATCAGGTGTGGAGCCAGACCCTGTCAGCCTCCTGGAAGACAAACAAAGCCCACAGAATTTGTGCCTGGGCAAACAGGCCCATATCATCAGAACCATTACAGGCTGATAACTCAGAGTGCAACATAGAGAAG
>CAJQZJ010000670.1:234738-245893 GCA_907164525.1 Lophiomys imhausi | reverse complement strand
TTAATTTTGTATCAATATACAAAGATCAATACCGATGTAATCCAATAAAATCTTATTTTTGCACAATAAACAATGGTCAATACCACTTTAGCCAAATAAACTACTAATTTTGTATCAATATACAAAGGTATAAGGGCATATTCAATAATCTGCCCCTTCTTCTTGGACCTTCCTGTGCTATGTCTATATCTCATTTTTGTCAAGCCCATGCACTCCTACATAGGAGAGGAAGAAGGATACAGAAAAGGAAAAGTAGGAATTCCCTGAGTGCAGCTTTTTCAATCAGTGAAGACTCACCTCCATGGTCTCTTTGGCCCAGGCAAGTCTCAAGGCCAAAAAGCTTCTCCAAGCAGATTTCTAACTCCACTTGCCTCACTCACTTTTCTGGTGCTCTGGGGCCCCAAGACAGATGCCTTTAAAAGATTCTCTCTCAGCAGGTTTATGCTATGCCTTTGCCTTGGGCTATAGCAGTCTAAATTCTGTTAATGGTGTACCTTGCTGTGCTGTTCTTCACTGTGACTTCTCAGTTGTTGAGGGCAGGAGGAGGAGACCAACCGCGTGGAGTCTCTGGCTTATATATGGCATTATCTCGAGATCCGTGGTAGTCTTGAGGGTCCACAGATTTCTCAAAATGTCCAGCAGTCCTGCTGCTTCTCATGGCAAATGACGTCATCTACATGGCTTGTAAGTTTTCTTAGCAATGCCCTTTCAACAGGGCATATCATCTGGCTACAACTGGCTCCATCCATATCAACAAGTAAAGGGATGCCAAGCTTCTCCCTGTGTGCTGCCAGATGCTAATCTGAACTGCCTACCAATTTCACCAAACAGACATAACTTCTACCACAGGGGAGTGTTGGGGCAGAAAGATTCAAGCATGGAAGAAGAAGGTGGGAAATGGAGATATGAGGTATTGGCTGAAGGTTTACCCAAATCAAGAATACTTAGAAGTATTATGGAAGAGCCACAGATGATGAGGAGAGCTCTGAAATACTAACTTCTGGCTGTTGCATACTTCAACTCACAGCAGCTGTGGCTACCCACACAAGACCAGGCCAGCCAAAATTTCAGTATTGATGGGGGAGGGGCCATGAGCCCACACCCCTACCAGAAGGTCTATTGGCAATATTGACAGTCCATGGCTAGTGAGGAAAGAAGAGTCACTGTCCCTGGGGAATCTGGCCACTACTAGTAGGTTGCTAATGCCCCAGTAGACGGTCCCATACCCATGTGCATATGGCAGCACTAATTACTCAGGGGGTTATTAATAACAAGAAGCAAAAAGAATACAGTGATGGAGCATTAATAGGAGTTAGAGGAAGGAGTGGTGGGTGGGTATAATCAATATGCTTCATATAAATATATGGAATGTCCAAAGAATAAAATTACTACTTAAGGTGAAAGGAGAAATCCCTAATGGCTGAGAGACACTTGAAGAAATGCTCAGCATCCTTAATCATCAGAGAAATGCAACTCAAGACAACTCTGAGATTCCATCTCACACCTGTCAGAAGGGCTAAGATCAAAAACTCAAATGACAGCACATGCTGGCGAGGGTGTGGAGAAAGGGGAACCCTCCTCCATTGCTGGTGGGAGTGCAGGCTTGTGCAACCACTATGGAAGTCAGTATGGCGATATCTTAGAATAGCTTTGCCTCAGGACCCAGCCATACCACTTCTGCGTATACACCCAAATGCCTCTTCACAGAATCATAAGGAAGTTTCCTCATCTATGTTCATAGCAGCCTTATTTGTAATAGCTAGAAACTGGAAACAACACAGATGTCCCTCCACTGAGGAATGGATAAAAATACTGTGGTACATCCACACAATGGAATACTACTCAGCTACCAGAAACAACGAAATCATGCAATTTGCAGCCAAATGGATGGAACTAGAGAAGCTCATCCTGAGTGAGCTAACCAACACTCAGAAGGATGCACATGGCATCTATTCATTTATAATCGGATTTTAGCCATATAGTACAGGATAACTATACTAAAACCAATGCACCAAAGGGAACATGAACATAGACTTTTTTCCCTGTCAGTGAGACACTTTGCCCTAGTGGTGCTGCCTTATAGGCCCCCAGTGTATGAGGAGGCTCTTGGCCCTCATATGACTTCTGAACTGGGGCGGGGGACTGTTTTGTAGGGACACTCCACTCTAGAGGAGTGGGATGGAAGGGATAGGGGATAGAGAGTGGGAGGGCGAGAGTGGGAGGGCGGGACTAGGAGGGGTAGAAAGAGGACACTGTGATGGAGATGTAACCTGAAGTAATAAATATTAAAATATGTATATATATATATATATTTGTTCAAAAATAAATTCATTTGTATTTTAGATCAAATTTATATTGTTCATTAGTAAGATTTTCTAAGCCAATCTTTTAGGAATTTTGTCAATAAGGCCTTCTTTAATATCAGCACTTGGGAGGCAGAGGCAGATTGATCTATATGAGTTCTGGGCTAGACTAGTCTACATAGAGCATTCTAGGACTTCCAAAGTTACATAGTGAGACCCTATCTCCACAAAACAGACAAGCAAACAAATGAATAAACAAAAAAATAGTACTTAAAAAACAAAAAAGCAGGCTCCTATCCTCAGTATAATTTTCTTATTCCAATCTTCAGACTTCTGGGTTTCCTCGCTGTTAATAAATTCAAGAAAAAGTTTTACCAGGAAGAGAGGAGAAATAGGATCCCCTCCCCCATACAGCCTAGGGGGTAGCTTAGCAAGTCATCAATATCTTCTCAGCCTATGATCATCTCCAGACCCATCTTACCTCCATCTAGAGCCATGAAAAAATAGGAACAAGAAATGGTGCTTGAATTTCCTGAGGGGGAAGAAACTCCGGTGTCTTGTTTGACAATGAGAGAAATCCAATCCTTCCATCTAAAAAAAAAAAGTTCTACCCCTAAAATTAGGACCTGCTAGTATTTCAGGGACCTGAAACCTGCATTCAAATGTTCCTCCAGCAGAAAGAAGGTGGCCATGAACCTGAGTAACCTATACTCTTCCCTCGAGCATTACTCGAGGACCACTGATAGCTTTCCACGGGTGTCTCTGTATATTGTGTGTAGAAACACAAGACTAGAGCCCTTGTTTGGGAGAGCAATCCTTTTTGCAGGCAGTAAGCATTTTGCCTTTAGGACCCTCTATGATCTTAGCTGTTGTGAGGCAATAACTTCCCACCCCAGATTTTCCAACTCCAAAGGCACTTGCCCACCACCAGGAGGAGACAGAATCTGTCTGGACTTTAAAAAAGGGTAATGCAGTCCCCAGAGTTTCTGTTTCTCTTTGTGTTTGATTTGCTTTCTATCCCTACAGCCTAATGAATATAAAAGGAGCTGTAAAAAAGCTGAACACAAATATATGTCTTGTGTGTTCAAATATGTATCTTTCTCTACAGCACCCAAAGTTCCAAAAAGCACCAAATTTGACCCTTAGTCAGGAATAATAATAGCCTTTGGCATCTGAAAGTTAAGTCATCTTCCCGTCTCTCTAATACAATCCTGTTTGCATCTTATCCCAGGCCTGACTTTGTAAAGTTTTCACCTTGAGCCGTGGTGAAGCCCTTTAGGGAAACTTGCTCCTAAGTAGTAAACACACAAAATACCATCCCTGCATCTGTTTCCACAAGAAATATAAACACAATGTCTAAAGAAGTGATGCCCTTCATGGAGACAGCTGACTACACTGAGCTCTTCAAGAAACAGTTTTATGAAAAATTTAGATTTGTGTCTTTCAAAGGACTGAAATGCATCACCGTGAAGCTGACTGTGAGAGATACCATCAATGGCTTCAAAGTTTCTTTAAAGTTTTGTACACACTTCAAAATCCAAACCTCAAATTCTCTTTGTAGGAATCTGAAGTGTCTAACTATGCAAAGGGGTGGAGTTATTTTTGAAGTAAATAAATAACCTTCTTGTTATCCTCTCCCATTTTACATATTATTAGTGAGAAGTCTTTATTGAGTACCTACTGTATACACACTCTATTTCTCTTTACCCATGCAGAAAAGGAGAAACCTTTACCTACCTCAATATAATGTCTAGGCCCCAGTCACACAAGACAGACTAACAAGGGGAAAGCATGCAAAATAAATTTGTTATTCACATAGCATGAAAGCTTTCATGGAAAGCAAAGAACTGAAGAATCAGCTCAGTCTGAGCACTCTTGTACTCGATTTCATGAATAAACAATGGGAAAGAACAAAAGTTGTATATGCTAAAAGTAGAAAACAGGAAAACCCAACAAGGTCTGTTCATTCAGATTCCTCCATACCTGTCCATCTTTGGTGACAAGGATATGCATTTCCTCTAAGCATAGTGGCAGCACCTCTCACTGAGGGGGTTGGGGAGAGAGTGTTATGATCTCCTACAAGGAAAACCAGGAAGTCCTTCAGCACTTGCTACTTCTCTAATTCCCTCAGCTTAAAATGTTCAGAAAGCCAAAGTGTTAAGTTATGAGGACGTATGGTCTGAAACATCCCAATCAACACTGATCCTGTGATAGCTCTTAAACAGAATCCACCTGCATTTTCTTTTTCTTATATTTATTACTTCCATTTACATCTCCATCACAGTCCCCTACCCCCACCCCTTCTGGGCCCATCCTCTCACCCTCCCACCCTCTCCATCTCCACCTATCCTACTCCTCCAGTGTGGGGTGCCCTACATATCAGCCCCCTTCAGTTCAGTAGGCATATGAGGGCTAAGAGCTTCCTCTTGCACTGAGGGCCTACATGGCAGCTCCACTAGGGCAAAGTATCCCACTAACAAGTAACAAAGTCTATGTTCCTGTTCCTTTCAGTCTGTTGGTTGTAGGATGGTTATCCTGTACTATATGGCTAAAATCCAGTTATAAGTGAATAGATGCCATATGTATCTTTCTGGGTCTGGATTAGCTCACTCAGAATGAGTTTTTCTGATTCCATCCATTTGGCAGCAAATTGCATGATTTCTTTGTTTCTGATGGCTGAGTAGAATTCCATTGTGTAAATACACCACTGCTTTTTTATACATTCATCAGTTGAGGGACATCTGGGTTGTTTCCAGTTTCTAGCTATTGAATAAATAAAGCTAGTATGAACATAGTTGAGGAGATGTCCTTGTGGTTTGGTGAACAATCATTTGGATGTATACCCAGGAGTGGTATGCTGGGTCTTGAGGTAGAGCTATTCAAAGTTTTCTAAGATATCACCAGACAGATTTCCACTGTGGTTGTACAAGTTTACACTCCCACCAGCAATGGAGGAGTGTTCCCCTTTCTCCACTAACTCGCCAGCATGTGTTGTCATTTGAGTTTTTGATCTTAGTCATTCTGACAGGTGTGAGATGAAATCTCAGAGTCATCTTGAGTTGCATTTCTCTGATTATTAAGGATGTTGAGTATTCAAGTGTCTCACTGCCATTAGAGATTCCTCGTTTGTGAATTCTCTGTTTAGCTCTATACCCCATTTTTTGATTGGGTTATTTGGTTTCTTGGTGGTTAATTTCTTGAGTTCTTTACAAATTTTGGATATTAGCCCTCTGTCAGATGTGGGGTTGGTCAGGCTCTAAGACCAACGATCAATAAATGGGACCTCATGAAACTGAAACGCTTCCGTAAGGCAAAGGACACTGTCACTAGAAAAAGTCTACAGATTGGAAAAGATCTTTACCACCTGTGTTTTCTATTAATTCATTCTGACTTCCAAAGTGGAAGGCAAGCTATGCCTAAAGGCCTATAATCCCAGAAATCAGGAGACTGGGCCAGTAGGATTATGAGTCCAAAGCTAGCCTGGAATACAGAGCAAGACTCAAAAAAAAGAAGAAAAAAATACAAACACTCCAAAAATTGCCCTAAAAGAAAGCACAAAGTTGGACCCAAATAGAGTACATAGTTTGATAAATTCTTTGAATCCTCCCCAAGGCTTTAAGAATAAAAGAGCACCAATTTATTGATAGATAATTTACCCACAAAATAGCAAAACCACAGGCTATTAAGTAATATCCCACCATCTACTTCAAGTGTCATCAAAACATCTCTTTGAAACAAACCATGTAAGACCCAATGACCTATACTAAGTCTTTATAAAATGAATCAGGAAAAGTGGGTCAATGCCAACTCCTGTTAGGTGTATTTGAAATCAGCAATCTCACCCCGAGGTCTACTAGGTGGCAGGTACACCATTCCAGGTCTGGAGCAGGAGACGTGAAAAAAAAAAATGTCACACAAAACCCTTCTAAAAGGTGTAATGAAAGAAAAAGCCCTCCGTGCAAGGGCTTTGAGAGGCCAAAAGAGAAAACACAGGAGACTCATGGACCCTAGAGAGGCTGAGACAGGTTCCCTAAAAGACACAACAACTATATTGCAGATTGGACCACATCAGCACCCACCAGGCAAGGAGATGGTAGCAGATGCAGGCCCGTGGAGACAGTTCCCTCTAGAGATGCGTGGGACTCTTCCAGGAAGGGAGCCGCTGGCAGCAGGTGGAGGAGGGAGTGTGGTGAAGACCTTCTGGAGTTTAGAATGCATCCCCAGACAACAGGGAGCCCGTGGGAACTTTCAGACAATGTGTAAATCGAGATATGCCAACCAGAAATACATCTGGCAGAAATGTAGACAACGGATTCAGAGGGGAAGAAGCTGGTGAGGGGAAAGCCTGAGTCAGCTTTCCCCCTCTGCTTCCTCCAGAAAGCACACAGGTCGTGACCAGGGGTATCATATTGTTCTGAGAAGCAGCCCTGATACGTTCTGGAAAGGCTTGACTCTAACCTATGAAGTGCCCTTTGCCACACATCACATAAAACTTTATAGAGGATGCCCAGTGCTGCAAGGACAAGTGATTTGCTCTGGTCACAGGCATTAGGCATCCATCATACATTCAAAGAAGAATCGATGGTTCTGCTGGCAAACTCTTCCCATTGGATCCTCCAGTTTCTCAATATGCCCGGTGTTCTAATGTCACCCTTGACTGTTTTAAAGTGACAATTTCTTTAGGAGCTCTTCTCCAATTATCCAGCAAGGTGTGAATTTGTTAACTCCTTCCAACAGCAGCAAAGATAGAGCTAAAAGTGTTTGTCTCTGGTCCTATAACCATGGAAACAGAATCAGGGTTCAGTCTCTAGAGCTCTGAGTAGCAAGTTCATGTTGGAATGTAAAGACATACAGAGACCAGAATTGTTTCCCTTGAAATAAATTTCAGAAGCTCTAGGATTCTGTTCCCCACTCCCGTGTGAAGCTGTGAATTAGTCTCCCTGTTTTCCTCCCTCCCTCATTTTCTTCCTTCCATTCTTCCTTTTTTTTTTTTTTCATTCCTAGTAGAATGATGTTGATGATTACTTTTCATTATCAACTTGACCGGACTTAGAATTACCTAAGAAATGCTCCTCCAGGCATGACCATGAGGACATTTCCACAGAGGTTCAACTGGGAAGGAAATACCCACCTGAATGTGGGCAACACAATATGGGCTAGGATCTTAGGTTGAATAAAAAGGATAAAAAGATAAAAATGAGCTAAGTACCAGAAACTATATCTCTCTACCGCCTGACTGTGAGAACAGTGGCACCACCAGTGTCCTGGTCCCTACCTCATGCCTGCCTCTTGTGATCCACCGGGAGCCAAAATAAGCCAGCCCTCTCTTCCTCCCTAAAGCTGTTTCTGTCAGATGCTGCGTCACAGTGATGAGAAAGAGTCCCTAATACAGTGACTGATCTGATCTGCATTTTCTCATTCCCTCTAAATAGAGATTAACTGTTCCCAAGGCATTGTAAACCACTTCCTATTTCAAATGGCATCATCCAGAAAGCCACAATAGACCCTTCTAGTTTTCCAACTCAAATCCTAGAGAGAAACAAGAGTGAATCCAAGGTAACCCTTTTAGGGATAAGAACTTCTATGTGAGTTTTGTGTCTGGAAAAGAGAACCCCACTAAACAATGAGAACACAGTGAGAAGGCTTGTCCTCAAGCATGAACAAACCACTCAGCTGCAGACCAACTCCCCCACAGAACCAACCTGTGGTTATCTATGCCTTTCTTGCCGGTCTTCCCTTCCACATCTCAGGTGGAGAATTAGCTTCACTGGCACTGTTACAGTGGTTCACATACCACAATAAAGAAGACTAATATTAAATATGGGCCTCTCCCACCATGGGCACTATGCCATTTAATTTAGACAGGTATGGTGTTATCAGATGTGTTCAGCAATTCCACTTTACATACAGAAGGACCATGGTGCCCATTTTGCAGTAGAAACTGAAGCTCAGAAGGTTTAATGTGCTCAGTTACTCTCCAGGAAGAATGAGCAGACATTGGAACCCAGTTCTGTGACTCCCACCCCTAGCTCTTTCCACTCACCTCAGTACCACTATGGAAAACAGACATAAGTGAGGGCCTCATCTCTGAGTAATTCTCCTTAGTCCAAATGCATGTGGACTGATACATGTGACAAAATTACTTTTTAAACAAATGGCAACAAGGAAAGTTCAAACGTGTATTTGACCTATGCTATAAAATGAGGAAAATGGTTTCCACGGGGAAAGAGTTCCCTAGAAGATCAAGGCAGACTCTAGACAGTACAATAGCTATGACTCCAAGGACAGGCAACAGCAGCAGCTAGGAGCTTTTTATAAATTACAGTCTCTCATTGTGCCCTGCTGGACCGGAAGCCGTACTTTAATAAGGCCAGGTGATTCATGCATACATTACCATTTGAGAAAAAGAAAAACTGCCCTTGGCTCTTTACATCTTGACAGCATTTCCCCCAATTATCCCCACATCATCTTACTATCTCATTCCCTTCCTGACACTCCAATAATTCTATGTAGGATTCCCATGACTTTGGACAGAACATGATGCCCTGCCTATGGTCAGGCTTCCCGAATGATTGATATAATGGATACTTACAACTCAGTTCAGTGGTACACTCTAACCACAGAGCACTTGAGTAGATGGGTTTCCACAAGTTTAATCAATAATATAATCTGTGGCTCTAAACTTTGGATGCAGGTCAGAGCCACTTGGGGAACATTTAAGAATACTGATGCTTGGCTTTGACCCAAATTCAGTTGAATCAGATTCTCATCTGCCATCAGCATTGAAAGTCTGACCTAACCTGTCAATTACACTGTATTGTGCATAGTAGCTGCTCAGTAAGAGCTTTGAGAATCAATGCACCCTATTTCAAGCCACATTATTTACTTAGGGTAACATTTATCCCCCTCTGACAACCCAGTGCATTTATCCAACTTCAACTGCCCTCTTGTCTCTCACAATAACATTGCTCACCTAAGTTGGTTTGTACAGGCTGCAGAACATGACAGCAATGTTCTCATGTCAACAGTAGGAACTAGGGGGAGACAGGAGGAACCCAGGTGGGAGCTTTCAAGTTGGCCTCTAATCAGAGCCACATTTGTTCTGTGAAAGCTTTTGCATTCTCCAAAGCCACAGCTGCCACGTACAACTTCATGGTAGTTTCTCCAAGTTTCTCCTTGGGAAATATAGTAAACTGACCGAAAAGAAACTAAGATGCACCCCTTTCCTTAGGTTTGAGGTGCGGGATACTGATAGCTTAATTAATGTTCTCTGGACCTTCACACCCTTTGCAGTGTGATGTTACAGTTCCTACCACTAAGAAGTAGATCCACCTCCTCTTTACATGAATCTGAGCTTTGACTGATACAGTGAAATAGAAGTGATGGTGTGGCCATTCCAAAATTGGATTCAGGAGGCCTTGGATACCCCCTATTCTTTTGGACTCCTTCACAGCTCTGAAGACAAATCTGTGGTAGCCCACTAGAAGACTAGAGCCCACATATCAGAGACACCAGCTGTTCCAACATCCCTTGTGAGAGTCCTGCCAATGTTGGCAGAACTTCATATGTAACCCACAGTTGACTACAGTCACATGAACAAGCTGAGAAAGGACTAGAAGAACCCATATTGCTTGGAGACCCACAAGCAATATGAAATGGTTCTTGAAGTTTTAGAATGGTTTGGAATATTTAGACATATCTTAGACAGCTGGGACTCGGCAAATGACTGATTGGCCAGTTCATTTAAGGTCAGAATGGCTGAACTTAGTAATGATGTCATCTTCTGTTTCCCACATCAGGAGAAAATCTATTTTAATATGATCTAGAAGTCACTTTATTTGGCCTCTCAAGAAGCATGTGGGGTGTGTGTGTGTGTTATGTATAGGGGTAAAGGGTGGGTGAGACAAGGTCTCTCTATGTCCTGAATTAATTATGTAGATCAGGTTGGAACTCACAGATATTCATTTTCCTCTGCCTCCCCAGTGCTGGGATTAAAGTGCCACCATGCTTGACTTCAAGAAGCATTTGTAACATCAATGCATAAATGCATTCTTTTGTTACTCAAGATAGGGGCTTTCCTCATCACCTTCCCAGCTGAACACAAAGCATTGATCAGCCCATCTGCTATATCTTACTGTCTGTCATCTTCACTACCACTGTAAGTTGAATTACCCTTGCTGCACTAACCCATTTCTTTGTTGTGCCAGGCCAAACACAAAGTCCTCCTCAACAACATCTTCATGATATTCAAAGCAGGTAATTTGGTCCAACTCACATGCAAGTAATGACACAGATTCACCTACTAATCCAAAGCTGTAAGCCCTTACTTAGCTCAAGAATTATAGAGCTATATTCTGTGATCAGAGTCTCTACTGTAGATTTCCTTAGGTAATCTTGTAGATTAACTGCAGGTTAGGTAGACATGCCACAAGAGATCTTTGTTCCTTCCTCTTGTATGCACCAATATTATTTGTGATTTATTGGATGCCATGAAGGTGCTGAGACAAAGCTATGACACCTGCTGCAAGATTGGGTCTTCTAGACAGGACAGAAAAACTGTACCAATGAAACTGCACGAATATAGTTGCCTAAATAAGATCTGCATAATAAGAACACCAGTTGACATGTCAAGGTGACTCAAGGAAATTTCACAAGGCATCATTCATAGATGAAAACCTATAGGCAGCCAATGCTGCTGAGGGAAGATCAGCTTTCTCCGGGGACAGGTACCAATAAGTTATCCAATCCCAACTGGTCAGCCCTAAACATATGCACATACAAGCAACAGAAAACGGACTCAATAGGGTGTGTGTGTGTGTGTGTGTGTGTGTGTGTGTGTGTGTGTGTGTGTG
>CAJQZJ010000670.1:191754-233755 GCA_907164525.1 Lophiomys imhausi | reverse complement strand
CACACACACACACACACACACACACACACACACACACACACACACACCTCGATTTTTGGAGGCTTCAGGAAAACATGAAAGAAAGAAATTCTACACACTGGAGTTTTCATTCATTCAACTCCAGTCCTGTTGAGAGACACTCCATATCAAAAACAAAACAAAAACAAAAAAACTAAGCATGGCATTTCTCTTCCGTGATGGAAAGAGCTAGGAATGCATGAAAATAGCAGCGGCCAGTGATCATGGAGCAGATGGCAGACAGTGCCGCACACACAGTTTAGGAGCAGACATTGCCTAGTCATTTTGTATGGAATTACAGAGCAGAAAGGGGTAGCAGATGGATGTTCCTTCCTACGCTACCCCAGCAGAAATGGGTAGTGCTCATTAAGGGTCCTAGTACCTAGGAGATATGAATTGTAGTCTGGACTCAAAGAAACATGGAATGTAAGCCCAGTTAACATTTGGAGAAGTACCCTAACCTACCAACTTCTTGCTAGATAGCTAGTTTAACAGGCTTAAAAAGTCACATAATCAGTAGTTTATAAAACTAGAAACTAGAAAAAGGGAATTCTGGTTACTGATAAAAGATGGGGTCCAAGATGGCCTTAAGGCATGGCATCCTGAACCCCCTGAAAGAGCCTAAGATTATAGAATTGGGCATGATGGCACAAGATTGCCATTTCAGCATTCGGGAAGTTGAGGCAGGAGGATCAGGAGTTCAAAAACCAGCCTCAGCCACATAGGGAAATTGAGGCCAATGAAACTTTGTCATAAAACAAAACAAAAGGTCACCATCTAACCAGAGGTTTGTTGGCAAAGAACAAAGACATACGGCTATCCCCACCTTAAGAATTAATTCAGTGGGTCTGTCAATCACAAGGGCAAGAAAATATCCTTCAGGGAAAGCTCTCTATACTAGAGACTGTAGAAATAATATCAAGCCTACTTAAACTACAAATGAACATACCAGGTTCTTTGGCCATTATCCACTCCCACTCTTTAGGGTATTGATCCCCTTGCCTATTGCCCACTATCACCTCTTGAGGTATTGTCCTCTGCAGTGATCTTCATCACCATTGCTTGGTCTTACTCTATGAGAGTGCTTCACTTTACTCTCTGATAAACACTCAACCATCACCTACAATATGTTCTCTGTGTCTCATCTGATTCAATGGAGATCAAAGGACCAGTGAGCCAAGGGAGGTCAGATCAAGAGCCAGGGTGTGACTCTCACCCAAGATTCTGCAGGGAGGACACTTTAAAATCTGTGTTTATGGCAGCCCTGGGTTAATAATCTGTCACTAAGCTGCTAGACTGTAGTAACACGGTGACCCACCAATCAGAGAACCCACAAGAAGGAACATGGGCATTGGTGACATTGACAGCAGTCTTTTGGGAAGACTGGAAAGGGAATTAGTAAAGTCAGAGAAGAGCTTGAAGGGAGGTCTGGCTGTTTCTTTAGAAACCAAGAGGACAGGTGAGAAAATGGGTGGCCTGGATAGAATAAAATTCACAAGATGTTGCAGTGATTCACATATCAAAGCCAGAATAAGAAGCTTCACTTCCCGCCAGTTTCACATAGGGCAGCCAGAGGGGAAACCAAAGGCTGGTATAAACTGCTCTGATCTCAGATATCCAAGGTTGGAATCAGCAGGCTCTGCAGGCTGCACATATTTTTAAAACAGTGGTTGTCAACATGCTACATGCTAAAAATATGTCTCCATCTTATAGACCAGAAAATACTGAAGTTGTGGGGTGTTTCCACCTCTGCCACCCACCAAAGTGTCAATTCAAAGGTGAAAGCTATAATTAGTCCTTTTCAAATGATCTTGATATTCTTCCATCTTCCAAATGCAGGGATATAAAATCTGTTGAAGGGGAACTTGCCTCCCTCTCAAAAAGAAATGTTTTAAAAACCTTGTCAGCTAATTATATCCTTTAGTTGGGTAAATCTTGGTTGCTTTCCTTTTATTAAAACAAAAAATAGATTCCCTCTCTCTATTCCTGAAGTACAGAAGCAGGCAGTTACTTTGTCCTGCATTTTCCACTCAGCTCTGATTTCTGAGGTCACCAATTGGATTCTCTGTCAAAAAGAGCACCATTTATCTTTACTACTTTTTGAACACCTTCAGCCCCACACTGAAGGCAGACGCAAACACTACACACACACACATAAGTGAGTATCCTATCAATAACAGATCAAAAGACCTGAGCTGACCTGATGGAGCAGGCGCTCGGAGCTCAGCTTGGTCCTTACCTCGATCCTTCACAGCAAGGGCCCTCTCCCTCCTAGAATGAGATCTGCCCCATATCCTCCCTTCTGACCCATCCATCTTAAATAGCAGATATCTCATCACATTTTCAGTTACAATGACATTAGCAATCACCAGGTGTAGCCTCACTTTTTGGGTACTTTATTGAGTCCCTATATTAACACCCTACTCCATCCCAATCCCTTCCAACCTCCCAACACTAGGTAGGCAAGAAAGTTAGAGGAGAAGGGGGGTGTATACCTCTTTAGACTACTTCCTGCTGATCAGAGGCATCTGGTTCCTTGGGATGAATTTGATCTTCTTGTCTGCTTGCCAACGACCACTCGACAAACCGCAACCACAAAAAATTGCAACCAGCCAACAGCAGCAATAGCAACAATAGCCACAGGAAGAGCAACAGCCTCTTCGGAGCATGCCCACGGTCCCTCTCAGGACTCTGGCATTTATAGCCTCTGACAAGTTCCCAGAATTCCATTCATCACACACTCGTAGAAACTATCTGCAGCTGGCAAAACCACGCCCCCTCCTAGAGTACGAGGCAAATCATAGTTAGCTGCTGCAGGCAACCTGAAGGAAGCATCCCCATATTCCTCACCTGCGATTAAAACAAAAACATATTCACATAACATAACTGGGTTTTTAAGGAAATTGAACTTTTCACTATTTTGGAATTTTGATTGTTTAGTGTTTTATCCCAACAACCACCATAAACAGCAAACATGATCCAGTCTTCTCACCAACATTTACTGAAGTGGCTGAATGGGGAGCACTGCCGGGGAGATTTCTGAGACTACAATCTGAAATTGTGGGAAAGAACACTTTGACCAATTAGCAAGGTCCTGACAGCACCCAGGGCCATGCCGATATTTGAAATCCTATTGAAAAGAGCTGTCTCAAAACCAGCACAAGAAGGTATATAGGCCTGGGGTGCAGGGTCTGGATGACTGTCTCAGGTCTGTGGTTGGACCCTCTTATTTTGGACAGCTCCTTGCTTTGCTTCCTTCTTCAGGGAATTACTGTGTTGATTTTAATCTCTTTATAGTGTTTGAAGATGAATGGGCCATTTTAATCACATACAGGACTCTTTCAACAAAAAACAGAACATAAACCCCAGGCTGTGGTACAGGAATTGTCTGGATTACCTCACTAAGGAAATGCATCTCTCAGGTCATTGGATTTCTTTGATTGGATTTCAGTCTCTCTGAAATAGATCCATCAATAAGAATCCTGTATAGACCTATTCTGTAACTGAAGAGTTGTGGCATGCTCTGTTAACTGCGCTGGGCCAAACTCTGGCAGGCTGAGAAGGAACACTGGTCTGAGGTGTGATTTTTCTCACCTGCAGACAAGAAATGGCTTTTATGTTCATGTGTGAAATTGGTAGAGCCCAACACTCTTCTCCATGCCTCACTCAGTCATGGTTCACATGGTCACTACCATCATTCTCAGCACCAAACAAAAGACCCCATGGGTGAGCATTAACCTCAAAGTACCAGACACAGAGAATGCTGAAGTGGCACCCCAATCAGGGAGCAGACAGCTGCATCAGCCTAAAACACATGCACAAGGAACATGCTTATATAACAAACGTAGTACCAATTGGTCCTTTGGCGGCTTTGGGAGTCAGAAAGTTGGGCTAATAGGACATCTACCAATTCGGTTCAGAGGCATACAGACTGGGCTCCTGATAAACAACATTTAAATACACTGAATCATGACTAAAGCCTTAGCCTAGTGCTTCAATAAGCCTAGCCTCCCCCAAGTGAAAGGACTGTTGTATGAAAACCTTTTGAAGAAAGCCCTGAGTCAGCTGACTTACCTCAAACTCGGTAGACTGTAAGACTTGCTCCTTTTCCACCATTCTTTCTGACTCTGAAGACCTCACTTGAGTTTTGCTTGCAAACAACCTTTCTAATTGCTTCAATATTTCCATCCTTTCAAACTTGTTTTACATAGTGTTATCATTTGAATGTGAAGTGTCCCGAGCAGCAAGTGTTTATATAGTCGATCAGTGTAGTTAAAGTTGTCAACTTGATAGGATCTGGAATTTCCTAGAAGGCAAGTCTTCAGACACACCTGTGGGGATTATCTTGATTAAGTTAACTGGTGTGAGAAGATCCTTTGTGAAAGTCGGTTGACATCAGTTCCTGGGCTTGGATCCTGGACTACATAAAAAGAAGAAAGCCATCTAGACAAAAGCATTCATCACTCTCTGCTTCCTACCTGTGGATATAATGGGACCAAATACTTCAAGATCCTGCTACCATGTCGACAGTCAGTTGAGTCCTTCAAACTGTAAGCCAGAAGAAGCCCTTTGTTCCTTAAACTGCTTCTGTTTCGTGTTCTATCACACCAACAAAAAAAGTTATGGATACAGTCAACAAATAGCAGATATTTTTTGCTCAGTGCAGAGCCTTTTGGATATAGGGTCTGGCTGTCAGACATATAACTGCACATGAGTTGGAAAGTTATAGATTGGCTTTGATTTGGGCATGATTTCTCTGGTTCCTGGTCCACTGAGATGTGAGTAAGCAGCTACCCAATGTTCTCTCCATCACGGAGCTGCTTGCTGCTATGCTTTGCCCCATTATGGTGGGCTGTATCCCTTAAAACTGTGAGCCCGCACACAGTGGCCACAGTGACATCTGACTAGCTGATACACAAAGTTTCACATTTGATTTTGTTTATGTTATTTTTACTGATACAGGATCCAACCAAGGAAGAGCTAAAAGGAAGAGAAGCTCAGAGAGAAGTGTAGGCAGTATCCCAGAGTCCCCTGTCCTCTCTGGAAATCCTCCCAGCACTTCAGTGTGCTTACCAACTCAGAAGTTCCTGATTGGAAAGCAATATTTCCTTGTGACATTCCAAAGCCTTGTTCATGCCCTATCTACTCCCACCTCCTACTACTTAAGCTCAGAGTTTCTCAGAGCCTCAAAAATATCTCCATGACTATCTTAGTCACTATTCTATTGCTATGAAGAGACACTATGACCAAGGAAAGTCTTATGAAAGCAGGCATTTAATTGGGGGCTTGTTTGGGTTTCAGAGGCTTAGTCCATTATCATCATGGTGGGGAGCTTGACACATGCAGGCAGACACTGGAGCAGTAGCTGAGAGCTACATCCTGCTCTGTACACAGAGAAAGAATGGGCTTAGTGAGGGCTTTTGAAACCTCAAAGCCCACCCCCAGTGACACAGTTTTTCCAACAAGGTCACACTTCCTAATCCTTATAATCCTTTCAAATAATGTCACTCCCTAGTGATTAAGCATTTAAATATATGAGCCTATAAGGGCCATTCTTATTGAAACTACCACAATAGCCAGAAACTATTTTTAAAAAGTGTTCAATATCCCTAGCCATCCAGAAAATACAAATTAAAACTACTTTGAGATACCTCTTCTCCCCAGTCAGAACAGCTGTCATCAACAAATCTGATAGCAAATGCTGGAGAGGATGTGGAGAGAACAGAACCATTATTCACTGTTGGTGGGAGTGCAAATTAATACAGTCATAGTGGAAATCATTTTGGAGATTTCTCAAAAGTATAAAAATAGACCTACCATATGACCCAGCAATTTCACTCCTAGACATATACCCAGAAAACTCCATATCCTTCCATAGGTATATTTGCATCCCTATGTTTGTTGATGTTTTATTCAGTGTAACAATGAATTATAATAAACCTAATTATTCATCAACAGATACAAAGATAATCAAATTTTGAGGGTGTATATGTGTATGTATGTGTATTACTCAAGGAAAATGTAACTTTTTAAAAATGCAGAGAAATAAATAGACTTACAATGAAAGAGTATCCAATGCTAGTTGTTTTTCTAGTTCTAATTATGTCAATAATTTGTTTTGTTTTGAGTGGTAGTGGATAAGTACATAAAATATATTTGATACTGAAAATGTAAAATTTAATTTGAAGTTTCACAGATTCCATTCTGAATCCCAATCCTAACTGTATAAAAACTGATTAGGATTATAGACTTTGGGTCTGATTAATTTTGGTGTGTGATATTTTGACTTTTTGCCAATTATTTTAAATAATGAAGCTTATAAAAATATCTTCTTAGCTGGGCATGGTGGCGCATGCCTTTAATCCCAGCACTTGGGAGGCAGAGGCAGGCAGATCATTGTGAGTTCAAGGCCAGCCTGGTCTACAAAGCGAGTCCAGGACAGCCAGAGCTGTTACACAGAGAAACCCTGTCTCGAAAAACCAAAAAAAAAAAAAATATCTTCTTTACATGGGTCACAGTCAAGGTCAATTATTATCTTTTTTACTGATTAATGCTATTATAATAAGAAAAAATACAAACTTAATGAGCTAATTTACTCTTGAGCCACCCTTAAGGAGGTGTCAAAATGTGTATTCAGATCTTTTGAGTGATTCCACAGGCCCCTTTTCTACTTACTCCCCAGTCCAGATCAGTATGTTAGCTTTTTTATGATGTGTGGCCTTGACTGGTTACAGTACTCAATTATTCAAACACTACCTAGGTATTGCTAAAAAGATATTTTGCAGATGAGATTGAACTCTCTAGTCAGCCAACTTTATGTAACAGATAGAATATACCTGATAATTCCACTGAAAAGTTTTCAAAGAAAGACTGAAACTTAAGGGGCGAAAATCATTTCTATGAATAGAGGTACTGGCTCTGGATAATGAGCTCCAGTCCATGCTCCAATCTTTCTTTTTAATTTTTTAAAATGTGTACTAATTTTTTTCCTGTGTGTACGTGTGTGTATGTACCACATGCATGTGGTATGACATAAGAAGATAATCCTGGACCCCTAGAAATGGAGTTACAGATGGTTGTAAGCTATCGTGGTCTAATCTGTAGGGCTTGTCCTTCAAGTTTTAGAAGTGTTTGGACAGCACTAAATTTGATGCATAGAGACAGAGATGGATGTGGAGACAGATGTATCTATGTTATCTATGTATCATGTATTTCGTATGCATAGATATAAAATACACAACTTAGATATATCTCCTACTGGTTCTACTTCTCTGATTGAACTATAACTGATACAGATTTAGGCAGCAGGATTGAGGTTTGAGCCTTTGTGCTCATGGTGAAACACTGGCTAATATCCACACCCCATTAGATTCCACAAGTGTGAAACTTGAAACTCTTCATCATGTGAGAATGAGAGAGGGACAGAGTCTCACAATCGCCTGCTCACACCAGACTCTGAAGTGATGTCAGGACTAGTTTATACAAAGCCTAAGTAATGCTGTAAAGAGCTAGCTATTTTTGTCTAAACTTCCAAGTCTAAAAAAAAAAAAAAAAATAGAGTAACCTAAGAGAGGAAATTCTGCCTTCACTTTAAAATGCTGATGAACGCCATAACAGGAAGCTGCATCTTAAAGAGTTGCTCTTTGACTAAAGGGAGAGACAATTGTCTCAGAAATCAAGGAGAGCTGATAGCTGTGTTACACTCATTCCCTGTACACTCTTTTCCCATCTTAGCTCCATCTCCAGAGCTCCCTGAAGTGACATGCCAGGCTAAGTTTACTTGATGTACAAGTGATTGTTCACAAATTCCCATAAAGATGACTAAATCTATTGTCCTGCCAGTCATCCAGCTACAAAGTTTTTATAGATGTCCACTATCTCTAGTCACACCCCTGAGTTCCAAAGATATGCCATTGTCCTCAAGAACTTTCTTTGTGATTTGAGAAACAAAGAAGTGAGCAAATAAAACCACTTCAACAAATGTGGACAGCAAATTATGTCAGAGCCTGGTAAGGACTACGAATCAAAAAAATGAAATCAGTCATAGGGTAGGAGCAACAAGAGGTTAGTGATCATAAGGCCATGGTCAAATCACCCTGAAGACACTTGATCTCCTCTGTTCGTAGAAGCTAAGCAGAGTCAGGCCAGGTAAATGCTTGAATAAGAAGGAATGGTATAGAACTTTCTGAGAACCTGAAATTAGGAAATAAGAACATAGCCTATTCTGGCTGTGTCTCCTCAGGGATAGAGTTCCTTTCTCCTCCCTCAGGGTTGGGCTGGTCACATGGCCTTCTCTGACTATACAGCCAGAGTGTATACTCTGTGTATAGAGTATTGCGGTGCAGATTTAACAAGTGTTTCCACTTCAGGCCCACTCTCATGCTGTTCCCAGGATTCTGTGACTAACAGTATGAGGAGATGCCTGGGCTAGTCTTCTGGGGCACAAGAGACACTTGGACATTCCCCCTATGTCCTAACTAACAATCCAACAACCATCAACTCCACCAGCCATGTATGTGTGAGCCAACTGATATTCACACAGCCCACTGGGACAGAGGGACACCCTATCAAGCCACAGGACCTTGAGCTAAAAATGCAGTGACTGTTGGCTTTGTTGAAGTAGTTATGTGATTTGTTAAGTAACAAAAAACCTTGATCTATGAGGGAACTGTGTACTTGCTTGGGACATTTGAGATGGGATTCAGAGACTTTAACAAAGTCCATGTTTCACCCAGCTTTCAATTTCCCCATTCCTCCATGCTATTTCTGACTTACCATGGAGGGACAGTCCTCTATGGTTGGCTGATGTGTCTGTGTATCTTGCAGGCAGTACAGACCGTCCTTGCTCTGAACCACCTTTTCAAGGATGTTTGTTCAGTGTTTGTTCAGCCTTGGAAGACAGATAGTTCTCTCTTCCCAAGCACAAGGTGAGAGTGCTTTGTCCAGACCAGGCTCCAAAAGATCCATGCTCTTATAATACACGCCACTGATCGTGCAGATGTTACCTGGACCATTGTGTCCCCTGGCACAGAAATATTGTCTATATTTAGGCCACTAGCAATGCTGTCAATAATGAAGCCATTTTCTCTTACCCAGAAATCTCTAGTCTTATGCCAGCCTCCATGAAACTGTGGCAAGCTAATTTGTTGCCTTCTCATAAAACAGGTAAAACCTGAGACCTTCCATCGCTCCTGACACCAATTAATCAAAATTCCTGTTTATAAAACTATCAGTCAAACTTATGCAGGGCGATTGCTTAGCATCTGCAACAGTCCATTTCTCGGCAAATTACCCTGGAAAAGCACATTCTGTGCCTGTTCCCAGAAAGTGAAGGACAGGGGCATCCATACACATTCTTCTTCTTCCTTTTAAAGGGCACAGGATGGTGGCATGAGGCCAAATCCGTCTCTTAAATAATGAAAGAAAAGGAAAATGGCAAGCTAGGAGCAGATATGCCCCAAACACAGAAACTTACCAGCAAAAGGAAAGCACCCCTCCTCCTGCTTTCCTTCCACAAACTCCACCCTGAGAGCATGCACGCACTCGGAAATCACCGAAACCGGACAACTTTCTCAGTCTTTCTTTAATCATTCAGGCAGACTAATCATGGTCCTCACCCTACTGACTGTCACATACATGGGACTTCTTGGGCTTCCCAGTGTTTGAAACAACTCAGAACTCTAGTCCCACAGCAAGAGAGATCTGTACATTTGCTCCTAAGTCCAGTGTCTTCAATTCAGCCATTTCCAACAGAAAGTTGAAACTGCAAGTTAAACTCGCCCAGGGTTTTTGTGGGATGACCCACTACTGTCAGGCAGTGGAAAGAGGTTGCTGAAGCAGGAAGGATGCCAGGTCTCCCTCAGCCTGCTGATGTGCTACAGGTAAGCAAATGTCACACAAGGATTCCAGCTGCTCCCTCAAAGGGCTTCCAGATGATGTCCTGTCTTCTGTCATGTCTAGGGGCCAATGCCTTTTCCCCAGGATGCTCAGATTGCTCAGGATATCATTGTTCTCCATGCTACATCAGCCAGAAGGTACTAGTCACCCTAAATAAAGGTGAAGCCATTGCTCAATAAGTCGCCCAGCAAAGGGTTTTTAAAGTGTCGATTTGGGAAAATGCTATGACCAATTAAGCTAGACTCTCAGAGGGCAAGGGGTATAGTATGGACTCTGCAACTTCAGGAAAAAAAAATACTTAAGGGATTGCACTGTGCAGCCAGGAGTGAGACTTCATCCACAGCCCTGGATGTGCAATATCAAATCCAAAGGCTTCTCCTAGAATTCATTCTGTTTGCAAGATGGAGGACTAATGGAACCTTAAATATGTGGTTGTATATAATCAGTTGGAAATTAAAACTCTTACTCATCGGCCCATTCATTCAAGTAAACACTTGCTGATCCCTTGTTGTCAGCTACTTCCCTCAGGGGGGCCACAGAACAGAGAGGAAAATCACAGAACTTGCAGTTTTAAAGCCACAGAGGAGAAAGTTGAGTAGAGTGGGGATCCCCTCAGGCATCAAGGGAGTGCATGCCAGTCACCTCTTGCCAGGCTCAGGGTTTGTCCCTTGTCCTAGGCTTCCAATCACCTTGCACTTGTGACTTTGAATCTGGGTGCCAATATGGAATAAATCACTCACACTCATTTACCAAGACAACCAGTACTATCAATAACTCTTATGAATGCCAGAGTAGCGCTTTCCTCTCTGATCTAAATAAGAGATCTCCAGAAAGAACAGGAAAAAACAACTAACATTCCTAAACTCTAAGGTTACTGGGAAATCCGGAAATGAGACATTAGAAACAGAGCTTTAGGCTGGAGAACTGGCTGATGCAATAGGCCACTGGCATAATCCACATGCAGGAAGAGCCACAGCAGAACCTTCTATGGAAAAATATCTGATGGGAGCACAGCCGCCCTAAACACATTGGGAACCATAGCAGGAAAAGACAAGACCTTCTTAGGACCCTGATGCCACCAAAGAGATGTGTCACCCACCCTTGGGAGAGAGCAGAGCTATCTCAACTGTGTGATCAAGTAACACACACACACACAACACACACACATACACACACCCACTCCTGCTGTTCTCTTCATATATTATAAAGAAGCACCTACCACATAGTGAACTGTACATACAGACCTCTTTCCTGGGATGTTGACATGCACCTGTTTTGATTTTCTGGAATGAACACGGCATCCTTCTTCCTGGGCTATAAAGAAGGGGAAATAATCTGAATTTGAGTATCAGCCACACCTTAATAGGTGAATGACGTAAGGGAAATCACTGAATCTCTCCAGAGACTTGGTCTGTATATAAGAACAATGACCATGGACTGTGGATGGCATGGTACATATAAGGCGTCCATGGTGGGCACATAGCAGGTGTTCAAAGAGAAATGCTGTCAGGATTCTGCAATGCAAACCTATTCCTAGCACATAACAACTTCTTTAAATTTATGTGTGTGATATACACATGTGTGTGCAGGTAGACACATGCACAGAGGCCAGGGCAAGATATTGAGCATCCTGCTCCTGGATCTCTACCTTATTCCCTTGAGACAGTCTCTCTCTGAACCTGAAGCTTGGCATTTCTTAGGCTAGGCAAGCCGGATCCCAAACCACTATCCCCCTCACTCCAGCACTGGGATTACATAACTATGTCTGTACTGGCACACACAGACTTTGCATGAGTACTGAGGATATTAACTCAGGTCTTCATGCTTACAAGCAATCACTCTTAGTCACTCATCTTCCTGGTCACACAACTATAAATTTCCCATTGACTGTAACACACACCCTATCTCCTATTTTAAAAGTCAAAAATAAAATCTCTCCATCTAATAAACAATATCTCCCAAATCAGTAACAAGCAGATACGGGACAATCTCAGGAAACTGACACACCAAAACCCAGCTCTCTCACACACGGCCAAACTGGGGTGTCTGTAATATCCTGTTGTTGTATATCTACTTAGACTCACTAATATTATCACTTTAAAAGTTTGCCAATTTTTCAGGTAGACAAAAGAAAGTACAGTGTTGCTTCAAGTTCAACAACATTCTTTTATTTTAAAACCGCTTACCTCGGGTACACTAAGGGAAGCTGAGGGAAATCTGCAGGGTGGGAGATAGAAGAAGGGAGGATGATGAAGGTAATGACTCTGTTTCTTTGTTTGTTTTGGAGACATGGCCTCATGTAGCCCCTGAGACTATAGCCTCAAATTTACTGCACAGCTAGAGATAACCTTGTTCTTAGCATTCTATTGCCCCTACCTCCCCAGTACTGAGATTATAAGCATGCACCTCTACACCCATTTTTCTGTGGTCCAGTAGGTAAAACCAGGCCTTCATGCTAAGCCAGAAGTCTACCAACTGCACTAACCACACAAGTCAATGAGTCGTGAAGAATCAGTCAAGATGGAGGTGATGCAGGCCTCTGGCACAATGACACCAGAAAGTGTCAAGGACACAAGAAGAAGGCCGGCCTCAAACCATGGGATCTAAATAGACAATTGAGTCAAGGGCTTGCCACCATGTCTTCTCATCTTTTGAGTGGCTCTTCTTTAGGCAGAAGGATAAACTCAGGTCATTGCAGACAGAGAGCAGCTCTGCAAGGGATCTCACTGTGTCACCAGAAACAAAGCTCTTCTATCCCCCTAAAAAAAAAAGAAGCAGGTGTTTCTGCTGCCTAGAAGCATGACACAAATGCATAATTAGGCTTGGGAAGCACCCTATTTTATCTTTGATTGTAATCTTTCCATGAATTAAATCCAGAATTTATGGGAAGAGTCCAAGGGGTGAATATGATCAAAATGTTAGGCATGAAATTCTCAAGGAATTATTAAAAATGTTTTGATTAGGCATTTCTTCCTAACTTCTTTGGCCATATCTCAAACACTAAGCAAATACTATGTTTTCTTGCAAATATGAGCTCGTTCACAAATTATGGCTTTTGGAGGTAACAGGACGATACTCAAGTGTCCTCGATAGTCTTGATATTCCAAAAAGTAAAAAAAAAAAAAAAAAGTCATTAAATACTATAGAGAGATACTGAAGAACCAGAAGAAAGGCTAAAATTTCTCTTTTCTATTATAATCAGTACCACTGTAACTACTTAGCTTTAAGAAATCGAGAGGAGAGGTCACACACACACACACACACACACACACAGAGAGAGAGAGAGAGAGAGAGAGAGAGAGAGAGAGCCCACTGTTAATGTTATTTTAAATTAAAACAAATGTACAGAGGTATTTTATACAGGTTTTTCCACTGTGTAGTTAAAACTTCCCATTGTCCTTCTTATGAAAGTCTAATCAATAATGCATCATTCTGAATGAGAGAGGCTGGCTCTTCACCTAAGTCCTTTCTCCCCTCTGTATCAAAAGGACAGTGGCCCAAGGTACCGCCCACCATACCCTACAGCAAGCCTACACGTCCCAATCTTCGGGGGAGGGGGTCTTAGGCAGATCATGTGACTGTTTGGTCAGGTGAGTAGAAAAGTAGTTATTGAGGGCCAACTCTGGGTTGGTGCCTGGAGTTAGGCTATGGTTCCTCCATGATTTCTTTCCTGGTTCCAGAACCTAGGATCACACAGTTCCAACCACGAGGACAAGACTCTACACATCTATAAACCAAAGTCATTTCAATAATAATAACAAAAGGCTTGGATCACACAAAACAGACTTCTGTATGGCCCAGAACATGAAACAAATTGCATCCACCTTCTTTTAGCCATAGGGTTGTTGCTGCATTTCCCTTTTCAACAGCTCCTGTCTTAACTCTCATAATTATGACATCCAGTTTCAATTTGTTCATATGGGCAAAAATTTTAAATTATAGAAAGTAATCTGGGTGAGAACCCTCCTACAGTATGTCTTTCTCTTTGTTTTATTTTAAGCAGATGCTTCATCCACATCTTTCATGACAACATTTGGAAGGTAATATTTTTATTGAGTCTCCACAATGCATTTGATTTCATTTTCATAGGAATATTTTTCTTCATTTTCATATCCATATGTCATTCCTTTAAAGTAATATTTAATTAAATTATGTAATTACAGACCTGCACAGGTGGCGTAAGCACAGTGGGGACAGATCCACGCTCTGTGGGTGTCAGCTGCTGCATCATTACAAGTCTGTTTCAGAACTTGGCGGTCTAACACACCACTCACTTTGTAAACTCACATTTCAGCAGTCTGTAATTTATATGGGTTTGGCTAAGTTTCTACAGGGATCAGCTGTAAGTCAGTGGGGCAGCTCAGTTTCTGAAAGTTGACTGAATGCTGACTGGGGTGTAGGGGTAGTCTCAACATGCAAGGTGCCCTGAAACCATGTTTAGATCTAACAGGTCACTTCTGTCATATTGTTTAAAGCAAGCTAGAATGACAGCCAAGATCTTACAGTGAGATGAGTTGTAAATTTGTTAAAATAAATATTTTTTTAACTTAATGTGCAAAGGTATTTTGTCTGCATGCTTGTATGTGCACTGTATGTGCGCCTGATGCCTGTGATGGCCAGAAAAGGGGTTGGATTCTCTGGAACTGGAATTAGATGTTTGTGAGTCACCAAATGGGTGCTATGAATGGAACCCACCTATGTCCTCTGCAAGAGTAGCAAGTCCTCTTAACCACTGCACTGTCTTTCAGCAACATTCTGCATGGCTTAGGCTCTGGAACTCTGACTAGGGGCACAGAGAGAATGAACAAAGGACAGACACACAGACGCATGTACAGTAAATCTGGAATCAGGTGGGATCCTGCTACTCCCTCAACCCAGAACCTCTGAGTGTTATACAGTACTGTACTGGGTCGGGGGTTAACATAGCAGGAGGCCTCTGTAGGTGACCAATCTCAGGCTGTAAACATCTGAGAGGAGGAAGTGCAGTTGCTGCACACCCTGATCCATCATTAATAAACACTCAAATTCTCAAGAAGAGCTTTGCCACCCTTCTTGAGCCTGGGCCATATATAGGAACAGCTTTGCTGGTTTCCTATGTCTCCAAAGCTTTGCAGTTTTCAACATGTACATCCCCAAAACAATACACATTCACCAAGGACTTCACTTACTCAGGGTTCCTTCTACTCCCTACATCTCTCCAGTCCAAGTTTCTTAAGAACAATCTCATATATTTGGTTAACAAATAACTCAAGGAATGGGAAAGAACATAGCTTGAGAGTAACCTATGAGCTGCATCCAGAAGGTGCCAAGAAGACAAATCAGCATTGTTTCCAGAGGGAACAGCAATCCTATTATCCTAGGAAATCCATTACACAGAGATCATTAGAGAGTTACCATTATTTCCAAACATTGTGATGCTTTTAGAACAAATGGACTGCTTTGACTTTGTAAGTCATAAGTATACAGGAATGAGAATGGTGCCTCTAGGTGGTGTTCACTAAGTGTTTCTACATCCCCTCTCCTGCTTGAAGTTCTGCTAGGGACAGCTGCAAGTCAGCTTTGCAGTTGGTTCATGGATTGTGTTACTTCTGATCAGAAGCAGCTAACGTTAGTGTGACCCCTCAATCCTTCCTATTCCTTGTAATAGTCACCTTGAACTCTCCATGTGCTAAATGATGTAGCTACAGAACTGAGAAAAGCCACCCAACCAACATAAAACTTTACACAAATGAGTAGCAAAGCTTGATATATTCAGTCATTGAGATTTTGAATTTTAACTTACATGCCAGTAAAGACAAGTCTGTTCTTCAGATGTTAAAGCTGAACAGGGGGGGAAAAAAACACCAGGAAGACCTATCATGTACAATAACAACTTGGTGTTTGTTCTTATGTGTGTGTGTGTGTGTGTGTGTGTGTGTGTGTGTGTGTGTGTGTGTATCTGACCGTGCATGAGGGCACATCCAGCAGAACCTGTATTACCTGAGGAAAAGAAAACATATGAGAAGCCATGTCAGAAGGTCACTGGAGTGGGAAAGGGACCAAGCAGGGAGATTCGAATTCTAATGTTAAGAACAGATCTGGTCAGGACACCAACTGTGTGTGGTCTGTTCCTGAGTTCCTGTGATGGCTCTGTTTCCCCTTCATGCAAATCTGATGCTCCTCTCCCAAGTTTCTCTCCCATCTCCTATTCCCTCCTCTTTTCTACACCCTCTTTCTATTGTAAAGTACCACAGCACCCTTCTACGGTAGGTCAGTGTCTTATAGGATTCGATATTATCAGTAAGTTAGCATTAAATAATTGTTCTACAAAGCACCATTACATAAATAAAAACTCCCATGTCTATAGATTTTGCCAATTGAGTATAAAATGAAACAAAGAAACTCTCCAACCCAGGAAACTATCATTGCAATAACACTGGGAGATGTTTTGTCATCATTTTAATACACCCTACATGGTATAAGCATACTTGCTTGTGAGTAAAAGCTGCTGGATACTCAGGGTGAAGAGTAGGGTAAAACAGGTATGTATGCTCATAAAATTTTGGGCCTCATCACCACAAAATTATCTGACCACATAATTTCAATCTTCGTTATATGTCCTCTGGCCTTATATTAAAGAAGAAAGAAAGAAAGAAAGAAAGAAAGAAAGAAAGAAAGAAAGAAAGAAAGAAAGAAAGAAAGAAAGAAAGAAAGAAGGAAGGAAGGAAGGAAGGAAGGAAGGAAGGAAGGAAGGAAGGAAGAAAGAAAGGGGAGGGTCTAAGGATATGGTCTAGTGGCAAAGTACTTGCCTAGCTTATGCAAAGCCTAGTCCAATCCCAGCACTACAAGGGAATGTGTCATAATACCACATTCAGGGCCTAAAATGTAAGCAATACAAATGTAAGCAATAGGAAACTGATTTTACAGTTTTATATATATATATATATATATATATATATATATATATGATTTAATGCTAACTTACTGATAATATCCAACCCTGTAAGACACTGACCTATCATAGAAGGGTGCTGTGGTACTTTACAATAGAAAGAGGGAGTAGAAAAGAGGAAGGAATAGGAGATGGGAGTTATAGGTATATATATATATATATCCATTAAAATGTGCATTTGTGGGATAGATATTTTGGATATAGTATATATTTATAAATAACGTAGATGAGAAAAGCAGGCTTTGAATCTTTATAAGTACTGTGAAAAGTCTATGTGCACATGACAAGAATAGAAGGCCAGCACTCAGGCAGAAACTAGAAAGGAATCCAGATGTATGAAAGTAAAGGGTTTTAACAATGTTAATAAAATAGGGGTGATACTTGGTGACATTGCAGGAAATAAAAGAAGAGAAGCAACAAGGTAAATGAAAGATTTTTTTTAATGGAAATACTTAACTAGCTACTGACAAAAACCACCACCAATCTAGTTCCCATTCTCAGGGCTGCCATTTATGTTTGGCACTGAGTGTTCTCAATAAGGATAATGATTAGATAATTAGTAACATGAAAGCATGCTAATGAATGTAATCGATTTATTCAGAAGGAGGCTTAATCATTAATTCTTTCCTCCTACCAAATGTCCTACATGCCTGACTTTCTCAGATATTTATGGATGGGGAGAAATAATTTGAACTTAATAAAAATCTATTTGGAGTCAGTGCTCTGGCTGTGGCCCTGCCACACACCAGATGTGTGGAGACTAACACGTGACTAAGGCTTCCTGGGTCTCAATTTCTTCATGTTGAAAATAAAGGGGCTGAAGGGTCCCCTAAAACTTACGAAACTGGTAAATCCCATCCTGTCTCTAGGAGCGTAGTGAAGCACAAGGGGAGAGCTCTGTGTTCACATCAGCAGCGGCCCAAGATTCCTGAGAAAAGGACCAGACAGAACTTGTCTTTGGGGGGCCCTGACCTTATTGGTTACCACCTTTTATGTAGCAGATTACACTTGCATGGTACTTTGTTCCTGAGTAGGCACTATTGACAAGTATGAACTCATTTAATCTTTCTAGTCCCCCTGGGGTGAAGGGGAGATCACATTCTCAGTTCACAGATGAAGACTCTTTGTTGCTGAGAGCTTAGTTTGCCTCGGGTCACTCAGCCAACAGAGCTAAGACTTAATTCTGAGCAGTACCACTGATGAGGACCATGCCTAGGACTCATTTTTCCGCTGGGACACATCTTTCTGATCATCTAACCCCCTTTACCAGCTTTCCAATTATAAGTTTGTCATTTCATAGGAGAGGAGGAAGACTCACATATAAAAGCTCCCAAAGCATCTTTCCTGGAGGATGCTCAGAATACTTGAACTGTTACCCTCGGGTTCAGGGATACACGAGCTTTAATTCGTCCTTGTGGATCAGCTTTACCACAGTCTCCTGTCAGTTTCACATTGAGAACCAATCACAAGGGATTTTTAATAAGACTTTTTTAAAGTACACAGAGGGCTGGAGAGGTAGATCAGCAGTTAAGGGCACATGTTGCTTCTGTAGAGGACTTGGGTTCATTTCTGAGCACTCACATGGTGGCTCACAAGCTTCTGTAACTCCAGTTCCAATGGATCCCTCCTCTGGCCTCCAAGGGCATTAAACATATATAGCATACAAACACACGTGCTGGAAAAACACTCATACACAAGACAAAAATTAATAAATGTCTAAAATCATAGAAATAATCATAAGATGCCCTCCAGGGAACCATCACAGACACCACATCAAGTTCTGAGGTTCCTCTCAGCATTCACAAGCTACTTCTGACCCACCAAGGCTCCAAAGATTCCCCAGCCATTTCTAATCCTAGGTGTTTATTCCAACCTCAGACCTAGAGTAAATATAATAAATGTAGACCAGGCTCTAATTGCAGACATCCTACAAATGTTAATCTTTGTATGTGTGATGTCTACTGTTTCTTACTCATGGTGGACTGTTCATTATGTGTTATATAATATTAAATTGTGAGACAATATTCAGGCACTTTATCTTTAAGAATTCAGGGTTGCTTGGCTTGATGCTGTATAACTCTAATAGCATATTATTGGTCTGGGACAAATCTTTATATAGGAATGGGTCAATTTTCATGAATTGTAAGGGGGGGTATTTGCTCCCATTCAGATGCTAATACCATCCAGTTATTAATATCTTATCACCACTTCCACAAGTAACAATAAATACATAAATAAATACAAGAATGTAGGCTGAAAGAAGTGACCGGGAAGCTCATTGTAGCAGGTAGACCATCACACGATCTCTGTTTCCTTATGTAGTCTAAAATTCTTAAGTTGATGACCTCTCTAATCCATGCACTGTGAGTGAGCACATAGGTGCAAGTGTATTTATGCATGCATGTGTGGAGGCCAGAGTCTGACACTGGGTTTCTCCCTCTATCATTCCTCCCTCCTTTTTTGAGACAAGGTCTCTCACTCAACCTGGAGCTCACCATTTTGACTGGACTGGCTGCCCTGAGGTCCTCATGGCAGCCCAGCAAGTGGGTTAAGATGCCTATTAAAGCCATCCCCACAGCCGTAACTTTTACGAGGGGGAGGCGCTTATCTCACTGTGTAGCCTAGGTTGGCCTTAAACTCATGATCCTTTGAGAGCAAAGCCTCTCATTTTGAATGATGTCATGGTAAGCGTGGATGATCAGGATTATGGAGAGGTCACTCTTCTTACACAGACTCTTTAGCTAATCCTGTTCTTGATCCCGAAACTCTTCCCAGATACAAAGCTTCCATGGCTTCTTCAGCTCGTTTGTCACTCTCTGAATGGCGCCTGGGGTTTTGGCTCTTTTCCCTTGGATTATTAGTCAACATGCTACTCATAACATTTGTCTACCTTCTAAAATCCTATAGAAGTCTCATCTCCTGCCAACTCCTTGTGGATGGATTTTTACTTTTTGTAGGGTTTTGAGAGGTAATTCAGAAAAAAAAAATAACATACCATAGTCAAGTAGAAGCCTGCAGATTGTTTTCAAAAAGCTTTTAGAAAGAAGAACACAAAGATTCATATTAAGAAACACCATTGTTGTTAAAGTTGTTTTTGCTGTTGTTGAGACAGGTTCTCATGTAGCCCAGGCTGCCTCAAACCTGCCATGCAGTTTAGAATGACCTTGAAATTCTGATCCTCCTGCCACCACCTCCTGAGTGCTGGGATTACACACCTGTCATGGTTAGGTTGCTGTACCACTAGATAGACTTCAGAAGAACCTTCTGAAGGGGAGTGTGGCCAACAACAAGCCTCCATATGCTTCCATTTAGAACTAGAGCAGTGTTCATAGCAAGGCCATACTGTCTCCAGTCAATGGCCAAAAAAAGTCACAGATCCAGAATGACAAAGAGATGACAATGAGCCACCTATGTCCAGGCCTTGAGACCCACCAGCCTGGGAAAGACCCTCTCAGAACCATTTATTCTGCCCATGTCTTACTTGTAGGTTCTCTCTAACAGGGCTAAGCCCTGCCTCACCTCATCTGGAGAGCCCTGCTCCCTCTCACACTGGGTCTTCCAGAGAACTCCCAATGTTTCCTGCACAGCTGAACCTCTCTTGGACACCTGCACATGAACACACATTCCCTTAATCCCTGCACTTAGGAGGCAGAGGCAGGCATATCTCTATGAGTTCAAAGCCAGCCTTGTCTACATAGCAAGTTCCAGGCTAGCCAAGGCTACATCTTTGAAACTATGTCTCAAAAAAAGTATTTTTTAAAATTCCTCTGATCTCATTGGGAGCTTCAGAGATGGCTCAGAAGTTAAGAGCTTACATTGCTCTATCATGACGACATGGGTTCAGAGCCCAACACCCACATTGGGTAGCTACAGATTCTTGTAATTCCAGCTTCAAGGGATCTAATGCTATCTTTTGACCTCCTTGAGCACCTGTATACATACACATACACAGAGAGAGAAAGCGAGAGAGAGAGAAGAGACAGAGACAGAAAGACAGAGAGAGAGAGATAGAATAAAATTTGGGATGGGGGCTGGAAAGGTGACTCAGTAGTTAGCAAGAGCACTTGTTGCTCTTCCAGAGACCCAGGTTCAATTCTCATCACCCACATAGCAATTCACAACTGTCTGTATTTCTAGTTCCAGGGGATCCAACACCCTCTTCTGGCATCTTTGAGTACCAGGCATGAATGTGTTGCACAAACATACATCAGACAAAATACTCATATACAAAAAAATAAATAAATAAAATTTATTTTAAAACCTCTTGGCACCTGATTCTTATAGGAACTGAATGGAGACAACATCCATCTGATGGGATGATGTTATGCATATGTGTTATTTCTACACTCATCTACCAAAATTAAGGCATTTTTCAAATGTTATAAGAATAACCAAAGATTTAAAAAATGATCAAGATATAAATTATCCAAAATAAGCAATATTCCAAATGGCTATTCAGTATGGTTCTAACTAGTGTTTTAAAGACATAGTGTAACATAGACATGTGTATATGTGCATACACACTTTACATATATATATGTGTGTGTGTATACATATGTATTTCATACTACATATATGTGTATGTAAATTTGACCCTTCAGATATTACAATATCAAGTATCTATTTCTCAGCGCATATATTATGTCTGCTTATTCATTTCTTTGCCAATTTCTTTATTTTACAACATTTCAATAATTGAACATTATTACTTCTATGAACAGAAAACAAAGATATAGTATTCTCTCTCTCTTAACACACTCTGAGGTCAGAAACTGTCTGCATCAATGGAGCCGGTCAGACTCATCTTTACAGGTGGATGCAGAGACAACAGGAACAACTAAGCAACAAGAAATACAGATTGTAATTGTCATAGCTTAAAATATATGCTTGGTGGGTTCCAGATGTTCTAAAAGTCCAAACCATGTTTAGGAATCCTAATGGAGTTTGAGGAGGGAACAAGCGGATGGCGTGCCAACCTACTGAGCATTGCTTTGTTTTGTTTCACTGTGTTTTAAAGGAAATGTCTACAAAGTCAATGTTCACTCAACCTACTTTGTTCTTCATTTTATCATTTATCTGGTAAGAAGGAATATAGTCTTCTCCATGGTGGCCATGAACTTTCCTTTAGAGTCTGTAGAAGGGATGAATTAGAGGATCTAAGCTTGCATGGGACATGTGCTCTGTCCCCGAGTAGCCACCTTCATGGTGTCCCTCCACCAGAAGCTGCCTCTGTGTTTTCCGGGTTTGGATCTAAAATATCCAATATTTTGTTGCCTAAATGTCAGAATGGTATAATATTAATACCACCATTAATATAATAGTAATAAATAATGTTTATTGGATGATGTTTCTGTGCCAGGCAATATCTTAAACTCTGTTTATGCACTAAACAGCTCACTGAGTCTTCATAGGGATTCTACAAGGGGTGTGATAACACCACTCACATTACAGGGGCAGGTACACAAGTAAGGGAGGTCAAGGAATTTGCAGACCTACAGAAATAGGGCATGGTGTAGCTGGGTGTGAACACAGGAAGTTGCCAAGGAGAAATAAGAGACCAAAAAGCACATCTGCTCTTCAGATACAGGGCCAGCTGTCCTTGACGGAAATGAAAGTCGGACAAGCTAGATAAGCAGAAGGGAAGTGAGATTCCACTGGAGAGTAATCAGTCAAAACAGACAAGAGGGTGAGAACCTGAACAAACAAGGGAGAAAGCACGCCAAAGCCACGAGTACAAACTGGCAGACACACAGACGAAGTGGGACAGAAGGGCACAAGAAGGGTACCGGCAAATAAGCTCAGGGAGCTGGACGGTGGGGAAAAGGCCAAGAGAAGAACTGGGTGAGCATGTGAAATGTTGACATGAGGACAGGAGGCATGCAGAAAGTCACTGACACGGTGGCGGGACTGTCAGCCAAGAGGAAGAGGGAGATGCTGGGGTGGAGAGGTGCCCACTTTAGGGAAGCAAAGGAGGGGAAATGCTGAGTTGAGAGGGAACTGGATCATCTCCTGTCCCTTGTCACTTTAACCTTGGTCTTCCTCAGCCACTGTGCCAAACACTGAGGAGATGAACTCCTCCTGCAGGGCTTAACTCTGTAGAGTGAAATGGGGCCCACCAGCTGCTTCTGTCCTGCACATGCTGTTAGGGGCCGGGCAGTCAGTTCTCTGTGTTGTGAGAGATTCCCAGAATGACATGATTAAAGTGAGTAGCCAACACTCAAAATGGATATCCATCCCTCACGGGACTACCGTGGCTCCACCAGATGGTCCCTTATGTGAAATGTATCCAAGAGCGTCATGCCCTGCATGCGCTCCAGGGTTCAGCCTGTCCAGAAGCTCATGAGCATTCATGACTCTCACTGTTGCCAGGACAGTCCACACAGCATGACTTGGCACTGAAAACCCTCCACTGATAAGGCTGTATTCATATGCCAACAACCTTAACCACTAAAAAGATTCCATAAATCTACATCTTGGAGGCTTTAATCCTGCTCATAAATACCAAAAAACCAATGTGAGAGGATTTCAGAATTAAAGGATGTTGTCTCCTTCCCCTCTCAGCTTAGTCATGGATCATGGAAGTTTAACATCACACCAAGTTCTCCAGGTCTAGAAGGGAGAAGACAACATCTTCAGGCACCTCCTAAGACAGATGTCAAGTCTGTATGAAGTGACAGGGCTGGGTCTCAGGACAGCAGGTTTCTGAAAAGACAGTGCCAAAAGAGAAGGGAGACCCTGGTGAGTTCAGCATCAGGGAAACAAGAAAGGTGAGCCAGCAGCACACAGTTTCCAATAGACAGTGAAGCTGGAATCTGATGTAAAAGACAGTCACAAATAGTCAGACTTAGCAACAAACTCGGCAGAGCCTGCGGAGGCTGCTGAAAAACCTACAAACACAGATCCCTGGTATAACTAAAGGTCACTTGGGCCTGTGTTCCTTCTACCAGGGCTTCATTTCTTCAACTACTCTCTGGTCTCACTGTGTAGTAGCTATTTCCTAAACTGTTATTGCCTTTGACATGCAGCAACCATTCAAACTCCTCCTACCCCTCTCCCCCCCTGTGGTTAGAGCACTCTCTGCACATCATGCACACACACACACACACACACACACACACACACACACACACACCTGACCATGCGCACACATGTATACACATCCCACCATGCACACACACACACACACACACACACACACACACACCTGACCATGCACACACACGTACACATACCCCACCATGCACACAAAACAACTCACCATGCACACACACATACACACTCAAACATACATACACCCCACACCACAAGCAATCCACCATGCACGCATATACTACACATACATATACATACACTACACATACAAGCACTACACACATACCATACCATACATACACATACTACACGTACACAACGCACAGACCCTACCACACATGCATATGCATACACACCACTCCACAAATATCCCACATCATACACACACCACATATATAAACATACCCCATACATACACCACCCACACCAAACACCATACACATACAAAACGCATACAGTATACACACCTCTCCACACACACACACCAAACACCACACATGTACAACATACACCTATACACACATACCACATATATACCATACACACACACACTCCGTACACACGTACACACATGATTGCATTGCTGGCTCCAGAGGCAAGGATGGAGCCTTAATGGGCCTGTTCCACCAGAATGCACAGCCTTTTGAACAGTGGTTGGTTCTAAATTGGGTATGTGGCCCATTGAACCAATAAGATGTAACAATACTTTGTTGGGGCAGTAAAAAAAAAAAAAAGGCATATGCTTTTTCTGGTGGAATTTCCATAGTCAAGATGAAATGGCTGGGTATGCAAGCTCATACACTCAAGAGTTCTAAGGGGATTGTAAGTTCCAGATCTAGGGTACATACATAGTGAGACCATGCCACAAAAAAACAAACAAACAAAAAAGATTGCATGACCCTGAGCTCCTAAGGAAGTCAAAATTACAAGGGACAGTGGGAAGAAATGAGAAAATGGTATCTGTCACCACCGAGACCTTGGATCAGATAATGCTCGAAGAGGCTCTATCCCAAGAAAGCTAACTGTTCTTCTAAAACCAGTATGAGTTGTGATCTAGCCTCACAATTGACAATGTCGGAACTCACACAGGAGTGAAAGTTGAAGTTAAAATAAACTCCCTTTACTGTGGAGGCAGGAAGCACAGGGGTCAGGAGGCACACTGCTTTGATAGCCTTTCCTAGCACACCTTAACAAAATGCTGTGTCACCCAGGAGGAAGATGGAAGGCAGGTTTTAACTCCCAAAAACTCAGCAGCTCTTATCCTCTACCAGCTGAGGGAGCAGCAACCTACTCTTGGATTAGAGATACCTCAAAACACCTGGAGGAAAATGAAGCTGCAGGGGACCCTTCCATTTTGCATCACCAGGATCAACTCACTTGTCCCCAGTTCCCCAGTTTCAACCTCTTGGACTCATTGTTGTCCCTGATCGTACTGAGGCCTTTCTAATTCAACGAACTGTATCTTCCCCACCTCAATTCCTCCATATACAACTTAGCTTTTCTCATTAGAAAAAATTTTTTGTGTAAGTGGTGCATGCGTGCATGTGTTCAGTTGATTGTCTCCCCTTGTGAAATGTAAGAAGTTCCCTGAAGAAAACCTCCATTGGAAATTTGGAGCAGGTAGATACCCCAGCTTCTCCTCTTTTCTGCCTCCCTTCTTGCACTAAAGTTTGCAAGATGAACATGTCAACATCTGTGCGGTACACATAAACACATCCAAAGGCTTCTGTGGACCGACAGGAAGAATGTTTGATTTTTATTGCTGTGTGTTACTCCTTTTGATAAGAGTCCCCTGGTCTTCACTTAGCACTAGGAAAATGAAATGTCCCACTCCAGTAAATTCAAGCTGAGAGTTGCTTCAGTCGGAAAGCTCAGTCCCTATTGGGACTGTTCAAACATGGGCACTTAACAGCATGACTTTGTAGCTTAAGAACTCCCTCTAGTCAAACTCTGTTGGGATGTACCTCTAGGGGATTTGGCAAGGAGCTGGTGATATAGAGCATGTTCAAACCCTGGAAATCTCAAAATTGAGGCATCATGCCTCATCCTGAGAACAGAAGGTATGGAACAAAGCTCTCTCTGTGTTCCTACCTGCCTCTGGAGCATGTGAACCCCCAAAGTGGCTACCTTTCTTGGAGCACATAATTCAAACGACCTCCTACCAGGAAGTCACAGGTGAGCTTGGTCACATATCCAGTCCCTGACACCCTTCCCCATGTAAATATGGCCTTGCCACCATCTCAATGCATTCACCCCACCCCCTAAAAAAAATCCCTCCCTTCTTCCCATGGTTCAAAAACTTTCATTCACCTGGAACAGGTGGTTAAGATTTGGAGATACCTAAGCTAGAATAAAGAGTTAAGAGTTGCTGATACACAAAATACCCTCCCTCAGAGCTGTCATGATTTTGCCTAAAGGAACAGTTGGAGAACGCCTTCCCTGACCAACAGCCGGTGTTCCTCTGTGAACCAGAGGTTCAACCGAACATCTCTCCGGTTCCAGACCCCACCATGTCCTCTCTAGCCTTGTGCACTGAGATTGATCTGGTGACCCCTAGAGAGTCGGCATCTGGAACACCACTGTCTCACCCCACCCCCACTGGTGCAACACCACCTCAATTTTCCCTGGCACCTGAATGTCTCAGGAGCTGACATCCCCAGGGAAGGAGCAGATTCACAGCTAGACGTGTTTTTTGTTTGTTTGTTTGTTTTTGTTTTTCTAACGGTCCCACCCAGAAGCGACCAGCAGACCAGGGAAAAAACACTTCAACCAACATCGTGTTTCCAACACATTCCTGTGCCCAGAGGGATGCCACACAGAAATGCAGCCGGCCAGACAGAGCTTCAAAACTCTAGATGCAATCCTGCACCCCCACCCCCCACCCCTCACCTTCTGTGGTATAACTGTAAATGTCTACGGAGCCCATTTCCCCACCACTGCAGCAAAGGCTCCTGGGAGGTGAGAAGCTGCTTATGTAAGCAACTGATTCTCCCCTCCACGGTCCCCCACTTCATGAGAGGCTGTTGCTGCCTTGCTTCCAGAAACAGCTGACCCTCATAGGAGACCTCTCTTCAGACCTTGACCTTGAGAAGTCCGTAATTGAGCTGGGAACAGGTCACGTGGCCAGGCACTTCCAGGAAGCCCCCTCCCCCCCCACACGCTTCTGTACCCTGCCCACTGCCAGCAGATGCTACAGTGAGGAGGGGGGCCAGTGGGACAGGCAGGTCTAAAACTAGGACCAAGTCTGTGATCTGCCCTGGGGTCCCACGTACTCCAGAACGGAGTGCACATAGCTTATCTCTCATGGTCTGAGGTTCTCTGATCTTAGCCATTCGAGTGGTGTGGTCCTGAAGAAAGGGGACAATCTGTATCAGCCTGTCACAAGAAAAAGGCTTATGGTGCTGTCCCTGTCCCCACACAGTGCTCCACAAAGCACAAAGCTCCAAATAGCATGAGACAAGCAGGTGCTCAGCTAGCTACTCAGTTAGGTTTCCTGCTGCCGTGCTTTGGTAACATTTTATCCTGGGTCATCCACTTTCTCCAAGCAGCAAGGTGAGGGAAGGGCACAGTGAGGGTGAAGTGGGTGGGCAGAGGAACCTGTTAAATTGGAGGCAAAGAGCATAAATGCCTGAGCCAGAAGCCTGGCTCTACTTGCTTGCTAAGTGATTTCTAATTTCCATTAAATTGCTTAACCTCTTGTACTTAAATTTCTTCTCCACAAGGGAGCCAATCTTCTGAAAAGTGAACAAGTTAATACATGGAAGGCCCTAGATTCATTCCTGGTGCCTCGCAGGCACAGGCCTATAGGTGCTTGCTGGACAGTTTATCCCTGCGGGTCAGGCTGCTGGTCTTATCCACTAGTTCAGTCAGTCAATGTGTCATACACCTTCTGCTGTAGTCACTGCAGAAGACTCTGAGAAAATCGATTATATATATAATAATATATATAATTATATATATAATATATATATAATATATATTTTATATATATATAAAATATATATATATTTAAGGAGTGGCCAAAGGCTTTTCTGCATCCCATGTAGGGCCTGTAAGTACTCAAGGAAATGTTGGTTATCTACCTCAGCGAGCAAGTCTGACTGTAAGTTAGGCCACATGGGTGGGGGTCCACCATAGAGAATCTCAAAGTGAGTGATTCTGAGGGTGTAGGGAGTGTTTCTAGCCCTATATAAAGTATAGGGCAGCAAGCTCACCCAGTCTCTGCCAGTTTCCAGGGATAATTTAGTTAAGGTCTCCTTAAGTATCCGATTCATCCTCTCTACCTGTCCTGAACTTTGGGGATGATATGCACAATGAGATTTCTAATTTATCCCCAAAACATTAACTAATCCTTGGGTTACCTGAGAGATAAAAGCAGGTCCATTGTCCAACCCAAGTAGAGAAGGAAGGCCATACCTGGGGATGATTTCTTCCAGCATTTTCTTGGCTACCACAGTAGCTGTTTTCTTTCTTGGTGGGGTAAGCTTCTACCCATCCTGAAAAAGTGTCTATAAAAACTAACAAGTATTTATAACCATATTTACCAGGATTTTATCTCAGTATAGTCTATTTCCCAGTTTGTGCCAGGGCGGAGGCCTCAGATCCTGGTGCCAGCAGGAGTTGAGACTGCATTTGATGCATTAACAGCATGACAGGTGGGGCAATGGTAGAGAGTGCTGTCAACTAGCTCTCCCATGTGGAAGATTTTATAGTTAGCCCTCCTGAGTAATTCCTTTATCTTTCTTATTCCAAGATGGGTACTTTGATGAATCCTATGAATCAGTTGCCTTGCAAACTCCCAAGAGCCTTTGTAGATAGTATCTAGGGGATTCATCCTTTTCCTGTACTATCTCATTTAACTTAGACAAATTTATGGGTTACCTAGTGGCTTCCCAGAGATCACCCTAAAGAATCTGGCAAAAAAAAAATCTCTAAGCTACCCCTACCTGCAGCTGTGTGATGATCCCAGGTGCATTTGACAACCTTCAAGAACATACTCTACTATCTGTCCTATCTTGGTGAGTTCAAATTTCTGTACCTAAATCATTTTCTATTATAACTTGTATTACCAACCTAAAATCATCTTTTTAGACCTTAAAACATTTTCTTAAATCCTAAACAACTTAAGCTTAATGGGAAACTATAGTCTTCAACCCTATCAGAGACTTGAAAGGAGGATATATATTACCTGAATGTATAGGAAGTGCAGAGCAAACAACTTCCAAAATTATAGAAATGAGAGATAATTGGCTAACCTGGACAGTCTCCCAAAATTTGTCAATAATGTCGAAGCATCCAGCTTCAGCCTTCTGGCCCAGAATAGCTGACAGACTTTTTGTGAAGCAGAAATTATGAAGGACTGCTTACCCTGCCTTGGCAAAGCTCAGTAGTTGAGTTACCTGCATCCATGTTTGTCCATTTTGGACAGTATACTGTCAGCAGTTGAAGCAAGGGAAGTTTTTTCCCCAGTGACTAGCTTGCCACATTTGAAGAAAACTCTATAAGAGGTTCTTCAATGCTCATCATCTACTTTGAAGTGGAATGGGGGTACTGCCAGGAGCAGACATGCCTCATTGTCAAAAAAGTCTTAAATTAATAAAACATCTTTAAATGCCATATTCTGTAGGTATCTAAGGTTTTTGAAAACCATCTATCTAACTATAGTGTATCTGAATAGGCAAATGTTGCTTGTTTCTAGCTATTTACTATCTGTTCAACTTAGGAAGCATAGTTCTGCAGTTAACTAAATTATTATTTAATATGACCACATTTGATTGTATGACTACTAACTTGCATTTCTTAATTATCCTAAACAGTTTGTAAGAGCAGCTTTTAAAAGGACTGTAACTTAATATTGCATTTTCACAATACTTTAAAAAGAGTTGATACATGGTATGTTACAATCAAATATAACCCAAATTTTACATCAATATACAAAGATTTATACCAAATATAGCCTCAATTTGCATCAGTATTTGAAGATCTACACCAATGTAAGATTTTTAGTTTGTTAATGCTTTCTAGTTTAAAAGTAGATTCAAAAATCTACACTTTTATTCCTATTATTCCTATATAATTCCAATATTATTCCTATATACCCCTTTATTTTCAATCCTTCTCCTCCTAAATAAGAAAGAAGGGTAGAGGACAGAAAGAGAGAAATCCATGAGTCTAACTTCCTATAACTTGTTTCTTTTCTAACCATGATGAATAACAACTTGTAACCAATCCTTCCTAAACAATAAACATTCATAACCCACTGAATGACCAAAAAAAAAAAAAATCCATCCATCCTGCCTTTTGAGAATGGGATGTCACTCTCCTAAAGTTGTTTCCTGCTGATTTGGGACATAGTTTTACTTTTGGGGCCCAAAAAGATTGGGAAAATAGTCAAGTCCTAAAAAAGTTAGCTTTATCATTTTCTGTCCAGTCTCTATATATTGTGAAAATTGAGGCTTAAATGAAGTCCTGACAGGAAACAGCCAGAAAGTCTGGACCAATTGGGGTCAGCAGCTTTTTTTGAAGCTGTCCTGGAAGCATGTTTTGATGAAATAGCTATTGAGAGAGTCTGTGAGGCTGAATCACTTGGGGGTACTTGTCTTATCTTCATTGGTGTCTTGTCCTTTTGCTCTGAAAAACATAAACTTTTAAAGATAACATACATTTCTGCAATAACATATGCATGGAATGTGCAATGTGCACAGATCAGTTAAAGATGATTCTCTTCTCTTTACATGAGCAGGTGAAAGGCATCTGTCTTTCTTTATAAGTTAGTTTGAACTGTGCAACCAAACTGTAATATAAATTTTCATGCATGCCATATGAAAGTATGGCATATAATAAGTCATAAGGACACTGTAGCCAGCAAGATTTATTAGTTACACATAGACATTAATGTCTCAGTCAGTCTGAGAGCTGTTCTCATGTAGAGGGATCAATGCATATTCTACTTGTCTTCTTCTTTCTCTTGATTTCTTTCTTCATGTCTGCAGCCAAAATCCTCAGAGGGTCTGATGGGGTGATGTTCAGCATTCTAAATGTTAATTGGTCCTGTTTGCTGTCTGTAACATTGTCTCTGCTTGTTTAAATAAAATGCAGAGAGAGGCCTGAGATTAGACAAAGACATAGAAAGGTGGGACTTCCTGAGATTAGAAGAGGAACTGTGTGTTTTACACAGAGGATTAATTCATTCCCGCCAGGAGCAGGAAGAAGGACACACACCATGGGTGTTAGAACAAAGAACCTCATTCCACATGGCCAGGAACATTGCATAGCATGGAGAATGGCAGTTCAAGGGGACGTATGTAAATATGGGGTCATATTTGGGCAATAGAATTATAAGCTAGCTTAGATGGGGATAGGATTGCTCAATTCAGGCCAAGGATTGTTAAAATCCACGTGGTCTCTGTGTGTACTCATTTATAATGGTGGGGTAAGGATTAACGGCTGCAAATCAATTACTGATCATTTAAATACAGGTTAAATAACTTAATTAGCCATTTTTTTTCTACAGGGTCTCCCCTGATCAAATCTGATCTCCAACAATTTGGATAGAAGACATAACTTTTCTTTTCCTGTGGAAACAAATGCAAACAAACAGGTTGATCTATTCAGGAGTCTTTTCTAAAATCCAGTGTATTTTAACATCTGTGTTACATGTCTCATTGACATGACTTTAAAAAATTTAAAGTCAATAAAGCACTATTTAATCTATCTCTGGGAGATCTCAGATCCCCATTCTGTTCTATGAGCATTTTCTGACAAGGGGTTGCCCTGTCTGTCTCTTTTTGATCTACATTCATTAGTCCAGTGCCAGTCTTGCCACACCTATACATATTCCAGAAGATTGGAGCATTCCTTTTGCATTATCTCTAGAAAAATCATTGTTTCTAGGAACACTTTGCCTACAATCGCTTTTGAAATGACCTTGCTTAACACAATTAGAACATCTGACATTTGCTGCCAGCAGTGGCTCCCCATATAAAGTTGAATCAGCCTCTGCTGTATCTTGCTTATGGACAGCTTGGGCAGTCTGTAACTGTATTTGATAACATTTTTTAATTTCTTCATTAGGAATATCTCTTCCTTTACAGCCTGTCTCTAAAGTTGGAGGAATGCTAATCTGTGCTTCCCACTGTTGCAATAGATTTCTTCCCTATAAGTTCACAGCTGTATCTGCCACATATGGCCTCAACCTTCCTACCTGACCTTCTGGTCTTATACATTTAATCCATTATAGACTTTGTTTCACCTGAGACAATGTCCCAATCCCTACAAGCTGTGTAGATACACTTTACAGTGTCCCAGCTAGATTCCAGCAGTCTTGTGAGCTTATAGTTACATCTGCTCCAGTATCCATTCAATCTCCATTCCACCTAACTGTAATTTCAACTTTGGTCTCTTATCAGTTATAGTAGTTTGCCAAAATATCTGTTTTATGGTATCTTTATCATCTCGTGTTTTATCCCTAGGAACCACTCTATCTCTGTTAAATGGTTTATTTAGGTTTTGAACAGCTCTATTTGTCCCATCAGGCTTTGATTTTCCTAGCTGTTTTTCAGAATAGTCTTTCCTTGGTGGGCATGAAACGAATGGCTCATGTTGTTTTTTGTTGGGCTCTCAGCAAAGTCCCTTAGTCAGATTTCTGACATTAAGGAATTGCCTCAAATACCTTTGGATGACCTACATTAATGACCCTTATACCGTTCCTTCCACATCTTCTACATTTCAGAGGAAACTTTCTCCTTGAATTATTATTATTATTATTATTATTATTATTATTATTATTATATAATTTATCACTAGGAACTGTTTGCCTACAGTCCTTTAGGGAATGACCTGATCTTTCATAGTCACAGTAATGGGTATTTTGTGTTTTAGATCTCCTGTAATTGTTTGTCCAACCACAACTGAATTGTGAGCATTAGATTCTCTATCCACAAGTAGTTTCAATTCATCCATACAGAGGTGCAGATCTAGCCCTTAAAGGTCTAATAACCTTTTTACATTGAGCATTAGCATTTTCAAAAGCTAGAGATTCAATTAAAATTTTCTCTAGCAGTTGAATCTGATAATGCTCTATTCAGAACTGTAGTTAATCTTTGTAAAAAAAAAAATCAATGAAAGATTCATTTGAACCCTGGGTTATCAGCTCACTCTTGTTGTTCAACCTTGTCTCAAGCATTTAGGGCTATTGTGTAACAATGTTCTAGAACAGTATCATCAAGGGTAATCTGTACTCTCAGCTCAGAATATAGACCTTCATCTAATAATTGATCCTTAACAATTTCTGTGGGGTCTCCCCTTTTCCTCTTGACTTTGGCCACCAGTACATGTGACTGAGGGGAAGAGAAGATGGGGAGCAGGGTTTGAACAGCCTTGAGTACAATGGATAAAGAACAGACCAGGATCAGCTGTAGAGAGGCAGATCAACTTGATTGAGATGAACGAACTTTTGGAATTTAGAATAGGACTATCCAGGATGGGCAAAGGTTATTGGCTGAAGGCTAAGGCTAATAAGGTACCTTATTAGCATGAGGAGGCATTCCAGGAATCTCAGGTGCTTGCTAAATGGGTTTCTTATCCGAAGAAAGGAAGTAAAAATTGTAACTTCATAAGTGACAATCCTCAGATAGAGAGTATGAGGGTCAGGCTGCTCAGATCAGGCAGAGAGGAGGGAGCCCTGCTGACAAAAGGAGTCTACCATTTTACACCAAGCTCAGGACTTGCCAGTAATGACAGACTTTGACCTTAGCAGTAGTTTCCTGGCAAATATCAATGCCTCTAGTCCTATTTTGGTGCTCTATGATTAAAGCTTCATCTTTCTACCATGTCAGCGATTATAATTGAGGGCAAGACTCTAGGATGGTTGTCATCAAACCTCTCCAATCTTTTGGAGTTATACAATTCTGTGTGGCCCAGTTACTAAGTATCTGTTTGACATATAATGAATGTAAGACATAGCTTGTTAAACCTTTTTAAGTTTTATGTCTTTATAAGTTGACACGCGAATTCTTGATAACCCTGTGAATTTCCCTCATCTCCTTCTAATTCCCTTATCACAGCTAGGAAAATCACGGTATTTTAACAGATATAGACTTCCCTTTGGCAGTCTTGTTACAAGGTGGTGCTATAGGTTCTGCCCTTCCTCTGTCTCTGTCTTAGTATCTACTTCAATGTTATTTACATTTTTTGTAAGTTTTCTTCTAAGACTTGTCTCCATCTTTAATCCTGTTCCTTTTCCTGCATCTCTTATCATCTTTGTATCTTTTTCATTCTTAATTATAAACCTTTCTAATTTTTCTTCTAAAGTTTGTCTCCATTTTTCCATTTTTTTCTCTTTTCTGTATCTCTAAAGCTCCTTTCTTTGAGAAGGCATAAGAAGCCATCTTAGCTATCAAGATTAAAATAAGGATTACCGACGCAATAATAATCATAATTGTTAATGTATCAGATCCAACTAGGTCGGTCATTTATCTCTTTCTCTTTTGCTTCTATCTTTAAACTATTTAAAATGGCATTAAAGTCGGAAGGCTCTGTGTCATTGCGTTTATCTTTATGATCCTTGGTTCTTTAAGTTTATTTAACTCTCTCTCTAAGGACTCCATTTTATCAATTTTAAACTTAATAGCTTACCAGTTCAGAAGTTTGGATTTCTTCTTGTCTTCTCTCAGTCTGTGTTGGCTTCTCTTCCCTCAATGTGAGTAGCCCTGCCCCTGTACTCCAACCCTTCAGCTCAGTCCAGAAGGTAGTGGTACTGACTGGTTCCTCCTTCTGCTGACCCTGGCCAGGCCTCTCCAACCTGCAACACTCCTGTGTGACTTCACGCCTTCAGCTCTGGGTCGCACTTTTGCATGCTGCGTTTAGTTCCTGCAGTTATTGGGCCCAGGGCGGCTGGTGTGCATTCCTGCTCGCTATCTGCTGTTCATAGGCTTCTGTTCTCCCCAGAGGTGGCTTTTCTATTAGAAGGGAATTTTTTTTAAGCTGCATTCTGCACTGCCTCACTGTGATTTCCTGCTCACTTCCTGCTCTACGGCTAGAAAACCCGCCCTTCCCAACCACTTTTCCAGGGCCCCTTTCACAGAACAGATTTGGAAAGCTTTTTACCTTCAGGGTATCCCGTGGCTCTGGTTTGCTTTCATTCTCTCTTAAAGGGACCAGGCCTCCTGTACAGGTAACTCCCTGCTCCCTGATTTTTCCACGCCTTTCACCCAGTATTTCTAAGGCTCTAAGCTTGGATAACATGCTTATCATGTTGGACGCCATATGTAGTGAAGTGTTTTCTGTATGCTCATGTTTTTCCTCCCACACCCCTGTTCCCAGAATAATGACTCCTAGGCTGTATTATTATAAACAAATGCCTAGGTCATATGCTTTGGCTCATTCCCCCAACCAGCTCACAACTGAATTACCCCATTTATTCTCTAATATTTATACCACATTGCTGGTTAACCTTTCCTTAGCTTCATGCTTCCATCTTCCTCAGAATTGGACCAAAAGTTCTTCACATGCTTCACACGACTCTATCCTAGCATCCACTCTTTCTATTGGAACTCCCACTTCCTATTTTCCTGCCTCAACTATAGGCCAATCAGGTTTTTATGGACAGGTGAAGCTTCCATACAGACACAAGAGATTCCCTGTACATTCATTGAAAACCTTACAATTCTATGTGCATTTCAAAATATTATTCCAGAGGTTCCAACCTTCTGAGCATTAGAAATAACTGGAAAATAATAATAATAATAATCTAGATTTGAAAGGCCCTGACATCTCTTCTGTCAGCTCTGTAATGTTGTAGAATGCCTTGCCCAGTGGCTCTTGGGCTTTGAGGTGTATTTGGCTCACCTGGAGATCTTGTTTAAAAAACAGATTGTGAATCAGAACAATGGCATCAGCATATGTGTGAGTCTGGTGACAGAACATCTCCAGAAAAAGTCAGGCAAGGCAAGTCTGCTGCAGTGATGTCGTAGACGCCTGGGTTCCACTGGGAACCAGTGCCCACAGCTCAGGAAAGCTGACTATGGTAGATGGAGTTCCATCAGCATACACCCCAGTTGCAGTGCAGCTGAGCAACCCCAAAGTACTGTGCTGTTGCTGCCACTTGGCCTACCGGGCAGAAGCACGGCAGGACATGTTGACCTGAGAAGCAAGGACAGAGCCAGGATATTGCAGATGTTTTCTTTAACTCAAGATACCTCACCTTCAGTGTCTAAGAACTGCAAATAAGAGGAGAGAATCCAGTGAGCTAAGGCCACCTGGGAACCTATCCTCTTGTACATCAGCCCTTGAAGTGGGTGTGCAGGGCTGCCATGCCTTGAATGGCTACGATAGTGGGTTTTCTATAGGCTTCCTCTTGGTCTCTGCTAATATGCTTCCCTGGGTGGAAGTCTTGGGCTCGGCACATAGGGAGCAGCCAAGACACCTGCATCAGCATCACACCCTTGCTGCCTCATTAACAAGGGCCATCAACACCTCAGTGGTTTTTGTACCAACCATCCAGGCATGTCATACCTGTCTTTGGTCCTGAGGACTCTCATCACGTCAGCACCTATCCCTAACTCTTCTCCATCTGGCTGTACCCAGTTCCTGGGCTAGAGTCTGACTCTAGGCACTATCTGTAGACTCCCTGGAGCTTTCACCTCTGTGTCTACTGCTCTGGATACCCAAGGAACAGCCACTAAGTTTTGATGCTGAGAGCATAAATTGTGCTCGGGACCATGGACACCTGACAGAATGGCTGAACTGCTGAGAGTTCTCATTCTGTCTATGTAGGGAAAGGATGTTCTACTCCTGGAGCTCAGAGCTTTCCAAAAACTCTTATCTGTCTCCTGATAATTGTAAGGAGTAGTTGAGGCTCTCCTGTTAAAGAGAAAACAGTAGGAAGCTTTAATGATGAAGTTCCACAGTCACAGAGGAGTCTAGACATGGCTTCTAAGTGAAGCCCAGAGGTGGATCCCATGACAGAAGAGGCTAAGCAAGCAAACTCGAGGAAGCCAGAATGGGAAATTGACAATGAAGAGCTGGTGAGAACATCTCTATGGGGTTCTTTGATGTCTATTCACTTACGTGTCTTTAAAACCACAGTACTTGTTGCTGTTTATAGTAGAGTGACAGCTCTCTTTAGAGGAGAATGCATTAATTGAACATTTTTATAATCCTGACTTGATTTTCATATATTAAAGAGCATTTCTAAATATTTACCCCAGTGGTTCCAATCCACTGCGCACTAGAGATATCTGGAAACATAGCAGTCTAGATGCGAAAGGCCCCAACATCTCTTCTGTCAGCTCTCTGATGTTGTTCCAGAAGGCCTTACCCAGTGCTTTTCAGGCTTTGAAGTACATATGGATCACATGGGGATCTAGTCAAAAAACAGATTCTAAGCTAGTCGGTTTGAGATGAGTAGTATTATGAGATCTGAGGGTCAGTAATTTTAATAAGCTCCCCAGCCAGGCTGACATGTATACACGACCCTGAGCTGAACATGTCAGAAATTCGCCTGGGTCAAAACTGGAGGCTATGAATTGAGGGAAAATAGTCCAGCTCCTCAGAACGGAATAGCTCATGGTCACTTGTGAAGTGGCTAACACGGGACTTCACGTCTTCACTAATCCACACAAACATTCCACAGATTAATATTATAACCTATCTAAAAAAAAATGGGTACATTCGTTCTCTGTTATTTGACGGATAATCACAATTTTCTGTTTTAAAATATTTTTTTTAGATTTATTTATCTTTTGTATTCATGCTTTACCTGCACATAGGTATGTATACCTCATGAGTGTCTGGGGCTCATGGAGGTCAAAAGGGAGCACAGGTGTTGGAAACTGAACCCAGGGCCTCTGCACAAGAAGCAAGTGTTCTTAACCACTGAGCAACTTTCTCTCCAACCCCATAAATTCATTTTATGAAACTGACATCTTACTTACTGTGCTAATAACGTACCGCATAAATTTATTTTGAAATAAGTCTATGTTTCTGCAGCTGAGAAGTTCTAAAATCAAGCGTGGGCAAGGCTATGTTCCTTCTAGGATTCTGGGATAGAATCCATTCTCTAGCCTTTCTGGTTTCTAGGGCCCCAGCACCACTTCGCAGGTGGCTCTTCCCTCTCTGTATTCAAAGCCTGAAACTCATCTCTCTAACACTTGGTCTTTCATCTGGGAACCACACTGGGAACATTTCTGTGTTTTTAAGAGCTTGTGTGAATATATAGGCCTCTGAATAACACAGAGAACTCTCCATCTCAGAGTATGAACCCTCATCAGATGTGCAGACTCTTTCGCCACAGAGCTGGATGTACTGTTTCTGAGAATCAATGCATTGACATCTTTGGGGGCCCCTATGCTATCTGACCACAAAAAGGAAACTAGGATTTGGGCCCTGGAATCAAATTTGTATCTGTTTGTTCCAGAGCCCATGTTCCCCCAAGCACACAACTCCAAAAAGTGCTGAAATGAATGTTGATCTGGAGGGCAAACCACGAAGGGAGTGGAAGCTGGTTTTGGCTGAAGCAGCCAGAATCCCATTATAATCTTCAATAGGACTCAGGGTGCTGAAGTGAGGTTGACCCATTGCAATTCATTCTGCATTCTCCTCTGACTCAGCGAAATCCACTCTTTCTGGGCAATTGCAGCCGTTTCTGATGATACCGAAGCATGGAATTCCTAGTCATCATGCAACATGACTAAAACACAGAATAGACACCAGGGATATCACTATGAGTCAGTGAAATTTTACATTTTCCAGGATCTACATAAAAGTGAAATAAGTGAGCCTCAAAACTTCCTCCTAGAAGGAAACCTGATAACCTCTGAGTGCTGTGTCCACTGATCGCTCAGATCCCTTCGGCCACGAGATTGTGTGTGCCTACCTGGAGCTTCAGCCCCTAAATAAAACAAAACTCACCCCATACTTCCTGAGTGCATGCAGAACCAGATTCTACTGTGGAATAAGCAATTCCAACCCACAGCATTGGGATTCCTAGTGTTCAGATACACTATCAGGAAATCAGGAAATGAGTACACTGGTCCCACTCCACACATGCAGCTACAGAAGTAAGTGAATAGATAACTATTGTTGACATCCTAACTCAAGTACTTAGGAATGTGACCCTCTCTGGAAGTGGGCTCTTTTCAGATGTAATTAATTAAACTAAGGTGTGCTCTTAATCCAATATGTCTGCCGTCCTAACAAAGAGGAAAGAAGGTCAGAGAGAGAAGCCCATACTTGTGACATAAGAGGCTGATATCTGTGTGATGTGTCCACTGGGTAAGGAGTTGATGCCAGGTAGTGTGAACAAACCCCAGAGGGTCAGAGAACCAAAGAAAGGCCTGTAGTTTCCGGACAAGCTTTCCTGCACCCAGCTAACAGAAGCATGAGAGAGCAAAGTTCAATTGTGTGAGTGGGATTTTTCTTAGGGGGAGGGGTAGTTAATGTTCTTGTTTGTTTTTGAGACAGAGACTTTCTCACTAGTCAAAGCTGTCTTTGCTCTTCAGCTCACAACTCACTGTCCGTTACCTGTCCCCAAGTCCCTGCATCCCCCAACACTCAGCAGCAGCATTTGCCCAGGCCCAGACTCCAAAGCCACAACTGCACAGCACAATACTTCTGGACAAGGTCACACACAAGGGAGACTGATCCTATTCTGCACTCACATTTGCCAACTTCTACTGACAGCACATCTTACATATCCCAAATTACTCATTTCTCCCTGTTGGATGGTCACACCCGTGGGCTCCTAGCAGCTTCTAAACTGGCCACCTCACTCCTCGTCTCAGTCCCACCTTTCAGTTACCACACGTGCAGGCAGAACTCAGACTCTCCACAGTGACCCTGTCTTTGCTACCCTTGTAGTCTCTCTATGCTTTCTGAGGCTCCTAGGGTACTCACACAGGCTTATCTTTGCCATCAAGTCTCTGTTGTGGGAAGTCTGGCACCATTGCTCCCCTTGTTCTTCCTGTTCCAGCCATATGAACCCTCTCAGCCCCAACATGCTCACCCCTTCATCCTGCCCTGCGCTTTTGTTTTTATTGCATTTCATGCATGGCTCCTTCCCACTAAACTTTTAGCATTTTACCCTCATGCCATCTTTTCAATACTTCCCTCCACTCATCCCCTCCACAAACCAGCCTGTCTGCTCTGCCTCAGTGAGGCTGATCTGCCCACAGCATCTCTAAGGGGTCAGGTCACCATTCCATTTACATGTCCTGGCAGGCTTGATGGGTGTCCTTCCCAATGCACCAAGTTCAAAGCAGAGCAGCTCTTCCTGTTTTGTCTGTCACTGTGTCCTAGCACTCAGCACAGGGCCTGTCAGTACACACAGGTGCTCAGGTTCAGTGAAATTTGAATGAATGAGGTTTTCCTTCCTAGAACCACCTGCAAAGGAAGCTGTTACCCTCATTCTGTCAATGAGAGAGCCAAACCAACAGAGGACATTAAGTTCCATGAATTGTGGGTGATTGGACTCATCTGGTGTCTTAGTCCTTTCAGTTCCACCATCCAGGTGACCCCTATAATCTAGGGGGTTTATTACTTTTATTTTTATTTTTACTGTTATTAGTTTTTTATGTTTATTTATTACTTCAGGTTACATCTCCATCATAGTACCCTCTTTCCACCCCTCCCAGTCCCCACCTCCTACCCTCTACTCCCTATCCCTTCCAACCCACTCCTCCAGAGTGGAGTGTCCCTACATAAAAGTCCCCAGCTCCAGTTCAGCAGTCATATGAGGGCCAAGAGCCTCCTCATACACTGGGGGCCTACAAGGCAGCACCACTAGGGCAAAGTGTCTCATGGACAGGAAACAAAGTCTATGTTCCTGTTGCCTTTGGTGCATTGGTTGTAGTATAGTTATCCTGTACTATATGGCTAAAATCCGACTATAAGTGAATAGATGCCATGTGCATCCTTCTGAGTCTGGGTTAGCTCACTCAGGATGAGCTTCTAGGGGATTTATAACAGACTCTTCCCACAGTTATGGAAGCTGAATCACCTAACAGTAAGGCATCAGCAGATTCAGTGTGTGGAGAGGCCTCTTTCACACAAATTGCATCTACTGGTAACCACATGGGTAAAAGCAACAAGGCGGTTCTCAGAGTGTCTCATAGAGGCACTAATTTCATTGGTAAGAACCCCTCCCACCATGACCAAATCTGCTCTTACCAGCCGCGACTCCTACTACCATCTCCATGGAGATAAGAATTTCAGTATATTAATACACAAATGCCGCAAAATAATCTGTGCCAAACTGAGGGCAAGGGCAGGGGTCCAACTGCAGGGGTAACTAGGGATGAGAAGGAGATGAGCCTTGTGTCATGCTTGGTTTTCATAGTAACTAGGCTACTGCCATCAAGAAAAACCTAGCAGGGTGTGCTCCTTCATCCTGTAATACCAGCCATTGGGAGGCTAAGGCAGAAGCAATTCCACCGTGAAACAAACTGTAGCAAGATCCTGTCATGGGGAGGGGGGAGATGGAGTTCTACTACTCATACTATGCAGTTGATGTGTATCAAAAGCATAAGAAGCATTAACAGCTTTTTACCTAATAATTTTGTTTCTAGTAACTTGAAGGAAAGTTAAGGTATATACAAAAATGTATGAATGGGATCATATCATGGTGAAACATCCAAGCAGATAATTAATAACTCTGATACATCCTTGTGATTAATGTTTTATGTAGTTGCCAAATACTTTTGAAAAATATTCAAGTGGCCCAGGGAATAGTTACTTATAACATGCAGTTAAAAAAAGGACCATGCACTAATAAAGTACTAATCATAATCCTGGCTCATTTCAATACTTCCCTCCACTCATCTCCTCCACAAATCAGCCTGTCTGCTCTGTCTCTGTGAGGCTGATCTGCCCACAGCGTCTCTAAGGGGTCAGGTCACCATTCCACTTTACATGTCCTGTGGAAAGAGGACTTCTTTGCAAATACATCTGTGCAAAGAGCCTGGCTCATGATTACTACATGGAAAAGAAATATGGTGAAGTGCTAGCTGGCTGTCTTCACATTTCTTCTTTAATCCGGATTGAAAGGTAATACTTTATATATTATCA
>CAJQZJ010000670.1:139049-188261 GCA_907164525.1 Lophiomys imhausi | reverse complement strand
ATATATATATATATATATATATATATATATATATATATATCTGTGAAGCAATATATATATATTGCTTCACAGATTTGCCTGTCATCCTTCCACAGGGACCATGCTAATTTTCTCTGCATTGTTCCAATTTTAGTATATATGCTGCTAAAACAAGCACCCATTTCTATCCGCAGCACTACCTGGTTCTCTCTCTCTCTCTTTCTCTCTCTCTTTCTATTCTTTCTTTCTTTCTTATTAAATGTTTTTGAGTATTTTGCTTGCATGCATGTCTGTGCACCATGTGCATGTCTTGTGCCCATGAAAGCCAGAAGAGGGCATCAGATCCCCTGGAACTGGAGTTACAGATGGTTGTGAGTCACCATGTGGGTACTGGGAATAGATCCTCTCGAAAAGCATCCAGTTTTCTTGACTGCTGAGCCACCTCTCCAGCCTTCTTTTCCTTTTAAACATGTGATCTATGACCTTAAACTTAACATGCTCAAAAACATGCCCACTCTTGCATGTGTTTTCATATATAAATATGTATAAACTTCTTAAATAAAATTCCCAGGCTTCCTTTGCTGGAGGAGAGCATTCAAGCGACTGAATGAGAAGAACCTGAATAGAGTCCAGACCAGCCTAAGATACATAGCAAGATTCTAAAGCAAACAAACAAACAAACAAAAAAAAGAAAACAAAACAAAAAACCTCCTCCAAACCCATGGCCCTGGTTAAGCTTAGTGGATCAGAAACAAAATAAACAGACATGAATGTGACAATGACACTGTAGGGAGGTGAGGAGGTACACAGCCATAATAGATGGGAGATGAAATGGTTAGTATACATTATGTACATGTGTGAAACTACCAAAGAACAAATTTAATTTAAAAAGGGAAAAAGTTAAAACAAAACAGAAACAACAACAAAAAAACCCAAACACAATCAACCAACCAAAAAAAAACAAATAAAGAAAATAAAATGAAAATTATAAAGCATACTCTAAGACAAACAAAAGAACACTCATAGATTAAGCAGGGAATGACCCAGACTCAGCTATCACACAGAGTTAGATTACTAATAGGACATTTGAAGTAAATCTTGGAATGTTAAGAGTTCAACAGCAAAAAACAGACTACGTTCAAGAAGTAACATAGCCAGACAAAAGAAAATTATAGGAAATTATCTAATATATATGCCATAAAACAAAAACTCTGTAGCAGACATCAAATCAAAAGAAAAGAATATGCCAAGCATATCACCTCTAAACTACGATAACCTACAAAGAGAAATGTTTTTAAAAAGATGGGAACTTCATTTGACTTTACGGAAGTAGGGATGAGAGCCATAACGGACTTTTCACTTGAAGCATGCAAACAAGACAAGTCTGAAGTAAAATATTTAAAATAATTAAAGAAGACAAATCTAGAATAATCCTATACCCAACAAAAATAGCGCTAGATCCTTCATTTAAGTATGAAACATTAACCTTTCTCAGGAAACAAAAACTGAAGAAATTCATTCTCAGTGAATCTGGCTCCCAAAAACCTTAAAATGAAAACGAGGTAGGGAAGAGTTTGAACCTGTGCTACTGAGATGGCTCAGTGGATAGACACACTTGCTGTGAAAGAATGGTGACCCGAGATCCACAGAACCCACGTAAGGATAAGAGGAAGACTGACTCCACAAACTTGTTCTTTTACCTTCACAGTTGACCAACATATACATCATGGGTGTGCATGCACATACACACATATACATGCACACACACTACATTGTTATTGCCCCCCAGAGCAATAGTGGCATAAATGTTATGAGAGCACAAGTCATTTTCTGATTTCATTTATGGCCTTCTGCACAGGACAGAACTTGTGTCTGACTCTATCAACAAGGCTAAGAACCTGAGGCTAGGTAAGTCAGAGGCCCTACAGGAGAACATGTTGTTACTATTCTATTAAACAGACATAGAAGCAAACTTACTCCTAAGTATTAATATTTATACCTATAGATAAACAGATCTCTCAGTCCTCATCAGAGAAGCTTTTTCTTGCCATAGAAGGCAATTAAGAGACCCACAACTGACCAACATTCATAGAATAAGGGATTAAGGAGTGCTCAAGTCCTAAATGGGACAAGTGTATTAAATTCAGTCCTCCCGGGGCCCAGAGATCATTGAGGAAGATGGGCCAGAAAGAGTGTAGGAGCCATAGGCAGTAAATTACTACAGTGAAACAATGTTTCCTGGATGCAATAGGGCGGTTACACATATGAACTCACAGTGGTTGTGGCAACATGCACAAGACCTGCACAAGATCAAGCCAGAAAAAAAAAAAAAATCCCTGTATGGAAGGAGGAAGTAGTTAGGAATTCCTCCCCTTAGCTGAAGAGCTATTGTCAATAGAGAGTTGCTGGGAGAGAGAAAGTCAGTTTTCTTCAGGGATGTGGCCCCTGAACAGCTAGTATATGACCTAGTATATGGTCATGCTCTCAGGCACATATGGACTTAGGTAGCCCTAAGTGGACTCCATGGATTTGAGAAGAGGAGAAAGATGACAATGATAATGACCAGAAAAGAAAATGAATTGAGAGGGAATAGTGGGGATGGGGGTGGGGTGGGGAAGGAATTGGAGAGGAGGGCAAGTGGACTTGGCTGAACATATAATGCTCATATATGAAATTCTCAATTAAAAAAAAAGGAAAATTCCAAAGTGATCCATTACAACCATGTTCTTGGTACCTCAAATAAAATAAAGACATTTTAACTTGGAAAGGAAAGTTTTGGGTCTACATAAAGGATGAACGTTGGAGAAAGAACAAGGCAAAATTATATATATGTAATATATATATATATTAGTTGTTTTATTAATCTATTCTTGAAGTAGAGTCTTTTGTCTGTTTGAGACAGGGCTTTTTTTTTCTCTGTGTAGTCTTGGCTGTCCTGGAACTCACTCTGAAGACTAGGTTGGCCTTAAACTCAGAGATCTGCCTGCCTCTACTTCCTGAGTACTAGGATTAAAGGTATGTGCCACTACAACCTGCTAAAATGTATATTGTAAATTTAGGCAAGAATTAATATTATTAAATAGAAAAGCAGCCCCATATTAAAGTAGATGCCAGAGACTCAGGGCATTGGGGTTCACTGTTTTCTCAGTTTCATCAGCTGTGAAGTAGGATGGATAGAATAACTTGTCTCTATCAGATCTCCTTCCTGTTCAGTTATTATTAAAAATGAAAGTAAAGGGCTAGGGATGGAGCCGAGCTGGTGCTTACCTAGCTGAGCAAACCCCTGGGTTTATCCCCAGCACACATAAACTGGTTATGGTGATAAACACCTATAATTGTAACACTTGGGGGGTGGTGTTAGGAGGATCAGAGACTCAAGCACATTCTTGGCCACATAGATGTTTGAGTGCAGCCTGAGATCTCAATATATATATATATTGAGAGAGAGAGAGAGATTTTAAAAATAATCGATCCCCAATCTATCACAGTGAATCTGGGTTTTCTATATATCCAAATTGCAGATTGCTCATAGCATCTTCTTCTAGCACATGTAACAAAGTATTCAACATGCTCACTGGCTCAGCACCTCTCAAGGCATCATGCCCACAGCAACCAGCTGTAAGTAAAGAACACAAAGGGTAAGTAAAGAAAAGTCCATTTCACAGTATTGATTCCAGTATCACAGGCATCACAAGAGCAAGGCACCTGCTTTTCAGTCTGAAGAAGAAATAAGCCACACCACCTTCCTTGACCAAACAGAGCTCACAATTAATTCGTGACTGCCTCCAGATCTGTCAATAGGCATTCCTTCCCTGAGTAGGTGTCAATACATTTCTGGGCTCAGTGGACACTTTCCTGAGCTACAATTTCCCTGCCAATCAAAAGTTTTGTTCTTCTAGATTATTGCTTAAGTTGTAGCATTCATCTAAAAAAAAAACAGTAGGCCCCCAGTGCAAGAGGAAGCTCTTAGCCCTCATATGGCTGCTGAACTGAAGGGGGCTGATATGTAGGGCACCCTACACAGGTTGGAGAAGGGGGAGAGGGTGGAAGGTGGGAGGGTGGGCCTGGGAGAGGTGGAGGGAGGGGACTGTGATGGAGATGTAAATTAAAGCAAAAATAAACATTAAGAAAAGAAGAAAAGATCTTTCCATCTTCTGATATTTCCATCTTCATTTTTTTTTCTTCAAGAACTTGAAGTTCTTGTCATACAGGTCTTTCACTTGCTTGGTTAGAGTTACCCCTAGGTGTTTTATATTGTTTGTGGCTATTGTGAAAGGTGTTGTTTCCCTAATTTCTTTCTCAGCCCATTTATTTTTTGTATAAAAAGGGCTTCTGGGTTTTTTTTTAATTGATTTTGTATCCAGCCACCTTACAGAAGGTGTTCATCAGCTGTAAGAGTTCTCTGGTGAAATTTTTGGGGTCGCTTATGTATACTATCATATGGTAGGGTCAGCAAAATAAAAATGGCCATCCTACCAAAAGCAATATACAGATTCAATGCAATTCCTATCAAAATACCACCACAATTCTCCGTAGACCTGGAAAAAGCAATTCTCAACTTCATATGGAATAACAAAAAACAGAATAGCTAAATCAATTATGTACAATAAAAAAACATCTGGAGGAATCACCATCCCAGATTTCAAGCCATACTTCAGAGCAATAGTAATAAAAACAGCATGGTACTGGTATAGAAACAGACCAGTGGATCAATGGAATCGAATTGAAGACCCAGAAATGAACCCATGCACAATGGTCATTTAATTTTTGACAAAGAAACCAAAACTGTACAATGGAAAAAGGACAGCATCTTCAACAGTGGTGCTGGTCTAACTGGATGTTGACATGTAAAAGAATGAAATTAGACCCATATTTATCACCTTGCACAAAACTTAAGTCCAAGTGGATCAAAGGCCTGATACACTAAATCTATTAGAAGAGAAAGTTGGGAAAAGCCTCGAACTCATCAGCACAGGTGACAACTTCCTGAACAGAACACCAACAGCTCAGGACCTGAGATCAACAATCAATAAATGGGACCTCATGAAATTGAAAAGCTTCTGTAAGGCAAAAGACACTGTCATTCAAACAAAACGGCAGCCTACAGACTGGGAAAAAATCTTCACCAACCCCACATCTGACAGCTAATATCCAAAATTTACAAAGAACTCAAGAAATTAAATGCCAAGAAACCAAATAATCCAATAAAAAAAATGGGGAACAGAGCTAAACAGAGAATTCACAAAGGAGGAATCCCTAATGGTTGAGAGACACTTGAAGAAATGCTCAGCATCCTTAATCATCAGAGAAATGCAACTCAAGACGACTCTGAGATTCCATCTCACACCTGTCAGAATGGCTAGGATCAAAAGCTCAAATGACAGCACATGCTGGCAAGGGTGTGGAGAAAGGGGAACACTCCTCCATTTCTGGTGGGAGTGCAGACTTGTGCAACCACTATGGGGGTCAGTCTGGAAATATCTTAGAAAACTTGCAGTAGCTCTGCCAAGGGACGTAGCCACACTACTTCTGGGCATACATCCAAATGACTCCTCACAGAATCATAAGGAAGTTTCCTCATCTATGTTCATAGCAGCCTTATTTGTAATAGCTAGAAACTGGAAACAATCCAGATGTCCCTCAACTGAAGAATGGGTTAAAAAACTGTGGTACATCTACACAATGGAATACTACTCAGCTATCAGAAACAAGGAAATTATGCAATTTGCAGCCAAATGGATGGAACCAGAGAAGCTCATCCTGAGTGAGCTAACCCAGACCCAGAAGGATGCACATTACATCTATTCACTTATAATCATATTTTAGCCATATAGTACAGGATAACTATACTACAACCAATGCACCAAAGGGAACAGGAACATAGACTTTGTTACCTGTCAATGAGACACTTTGCCCTAGTGGGGCTGCCTTGTAGGCCCCCAGTGTATGAGGAGGCTCTTGGCCCTCATATGACTTCTGAACTGGGGCAGGGGACTGTTATGTAGGGACACTCCACTCCAGAGGAGTGGGATGGAAGGGATAGGGGGTAGAGGGTGAGAGGGTGGGACTGGGAAGGGTTGGAGGAGGGTACTGTGATGGAGATATAAACTGAAGTAATAAACATTAAAAAAGTAAAATAAATAGAAAAAAAGGATTAAAAAAAGAAGGAAAGAGAAACAAACCACAGTGGTGCTGGTAGCCCTGTGGAAAAGGCCTGCCCCCTTTGATATGAAAAGCTGATCTGACTTCAGGTGAAAGCTATGGAGAAAAATCCCTACTGGCTCTCTTGTGCTCTGGCTTGTGCTCTCTCGCTCTCACTCTAAGCCTTGCAATAAAAACTCCCAATGGCAATTCTAGCCCAAAGCCTTATTTTCTACTTTAAAACCATCTGCCTTGTGGCAGAGAGCTGGAAAGGGTTAAAGTCTGCCTGAACTAGTAGCTTCTCCAGCAGTTATTTCTTTCAATTCCATTTTTGCCCCACTGGGAAATTAAACAGCATTAAAAAAAAATCAATGCTTCACTTTAAAGGAAAAGGGGCTAGATGACCAGATACCAGTATTTTCCTTTCTGGATTAGACACTGCTTCAGAGCATATTCCTGGCTAAAGAAATTCCAGCAGTCAGGCCCAGATGAGTGGGATGCAGGTATGAGCTGGAGCAAAGAGAGAAAGCTTGTTTGTGTCAGATCATCGGCAGCTAATGAGCAACTCTCCACCTCCTAGGTAGGGTAGGGACAACTTCAAGAGAAAATGTGAGCAGTGTATGGTTCCTAGCTTTGAATTTTGCCCATGTGCTGCAGACCATAAGGAGCCCCTCAGGCCCACAGAAATGGAAACAAACGCCTTCAGATGAGTGGTAAGAACTGGGCAGAGCCCAATCGCTGTGGCTAGGGACAGGGGCTCCACGGCACCCTAAAGGCGCACAGAGCCCTGGGCTTGGGAGATGGTTAGAGTAGAGAGCAGTTTCTTCTTACAGGGTAAAAGGTAACTAGTTTTCATTTTGTGCTATGGGGGCTTGAACCATGGTCTTGCATATGTGACACAAGCGTTCCACCATTAAGCTATACCCTCAGCCCAAAAGCTAACTTTAAACTGCTTTTCCAGCAGCTCTCACCTCTCCAAGACACCAGGCTCATAGCTTCAATTGGCCAGGCCTGGTGGCACACGCCTTTAATCCCAGCATGCAGGAGGCAGAGGCAGGCGTTTCACTGCTAGTTCGAGGCCAGCCTGGTCTACAAAGAGAGTCCAGGACAGCCAGGGCTGTTACACAGAGAAGCCCTATCTTGAAGAACGTTCTCATTGGTTTACCAGCTGGGAACATACTGTTTTTCTGCAATAGGACGCTCACTAAAACACGCATAAAGGTGTCATCGTAGATTCCAATAAAGGTGTTTGGAAAGAGAGGCCAGTAATTGCCTTCATTTTCAGTAGTGTGCTGAGTTCTGGTTCTATTGTATCAAAACATCTTCATAGCACCAACACAAGGTAAGTGGTGTTGCATCTACCTATAATCCCAGCACTAAGAGAGAGAAGCAGGAAGATCAGTTCACGGTCATCATTGTAGATATAGAGCAGCAGTTTTCATCCTGTGGGTCGGGGGTCCGCATAACAGATATCCTGCATATCAGATATTTACATTACAGTTCATAACAGTAGCAAGATTACAGATGTGAAGTAGCAACAAAATAACTTTATGGTTGGGGGTCACCACAATGTGAGGGAGTGTATTAAAGGGTCACAGCATCAGGACAGTTGAAAACCACTGAACTAGAGCATTTAGGTTAGCCTGAGATACCTGAGCTCTTTCCTCAAAATAGAAATAATGATAATAAAAATATTTGTTATGGTAAAATAGTCATATGCTGTTAGTGCTTGTTGAAAGCAGATTGGGAATGAGGTGGTCCACCATGTCTCTGGCTTGAACATGTCTGTCTCAAGCGTTCTCTAAGACATTGATCTGGGGAAGCCTGGCCATACCCTGAGGAGGAAAGAGAACAGCAAACTTGGCTAATGGTGTTAAAAACTTGGTGTCCTTGAGAACCGCAAAAAGGCAGAAAGACCAAAGAAAGGAAGGAAGGAAGGAAGGAAGGAAGGGAGGGAGAGAGGGAGGGAGGGAGAGACAGAGAGAGAGAGAAAGAAAGGAAGGAAGGAAGGAAGGAAGGAAGGAAGGAAGGAAGGAAGAAAACCGGTGAGGTTACTTCTGTTTATCATATAGCATAAAAATGGCTGAGGTAGGGACCAGCCACTGAGAGTGATCTCCATCTGTGGAGATCACTCTGCTTTTCACCAACATCTCTAATCAGAGCTCCAGTGTGGTTCTACAGGAGGGCTTCCCCGGCCATTTCTGCTGGGTTCTAGGCACTCTGTTCGGCTTTACTTTTGCTCCTTCTTCGACTGGGCTACTCCTGTTGTTAATGATGTTGTAAGCACCTGATATGGTGATGTCATCTATCTGACATTTGCCATCTGTTCCATTATTTTTGCTTGCTCTCTGCTTAAACTCATTTATTTGAAACCGAAAGTATGGCTACAACAAGAATGATCATTCTCTAGAGCAGCAGTTCTCAACCACCCTAATGCTGTGACCCTTTAATACAGTTCCTCATGCTATGGTGAACCCCCCCCCCATAAAATTATTTCATTGCTACTTCATAATTATAATTTTGCTACTGTTGTGAATCAAAATGCAAATATCTTATATTCGAACCTCCCAAAGGGGTCGAGACCCACAGGATGAGAACAGCTGCTCAGGACTCGAGTCCAGACAGAACAGTAGACCACAAGAACAGGAGGTTTCAGAGAGTTAAGGTTAACATAACTTGCACCAGGTTCAATATACCTTTTCCCATAACTCAATCATGCTATTTTTCTATGTTTAAATAAAACTGCAAATCTTGTGTAAATAGCCAAACTGACTGTGGCAAGAGCTATAACTGAAAACAAACATCACTGGGATTGCCAAATACATATGAACTGGACATTGGGAATGCATGCTAAGCCTTATAATTTTCATAATTGTGGCCTAATTATTTTTGGTGTTTTGTATTGTATTTGTTGTTATAAGAGACAGAACCATTTGTTGGACTGAAAGGGGGACCTGTTGGGGGGGAAAAGATATACCTTAAACTTAAAAAAAAAGAAGTGGATGGGAGGGGTGTGAGGAGGAAGAGGGTGGGAGGGTAGGACTGGAGTGGGGAGTAGGGAGGGGATTGTGATTGAGATGTAACTTGAAGAAATAAAAATATTTAAAACAAAAAACAAAAAAACTGGACAGGCTGAAGAGACCAAGGAAACAAGTGGGGTACGGGCAGACAGCACCAGGGCTGTCAGCAGAGTGCGGCACCTGCCCTGTGTAATCGTGACAGTCTTGGACAGACAGAGGAGGCCTCAACTCCAAGAGAGGATGAGTCGGCAGCCATCATGATGCCGGAGGTGGGTGACCACCGGCAGCTGCTGCTATTTGCTGTGTTCCCTTGGTACTTACTGGCTGACCTTGCCCCAAAGAACCACGCCTGATAAAGTCTTTATTTTGGTATCCTTCTAATGTGCCTTGGTGGATTGGCTAGGTGTTTAGAATTATTAATAAATAGTTTATAATGTAAAAAAAAGCACCGGGAGTGTCTATGATTGTCACATACTCTGTAAAACCTTAAAACGGGAGCCTAGTGTTCACTTGTTTAACTGCAGTAGCATATATGGACACCACCCAACATGTGCCTTCTGATGTTCTGTGTGAAAGTATGCACCTTTACCAATGTCTTGCCAGAAATGTTTACCTTGCCAGGCGTGGTGGCGCACGCCTTTAATCCCAGCACTCTGGAGGCAGAGGCAGAGGCAGGTGGATCTCTGTGAGTTCAAGGTCAGCCTGGTCTACAAAGTGAGACCAGGACAGACAGGGCTCTGTTACACAGAGAAACCCTGTCTCGAAACCCCCCCCCCCAAAAAAAAAACTTCAATAGGATTATAAGAAAACTAGCATAAAATCCCACAATACAGAACATTACATAACTGCCTTGAATTCCTTAAGAGCCAACATGAATAAAAGAATATTCTGCCATAAAAGCACTGAAGGGATTCTGACCTAACAACAAATGGGTGTGATATAAAATACACCTTTCAGGAAGTTGAGAAAATCTGAGTATATACTAGTGGAACAGTTAGCATTCTTAAGTATATTCTAGCATTGATGCATATGCAGATGGATGCCATTCTTGAATGGATGCTGAATTACGAGGGGATGGACACTACATCTTCTGTGATGTGATTTGTTTTCAAATAGTTCAGCAAAATGCCTCCATTAAGTTGGGCATGGTGGTGCATGCTTGTAATTTAGCACTGAAGCAGAATTCAGTTTGATACCAGTCTGAACATATAGGGAGACCCTGTCTGAAAAACAAAAACCAGGACCTGGGAAGACGACTCAGCTGGTGAAATACTTACTATGCAAGGACCTGAGTTTGGATCCCAAGCACCAACGTAAAACTCAGGTGTGGTCCTGAGTTTTAACCTCACACTGGGGCGTGGAGACAGGCTGATGCTTCGAGCTTGCTGGCCAGTCAGTGTACCTGAATGAGTGAGCTCCAGGTTCAGTGAGAGACCTTGCCTCAAAAGTTAAGGTGGAGAACAACTGTGAAAGCCAACCAAAATCAACCTCCAGCTCCACATATGTTTACAGTCTCGGGCTGGCTCCACTCCCAGCTAGTAGCTTTCTTTGACAGGTATCCCATGGCTCCAGAATCTCTAACATGTTGGGGTCTCCAAGGCAATCAGGTTTCACCTTCACAGCTTCATGCAGTGGCCTCTCTGGGCTTCCATGCAGGAACACCCCTGCCACATACCTGGCCTCAGCAGCTTTCCTTAGTTACAGAGGGAGATTCCATAATCCCTTTCTTTTATCCTTGATCCTAAAGGATAGAATCATGTGGCCGATGCTGCCATGTTCTGCTGCTTGCTGGGGCTAGCAATTACATCTCCACCAGTTTTCTGGTTTTGATGGTTTCCTTCACTGCCTAAGCTTGGCTGTCCAGAAAACTGATCCGGAGACCAGGCTGGCCTCAAACTCAAGAGATCTGCTTGCCTCAACCTCCAGAGTGCTAGAATTAAAGGCCTGTGCGACCACATCTGGCTCTAAGCTTTTCTTTCATTCTTTTTCACGAGTTAGAAGCTTAACTGGGTGGAGTCCTGCCCCAGGTCACCCACTATTCCCTTCATTCCATTACTTAATCTGTTTGTCTCCTTGAACACAGAGCTGAGGTCCACTGCACTTCTTGGTGCACCTTTCTCCTCAGTCTGTCTTGCTCTGCTTGCTCCTTTTCATTATAGATCTCTATAAGCATGGTCACTAATAAGAGCATACAACATAGCCCACATCAGGCAGTTTTGAAATTTCCTCTGCAAATACAATTAAACCAAAATTCTTGAATTTAGCCTCAGGCACATTTTTTTTTTTTGACAAAGGCAAAAAAGTAGCCACATTCTTCACCAAAATATCACCGACAATCTCTAGGCAACATACTAAAATTCTTCTCTGAAACCTCTTGAGCCATACCCCTACACTTCAAACCACTCTCAGAACCACTAACAGTATGTCCCATTAAGCAGTGCTTAAAGCAACCCACTTCTTTCCTAATCCAAAATCCCCAAACCCACATTCTCCAAACAAAAGCAGGGTCAGGACTACAAGACACCCCAGTCCTTGGTACCAAAGTTTGTCTTAGTTTGGGTTTTATTGCTGTGAAGAGATACCATGACCATGGCAACTCCTATAAAGGAAAACATTTAGTTGGGTCTGGCTTACAGTTTCAGAGGTTTAATTCATTATTGTCATGGTGGGAAGCTTGGCAGCATGCAGGAAGACATGGCCCTGGAGAAGAAGCTGAGGGTTCTACGTCTGGATCTGCAGGCAGCAGAAGGAGCTGCTGGGCGGAGCTTGAGCCTCCACAGTGACTCACTTCCTCCAACAAGGCTACACCTCCTAACAGTGTTACTCCCCATGGCTAAGCATTCAAACCACTACAATGGCAAAGAACCACCAATGTCAAGGAATGTTCAGTGTTTAAAGGAAGGTTTGAACCCTGAAGTGCTGGTATCATCTATGGGTGGAGAACTGGAACCACCGTGTAAAAGGAGCCTTCTTATAACCCACCGGGCTGTTTTAATACAGTGTAAAAGGAGCCTTCTTATAACCCACTGGGCTGTTTTAATATAGTGTAAAAGGGACCTTCTTATAACCTACCAGGCTCTTTTAATACCTGTTTCCTGTTTTTGTTGTAGATGGCAGGTGGCAAGAAAAACAGACAATGAGTCAAAGGTGAGGTATCTTTGGAAAATTTAATTGGACCATATTTTCTTTGCTGAAAGCATCATACATCTGTAGACATTATGGGCTTAATAGCTTATAAAGGGAAAGTGGTTTTCCCACAGTTACATACTATACCCAAAGTTCTATAGAAAGATAAGACATTTTCAATCTTGCTTTTGAGTATTTCCTAAAAGATGCTCTAAAGGTTCCTCACAATGGCAAGTGATGCAAAGTAAGGCGTCAATTTTTTTTTTCCCTCGCACACTTAGTGCAACAGAGGGATAGGAAGGAAGACTAGTTATGTCAGTGCCAGTACCCTTGGGATTTCTGCTGGGTCCTCTGAGGCACTGACATACCCCTGCACTGAGGAACCTGAGATGGGTAAATGCTGAGCAACCTGTCACAGTCAAGCACGACTGTCATGGCAGAAGGGGACTTGGAGTTATCTGGGTTTTTCTGGTGCTCACAGGGCTACTGGCCTTCACATGTAGCAAAGGAACCAGGGTCAGAGCGTGACCAGAGGTCTCCCACTTGGCACTACAGTACTGCAGGTTCACTTCAGGGGGCCTTACAATGTATCCACTCAAAGTAAAGTTAAAAGTGCCTTTACCAATTCCTATATCAGATTACTAGAATGAAAATAAAAGTGTTTTTATTTCTCTCTCAGATAAAAACAGCTCCCCTGTGAGATACTCTGGGTAGTGGGGATCTGTCACAATGCTTGCTTGGTACACACATTTAATTGTATCATTTGCACAGCATTCTCATTTCTCAAACTTGTTTCATTAGCTTAAAAAATTAGGATAAGGCAACCAAATTTAAGTAATTTGGGTTGCAGAAAAGCATCTGGAACATCAATTTCATCTTCTCAAGTGTTAAGAGCTCATGATTAAAATGTAATCACAGTCTCTTCTCTTAACAGGAAACAATGCAGCTACTGTGGATAAATGCACCTCTAGTAAAACACAGGGCCCCTCATAAATATAAAATTAAATTCTTTTGAGGAATAGTTTTCTGACTTTAATATTTGGGAATTATACTTATTCTTTATACTTTATAGTAAAAAATTTATGGTCTTGGTTTCTTTATATTCATACACAAATGACTTCATCTCAGCAGGCTGTCATGTACAGGTGGCAGGTTGGGTTATTCAGCTTATTTCAGAAGGGTCAGTGGCCACACAACACATGCTCTTAGAATCCCTGCAAAAACTCCTGCAGCTGGGTGACAATCTCTGTGTCCACTGTTTCCATGAGGGACTGGAAGCCTTGCTCTCCCAGGATCTCCTGCTGGGCCTTGAGCTTCTCATAGATGAACTGCTGTAGAGACACTGTGTGCACAGGGTCCTTCAGGGCCAGCTGTGGGACAGAGAAGGCAGAAAAGGTCAAAGAAGACAGGCAAATACTTCCTCACCCGTGCTTCACTGTGCTCTTAGTAATCTCTCCACAGCAACAAAACTTCTTTTCTGGGGCCTTCTGAGTGTAAGCTGCTCTGATGTGCCCAATTTCTCAAGAACTGGGGACTCATCCATTTAAATTCTACTAGAATCTAGTAGAAAGCATCCAAAAATGAAAGAACACCCTGAAGTACCAATGGTTCTGCCCAATCTCCAGGACAAGCAGAGATTCCACTGCAGCAGCTTGCCATGGCCTTAAGAAGCAAGGAGACACTACTTGCCCTAGCTCATACTGCAACACCACTTAATCTGCGTCTATGTTTTTAAATGGGAGGGATCAAAATTTGTTCTTTCCCCAGTCCACTATAGTATTTGCAGTAGAATTAAATGAAATGAAAGCAGAATTAAAATTTTTGTTAGTATTTTTTATGCTGTGGAGTACATACAAACATACATATATAAGCTACAATTAATGTTCTGCACTTTTGCATTATCACAAAATTCTTTCTGAATGCATGTTGAGAATTCTAACATGTATGTTTTTTAACCCATGAAACACATGTAAAAATGATCACAGTGTAGTTTAAACCATTTTACCTTTATAACTTTGCTGACTACTCTACCACAAACACTGTTCTGTGTTACTGTGTAAGCAGCTTTTTTTAAAAGATTTATTTATTTTATTTTACATATATGAGAGCTCTATCAGCTCGTATACCTGCATGCCAGAAGAGAGCATCAGATTCCAGTATAGATGGTTGTGAGCCACCATGTGGTTGCTGGGAATTGAACCCGGGTCCTTTGGAAGAGCAGCCAGTGCTCTTAACCACTGAGCCATCTCTCCAGCCCATAAGCAGCCTTTCTTTATGCTTCAGCTTCTCTTGTTGAGAACAGGTCTCGGGCAGCGAAGCCTAGCCCCACTCTAGACACTGAAGCTGGAGCTAGCCTTGAACTCCTGCTTTCACCTCCAAGCATGAGTATTGCCAGGCATGTGCTATGCTCAGAACTTAATCTTGTTTTCTTAGGATATCTAGTCCATCAATTTTATAGAACCATTAGGACACAGAAAATTATGAGTCCTGATATATACCATCAGCTTGTTTTCCCTATATTTTGTACCAATATAAAAGATGTAACAGTTTTTAGTTGCTAACACTGTGTTGGCACTGATATTATTTAAATAATTTATCATTATAATAATAAGCAATACAATATTAGTATAAGCTGAGCATTTATTTCACCATAGTGATCCTGAACAACTGCATGACTCTCAATAAGGTCTTCCCCAATATAGGTGAATGTCAGCCATAAATGCTGTTTGAGTCATATAAATAGATGTTAAAGTACAACTGAGAACAAAGGATACCGGCACAAAGAAATTTAAATTATGCCCCACATATTACCAAATAGAGTATGTAACAAATCCAAGATAAAAAAAAAAAATTTCAATACTCATTTCCCGGTAAGAGAGAGAGGAGAAAGAGCAGTAAGGACACTACAACCTCACCCATGAGCTGAAGACACCCTCCCACAACATGTACAGAACCTGAAGGTGTACACTGAAAACCACCTGCTATTTGGGGGCTGGAGAGATGGCTTAGCCGTTAACCTCATTTGCTGCTCTTGCACAAGACCCATGTTTGGCTCCCAGAACCACCATAGTGGCTCACAGCCATATAGAATTCCAGTTCCATCAGATACATAATGTACCTCCATACATACAGGCAAAACACTCATACACATAAAATAAATCTAAAATATTTTGAAATATTTTCTTAAGTAACATATGGTAATGATCAACATTATTTTAAGTACAAAAATAAACCTATTGGGCTAGAGTATATTGACTTTATAGAAACATAACGAGTAATTCCTAATGAAACTGATAGCTCTGGACAAAAGGAGCTGAGCTTATAACTGATGCTCAAGTCTCCCCAACTAGTGAGCAGTAGTTGTAATAAAGCCTGTAGTCATCAGAAATATGAGACCTTAGAGTCACTGATAGCATTTAAAGAACTTGACTACTATCTTTATGTAAATAAAGCTTTTTACTTTTTTAAACAAAGTGACTGGTTTCATTACAGCATTTTCATATATAATTTTTCTTGTTCTTCTACTTCTTGTTCTCCCATTCCCATGTCTGCTACTCTTTACCATTTGACCACAATTCAGCCTTGTGATGGGGTTGGTGATAGCATAGAGATCTTGGAATAGCAAAAGCCTGGACTTTAAGGTAAAAGATTTACGTCCCACGTGACACATCCTTGGGAATCTGCTAAGGACAGATGACATTTTTGATCATAGGACTTTGGGTGGGGGCATGCCCTGAGGCACCCGCCCCAAGATCCATGACAACAGATCACACAATCTCCAGACCACCTGCTGCTCCTAGGCCCTCTGAAAGAAAAAACTATGGAGGTACATTCCCTAGGGGCATGACTTGGAAACGCCAGAAAGCTGCCAAAAATCATGTTGCCAATTCATTACGACAGGTGAAGATATTTAAGTCAAGATTCACGTGGACAGAGGATCTCCTCCTCCTGTCTCACCTGCTCCTCCTCTGGCAGAGAAACTCACATCACAGTCTCACCAGGAGGCTTTACCCTCTTGTATCGATCTGTTGGGGGTCTGGGGTAGGATTCTCCCTGGTGTTCTGGAGGGTCTAGGTAGGGAGTTGTCTCCCCTCAGCGTAAAGCATCTGAATGGTGAGCCTAAAAAACTTTTCATCTGATTAATAACTGGACCGTAAGGCCGCAAAGGCAATTCCTGCTTGATAAACTGTCTTAGGATCTGACTAACGAAATTCAGAGACTTTAAGACTGAAAGATTAGATGAAGACCAGCCATTCATAAGAATCCACACCCAGAGAAAAACATACTTTTAAGAAACTTTAGGTTAATGTTAAATGGTTGTTTTGTAGGTATTAAGAAGTTTTAGGTGCTAGGTTTTAGAGTTAGAGTTTGCATTTTAAGATTTAGGAACTTGGGCTGGAGAGATGGCTCAGCCGTTAAAGGCTAGGCTCACAACCAAATATATAAGATTTAGGAACTTTACAGGCAATTGTTAGGTAATTGTTAAGTATTAATAAATATATGCTTGATAAATAAAAGTTTACTGTTCCACAGCCTCTGTCTGATTCTGTCGTGTCCTTTTTCATCACCTCTTTCCCCTCTTGTGGTTCCCTTTCTAGCTCATGATTTACACCTACACATCAAAAACTATGATCAGGGTAATGCGATGGTTCACTTGGCAGAAGTGATTACTATACAAGTCTGGCCACCTGACAGTGATTCCTGTAACCCAGGTAAAGATGGAAGGAGAGAACCAACTTCCTAGAGTGCACACCACTCACCACCCCCACATATAATACTAAACAAAAATTTTAAAAAGCTAGGATTCACATAGGAGAAAGAACATATGTTTGTCTTTCTGATTCTTATTTACCTTACTTAATAGAATAATTTCCAGTTCCATTCATTTTCTTGCAAATTTCATTTTATGGCTGAATAAAGTTCCATTGTGTATACACCACATTTGTATTATCATTCACCAGCAGACAGACATCTAGATTGTTTCCATTTCCTTGCTATTGTAAAGAGCACCAATAAACATGGACACATAAGTACTCCTGTGGTAGGATATGGAGTCCATTGGGTGTGACACGAAGGCCGACTAGGTTTATCAGGTGGTATGTTGTTGAGAAAAATAGCTTTCTAATGTAATTAGCAAATTCTACATCTGTTGATGGAAAAATAAACTGCAAAGGTAGGTGTGCTGGACATTCTCCCTTCCAGAATAATTCCCTCCTACTTAGCAATAATTCTTCTTAAGTACAATAAAAAGCCATAAAAAATTAACATAAGATGCCCAAAGAGGTGGATAGAAGGTAGCACACAAGATAGTTCTAACTGGAACAGGATTGCGGATTCTGTGACTTCATTAATCCCTGAAATGCCAATCAGAGATTAAGAAGTCAGCAACCTAGAAACACCAACAGCACAGATAAAAACATCAGCTTGTGTAAGTCAAAGGACCAAGGTGAGAAAAAAAATACACCCCCCCCCAAAAAAAACAAGAATCAATCTGCTTCAGAAAAACATGACATAAAAATTGTGGTTTTACTCCATGCATGCCAGGCTCCACTGAGGAATCAACCCATTCATCCCAACACTGGTGTGAGGGGAGAAGGCCCCACAGAAAGCAGAGTGTTTCCCTTTATTCAAGAAGGGTTCAGTCTGGGCAAAGAGGAGAACTTGGGATTTAACACCCACCTGAGGGTAGTGATGTAGCATCTCCAACTTTCTTAGCCACAGAAGTGTTAGAAGTCAGCTAAAATATTTGTGTTAAGACTCAATGTCATACCTACTGAAAAAACCATCCATGTCTTAGCTCAGCTGGTAGCGTGGTTGCCAGGTATATATGAGGCTCTAAGTGGCACATTCTGTATGTAACTCTGGCACCCAGGAGACTGGAGGCTGCAAAGTTAAGTCATCCTCATCTACAAGTCTAGGATTCAGACCAGAATGAGCTGGAGATCCTATCTCAAAAACGAACAAAAAGGACAAGGAGATGGCTCAGTAGGAAAACTGCTTGCTGTATAGGCATAAGGACCTGAGTTCAAATCCCCAGGACTCATGGAAAAATCTGGACATGGTGAGCACCTGCAATCCAGTGCAAGAGGTGGGAGGGACTAAGGTGGGAGGAAGGGGACAGAGAATCGAGGACCAGCTCCAGGTTCAGTTAAGACCCCATCTCAAGAGAATAGTGTGCAAAGTCCACAGAATAGCACAGGTGATATTTTCCTCTGTTCTCTAAGCACACATGGAGTACACTCTACCCTGTGCAAAGGTGAACAGACATGATGCACAAATACCATATATAAAATAAATAAGTGAATAAAATGTTTTAAATGTCCACTTAGTAGAAAACAATTTGAAATAACAAGAAAAAAATCATTCCACAGCAAATGTTCTTAATGGCTGAGTGATCAATGCAATTTCTGTCAGATATTTTGAAAAACGAGTTTATTTTACTATTTCTTGAGAATAAAATGTACAGATTTACTATCTGGAATGTACTATGAATATTCTTTCAAAACAAAGATGCCTGCTAATTACAGACCCAGCTAACAAACGCTCAGGGCCTCTTTTCCGGACTTTTTAATGATTTTTAAGAGCAGCTATGCCGCTCTTGCTGCTGTTACTGGGTGTGGTCTGTGTCTATGTGTGAATATGGGCATGCACGTGCACAAGGGCTGCAGCAGATGTGCAGTGTCTTCCCCTGTACCTTCCCCATGCTACTTCCTGAAACAAGGTCTCTCTCTAACTAACCTGGAGCTCACCCTTCCAGATACACTGGCCTGTCAATGGGCTCCAAGGCCCCGCCTGTCTCGCACAAACTGACAAAGCTACCTTTCATGTGGGTGCTGGGATGCACACTCAGGTCCACCTGCACAATTGTGGAGCAAGCGCTCTACCCACTGATCCATTTTCCAGCCCCATTTTATTCTTTTTTTTTTTCCTTTTTCCTTTATTTTTTATTTCTTCAAGTTACATCTCAATCGCAGTCCTCTCCCTATTCCCCCTCCAGTCCCACCCTCCCACCCTCAAATAAAGAAGGTTATCTACCTCCACATAAAACCCTGGCCTTTTCTGAATTTTACAGATACAGTATTATGAATTGAACCGTACCCTACCTCAATATATTTGTTGAAGTCCTATCCCCAAAGCATGTGGCCTTTTTTAGAGACAACAGCCTTGAAAGAGGTGATTAGGTTAAATGTGGCTGTAAGGTAAAGTCCTAGCTGAATATAATGGTGCATTTCATAGGGAGAGTCACTGGGAATGCTAAATTCAGAGAAAAGGCCATACCAGGACAGTTAGGAGGAAGCCACTGGCAAGCAAAGGAGAGGCCTCAGGAGAAAGTTTGCTCATACCTTCATCTTGGTCATCCAGGCTGCACAACCCCCTAAAATAAACTTCGCTGTTTAATTCACTGGTCTGTGTTACTTTATTGCAGAGGGCTGAGCAGACTAGCATATGCAAGGCTAAGCTGAACTGTCAGCACTATACTTACATGAGAGAAGCAGAAAATTAAGCAGGCAATGATGGCACATCTAACAACAGCACTCGAGAGACAACAGGCTTGCAAGTGCAAGGATAGCCTGAACTATACATAAGAGTGCCTCAAACACCCCAGTACAAGAGGTAGCTCTTAGCCCACATATGACTGTTGAGCTGAGAGGGGCTGATTTGTAGGGACACTCCACATCGGAGGAGTGGGAAGGGTGGGAGAGGGAGAAGAGGGTGGGAGGGTAGAACTGGGAGGGTGGAATGAGGGCACTGTGATGGAGATGCAACTTGAAGCAATAAATAAACAAAAGAAAACAACAACAACAAAAGAGTGCCTTAAACAAACAGCACCAGTAGGACTCTCTTCCCTTAGGCACAGAGGTCAGAGGAACAACAACCTGTTACGAGCAATAAGAAGGGCAGCACAGAGACTTGCCTGATAATCTGACATTAATATGAAGAAAAAAATTTAAAAGGACTCAGGTGGTACTCTAGATTGAATTCTACAAGAGCATTAGTGGAATAAAATGAAATTTAATTGAAGTATGGAGTTATGTTGACATCTTAGTTTTTATAAATGTATAGTATACATTTGAGGGGAAAAACACATAAAAATGTTAACAAGGCGTAGGCACTGGAGCGCTGTCCCTACTCCTCCTCATCTGCTGTAGGGTGGCATGGGTGTGAGAGAGATGTGCCCCCCATGCGCGTGTAGACAGGTGAGCTGGCCGAGCCCCTCACCTGTAGAGCCAGCTCTGGAGGGCATGAGAGCATGAGAACTGACTGTGCCCCTTGCCAGCTGCGTCACTGGGTGAGCTAACCAGAGCAGTGTTGGAGAGCTGGCCCTGGTAGTGCTGGTGCAGGACAGCTGGTGGGCTGGTCAACTCAGCTACCTCCCATGCCCAGATCCAGGGCTTTAAGTTGGCCCACCCCAACATCTACCCCATGTATGATCTGCTGGAGCGTGTAGTATCTCCATGACACAGCGCAACAACAGGCTATCTGAAAGGAGTCCTCATGAGGATCCAGTATTGATAGTGTAGCAGAACTCAGAGGCCTCCAAATAGACCAATGACTCATTGCAATAAACATTTGCAAGTAAAGATGTGCAGACAAAAGGGTATACTGTGGGACACACAATGACAAACTATAGCTTCTTGGACAAGATGGTTTTTTGTTGTTTGCTTGTTTTTATACTACCTTATTTTATTTTCTTTTGCGGGGAAGGGGGGAAGTTGCAAGGGTAGATATAAAGGGTCAGGGAGATGAGTGGGATTAGAGTGCATGATGTAAAATTCACAAAGAATCAAGAAAAAATTTTAAAATAGAAGAAAAATTGCTAACATCAAGGGAAACTGGATAAGGGGCACATGAGAACTCTGTATGATTTTTGCTACTTTTCTGCAAATCTAAAATCATTTCAAAATAAAAACAGTATTTTACAAAACAGACTCAAAAATCACTAGAGTGTATCCCTCTGTGGCACAGAGATAAGAAACACCCTCATCTGCATATATAAGTAGTAATAATACTATTTCTAATCTAAGTAGCTAACCTGGAGAGTTCATTTTGAGGTGAGAAAAACTAATGTCTCCAAACAAGCTCCTTGTGACAATAACAGTTGAGTCTTCTTAGGTTGGTGATACCAGCAGAAGTAGAATATCAATTTCCAAATCCCTGCCTTTGTCTTCTTTCCATTATCTCCATATGCCTAAGTCCTACTCTTATGTTCTCAGGAAGTACACATGATCACTTAAGAAACATTTACATTGGAATGGTTAGGATGAAATGGGGGGGGGGCCTTGTGTTAATTGGCTTCACTCATTAATGGAAAAGGTTATTAACCAGTATTCTTGACTCTAGGCTAATGCCAGATAAATGAAGTTTTAATAGCTTGACTCAATTCAAAATTTCATTCATTGGATTTTAATGTGAAAGTAGCTTTGTACTGCCTGGTTTTAAAACTTATTTTGAGGACACAATGGTTTTGTTTGAACCAGGTGTGGTTCTTTCTATTGGTAAGTACGGCCTTTGATAATATGTTTTGGCCTTTTCAAAGTTTAGCCTTCAGGGGCTGTCCACAACTTTACCTGCTGTAGAGATACTCAGCAGGATGTATTTCCCATTAAGACTTTTGTTCTTTGAAATACAGATTTTCATTGTGTTTCCTGTATGAACCACCAACTTTACCCAAAAAGAGTTCAGGGAAGCAGACTCTCCTACGTTCTTGAGGTCAGGACAGACATATCATGTGACTGGTTACTTTTCAACCGTTCACATTCCCTTTGATAACTTTTCAGGAATTACTATCATATTATTTCAGAAGAGAAAAAGGGTTTTCTACCCTAGAAAAACATAGAATATCTTAGAATAATAATAATAATAATAATAATAATAATAATGTATTTTCTATGATACTTGGCAGATAAAATATTAAGTACACTACATAAGAAATAGACCAAAGCTTAAAGGAAACGATGCCATGTATTTATGAACACTGTCTTCAAAAATTCCTGAGTTTGGTTAAAATGCTTCTGGTTTAAATAGTCTCTTCTATTTTGAGATTTAATTGTTTCACAGTTGGTAGCCATCAGTATCTAAAATATGTCTGAGATCCTTTAACTTGTCCACTGGATACTACAAGCTCTCCTAGTTCTGTACTGAAGAATGCAAGCCTCACAGACGACAACCAGAACTCTGTCTGTGAGGCACAGCAGTGCAAGTTCTCACCACACTCCGTGTCAAGTGTTCTTTGCAGAGGATGAACTAGAGTTTCTATGTGACAAGCTTGCTGCAGAGTAGAACCCTGTCTCAATGAAAGAATGTGTGTAGGAATGTTCCCCCTGTGATTCTAATGTGCATCCAAGAGAATCAATGCTACAAAAAAATTGGAATAATACACCTTTGAGAACTAAAATCCCAAGTGAATTCATAAAACATCCATGGAGGACTGTACATTCATTAGAATTTAAAAAAATAGACAATAGACTATTTTAAAAGCTCCTAATGCAGTCATTTTTAAAAAATATCTTTTTTCTTTTTCATTCTTAGAAGTGTTAAGGACCAAACTTATAATCCTACATGTGTAAGGCAAACACTCTAACAACAAAAAACCCCAGCTACCCCAACCTCCTTATTTTCCAGACACCAGACACCCTAGTCTGGCCTCATGCTGGCTAACCTGAAGTTCAGTACTCATGGTTCCTGATGTGTGTGCTGCCAGGGGTAGAGTTGTCACTTGTTATGGTAATCATTTTAGCTCTATACATTTAATTCTATTTAACTCTCATCTGATTTGACAGAACATTTTCAGGGATTCTCTCTGCCTTTACTTCACTGAGGAGTATCTGAAGTAGACTTATCTAACTACATACTTCCTAGAGAACGTAGGTGTCTTTTCTTTCTAAAACTACTCTTTCCTCCACCATCTAAAAATGTGTACTCTTGATTTTTTTTCCCTCTCCAGAATTCCAAAAGATTCCCCCAAACACAGGTCAAGATTCATACATAAATGGAACTTTTATGCAGTTTGCTTTCTTCAATTAGTTTTTGCTGCAGTATTTCATCAACATACTGTTAATTATTATCTAATTGACAAAGATATTAAACTCTCTTCATGGTTATCTGTTGATTTTCTTGGAATCTTCTGGTTTAAATGAAAAGTTCAATGACTTAATGACTTTAGTCCCACCTTAGCCAATACTGAAACCTGTGGTTTTGGTCACTTGCCTGCTCTCTCAGTGTCATGTAGAGAGTGACAGCTCAGCAGTCACCAATCACTCTCTACAGTACACTGCATTTACCCAGATGGAATGTGGGCAGAGTGACTTGGGCCACTGCTCAAGCTGACTCTTTACCCACTCCTATTACACTCTCCCCCCAAGTCTTCCAGCTAGATGAAAGTCATGTTGAAGCTGAGTGTTTCTCTTATCTGGAATAGTTCTGCTGGGATTTCAATACCTAACGCCACACTATATGTCTTTTTAATCTCAAAGACGTCTAAGGTTTCACAATCCTGCTTTAGATTGTTTCTTTAAAAAACAAAACAAAAAACCCCCACGTTTTTCTTGTGGGATGGGGAAGTGACCGTGGCCATGACACCACACACCATGGAAATCAGAGGACAACTTGCAGACAATGTGTTGGCTTCCACTTCCATCCTCCTGGGGTAGCTGCTTTCAAGAGTTGGACCTCAAGGCTCTGTGAAGCTTTCCTCGCTGAGTTATCTCATCAGTCGTCCCTACAATTTCACCCCGCTTGCCCTTGGCGACACTGATGGCTGCTTTGTTGGTAGTTTTAGGAGAAAAATAATTCTATTTTTTCATCTGTTTCAGCATTTTCCTGTCTCTAAACTCATTTTAAATACTACTGATGTCTTTACTTACTTTCATTTTCCTAAGGCCAACTTTTGCTTCACATTTTGAAATTAAGTTTTGGACTCACTTATTTTCCTTCTTTTTTGTTTGATAATAAATGACTCCAGGCTATGAGTAATTGAGCTACACCCACATGCTTTCATATCTCATTGTTTTCTGTCATCTGGCTCAAAACTGCATGCTGTCCTTTAAAATAAGGTTTAAAAACTTTATATAGTATGATAAACATTTTCTCAGCCTTTAATTTCTAGCTTTATTTCACTGTTGTCAGACGATATAACCTATACTACTTCTACTTTGGGAAACTAGAGGTTTTCCTCATACTCTGTCTTTATAATGTTTCAGGAACATGTGCATTTTCTTGAATTTGGTATGATTGTTTATATAAAGCCATTAAATTAGGCTTACTGATTACATTCTTCAGCTCTATTACCCATGAAACCATGAGATCTTCTTGGATTCAGCTACATACATGAACCACAAGACTACCACAGGCTAACCTTAGCATCATCAGTTTATTGAGAAAGCAGTGTGAATGAAGTATAACAAGGAGAAGTAGGAAAATGGAATACATTTCGCCTCAAAATGCTGTTAGAACCATGAAAATATTTTTAAACACATGCTGCCTTTTAAGATAGCTCCTTATATTTAACGAAGGAATTCCTGTTTTTATAACAGTTTCATTCCATAGCCCAGGTTGGTTGTGTTCCTCCTGCTTCAGCGTAAAAGTACCTTTACTATAAGTCACTCTAGCAGCAAATTCTAGACAGCTTCCTGCAATGGATGAGATGGACTACCATCTTTGTACATTAAAATAAGAACCAATTTCATCATGTTAAATGAATTAATTAAATAATTAAGAGTAAATAAATTATTAACTTAGGTAATTATTATCTATTTACCAATCTTGAATAGTGTTTTAGCTAATTAATTTATTGACTAAATTAATAATGGAAAATATTCTCTCTTGCTGCTCAGTTTACCATTTTAGTAGAATGACTGCAATAAAATGGAATGGGATATTCAGAGAAGTGTTATATGGACTGATGTTATTTAATTAGATAACAAGTCTGCTAAATATTTAAGCATGACTATTTAGCAATATGCTGATTCTATCATTCCTCAGAAATATAACTAGTACCATGTTTGCCAACTCTGTAAGAGAGTATACCATACAACCAAAGATGAACCACAGTACCCTAATCCTACAATGCAGAGGTATCAGGCAGTGGAAATAACTGGAAGAGAAATAGTGAAGGAAATTACATTTCTTTCTGTAACCTAAATGTTACCTGTGAATATGTTGAGTTCTCTGACTATCCCTGCCCCTATGTTTGAGCCAGAGTCTCACTGTGCAGACCAAACTGGCTTCTACACTACAATCTTGCTTCAAGCTCCCAAATGTTCAAGGAACAGGTGTATCCCACCACACCCAGCAGAATGTCACGGATTCCTGTCTATAAGTTTATTGAGTGGACTAAGAAACTTGAGCATTATAATAAGAATCATTTATAAGCAACTCCTGCTCCCTTACAGCTCCTTATTACTTCAATGGCCTCAATGGTCCCCTAAAAATGAGATCATTCAGCAACTCATGGAAGACTATCAAGTCTCTTGATAAATACATTTTACAAGGCAAGCAATGAGGTGAAGGACTAGAGGTATGAGGTGTTATAAGTAGGAACTGCTGAATGAGGAGCTATAAAGGCAAGAAAGTTTAGCCAGCCAGTGAGATCTCAGAACTGAACTTAGGTCTGTGTCCTTGCAAGGCAAGTGCTTTCACCAAATAATAAATCATTAGTTTATAAAAATTCAGAACATAATGGGGGAACTGGAGGAGTGAAAACCTTCTTTCTGTCTTGACCATCTGCTGACACAAGACTGTTGAAGAAACTGTAATATCTTAGGATCTGAATTAACTCACTACCTCGGGGAAGGGAATACTAGTTACAGGGCTATTTAGTATGTTTCATGGAGAGTTCAGAATGATCCTACATGTATTTTAAACACAAGTTGTGTACTTATTTAGTAGGCAGGTGGCACACAATACAAGTCCACAGCAATGCCTCCACTACTAAATACTGTGAGAAGCTGTGGAGAGCCACAACCCTAAGATGGCGCCTGGCTTAATGCCAGAAAGCTCTAGCTTAGCTGTAAACAATCCTTATTTGGGAGCGGCTGCCTAGCCCGGTGTGCTTCCTCCTTTTGTGAGCCTATCTTGGATCGCTAGGTGGCATGATCTGATTGGGTTTGAGTAGGCATATAAGGGCTTGGGGGAAGAGAAGCAGAGGCACAAGCAGGGAAGCGGATGTACAAGGTTCCTGAATAAACTGCTTGAAGAATCGTGGTTGTGTCTTTCCTGCTGGTCAGGGGGACGCGACAAGTGGTGGCCCGTACGGGGAACCTCTCCGCGGGTGAACAATTCAGAACTTCTCGCAGTCAGGGCAGTCGACTGGTAAGTTCCAGGTAAGGTGGGACCAAGGTTAGGACCTCGGTAAAGAGGCAATAAGGTCTCCGGAGGGAGCAATAAAGTTCCGTGATTCAGACGAGTAGAAGAAAAACAAAAGTGAAAGTATGGGGAACTCACCATCGCAGCCCATTTTTTCCCCGCTCTTAAAGAGCTATTAAAATCTACATTGCAGAGAGGAGCACGGCCTATTTGGAGACTTGTTCGTAGTTGTTTAAAAGATGAGAGATATTGCAAGGCCGTGGAAAAGGGACAAGAGGCATTAGAGCAGTTAAAAGAAGAGCACTCGGTCAAATCTGGGAAAGATACTTCGGAAGAGGATAGCTCAGAGTCTGAAGAGGAACTTGAAATGTTAGCAAAGGATATGGAGAAATCATCTTTGAGGAAGAGTTCTGACTCCACCCGTATAGAACCCTCAGCTCCAGGGCCGCCTATGTTGGCACCGCCTTTATATAATGAGACTTCCCCTCCGAGTGGTCCTAGTGGGTGGTCATTCTGTCCAAATGTCTGGAGGGAAGTGAGACATGAGCTGTACTACCCTGTCTTTCAGGATGGAGGGGGAAATCGTTATCATGAACCCCTCGATTTTAAGGTAGTTAAAGCACTTGCTGAGTCTGTCCGCACTTATGGGATTAATGCTGCTTTCACTGTAGCTCAGGTGGAAGCTCTTCATCGTTATTGCATGACTCCTAGTTACTGGAGGAGCCTGGCATGTGCCTGCTTGTCCTCTGGGCAGTATTTAGATTGGAAGGCTTTCTTGATTGAGTTTGCTAATGAACAAGCTGCTGCTAATCGTGCAGCAGGAAACCCAGCCTGGGATGTGGACATGCTTCTTGGGCAAGGTCGATTTGCTCAACAACAAACTGGGTATCTGGCTCAGGTGTTTGAGCAAATCAGTTTAATCGCAACCAGAGCTTGGAAATCATTGCCTAACAAAGGGGAAGTGAATGGCAATCTAACTAAGATTATTCAGGGTCCCCTGGAGCCTTTCTCAGACTTCATGGCTAGAATGGTTGAGGCCGCTGGAAGGGTATTTGGAAACCCTGATTTGGCAATGCCCTTAATTAAACAACTTGTGTATGAGCAATGGACAAAGTAATGTAAAGCAGCTATCACCCCTTATAAGAACAAGGGGTTGGAAGTCTGGATGAAAGTGTGTAGAGAGGTGGGGGGTCCTTTGACTGATGCAGGTCTTGCAGCTGCTGTTGTGCATATTACACAAAACAAAAGAGGAAGTAATGGCACCTGTTACCGTTGTGGAAAGATGGGGCACCTTAAAAGGCAATGCCCCGAGAAAGGAAGACAGAATGAAACAGGAAGTGGGAATCACCCTAAGCAGCCTGGTCTTTGCCCCAAGTGCAAGAAGGGAAATCATTGGGCAAATGAAAGTAGATCTGTTAAGGATATTAATGGTCAGCCTTTAAAAAAAAAAAGAAGAAAAAAAAACTCGTCCAAAAAAACGGGCAGAGGGGCCCCCGCCTTCACGGCCCTCAAATATATGGGACAATAAAGGGGTCTTGTCGCGTCCCCCTGACCAGCAGGAAAGACACAACCATGATTCTTCTTCAAGCAGTTTATTCAGGAACCTTGTACATCCGCTTCCCTGCTTGTGTCTCTGCTTCTCCTCCCCCAAGCCCTTCTATGCCTACTCAAACCCAATCAGATCATGCCACCTAGTGATCCAAGATAGGCTCACAAAAGGAGGAAGCACACCGGGCTAGGCAGCCGCTCCCAAATAAGGCTTGTTTACAGCTAAGCTAGAGCTTTCTGGCATTAAGCCAGGCGCCATCTTAGGGTTGTGGCTCTCCACAAGAAGCCAAATGGCAGACTCAAAACAGCAGCTTTAAAAACGTAAGCTACATAGAAAACACTACTTAAGCATCTCAGAATCCATGCCTCACTTTTACCCTTCCACCAGGACGGTCTCTGTAAGTTACAGAAAATTTGACATACCAATATTTAATTCGCATTAAAAACTACTGGAAATACAATGCATTTGAGATTTAAAACTATAAGTAAATTTGTGCCAATTCCTCAGAATAAATCTTGGTTTGTGTTTGAGGATCAAGTTCATGGGATATGAGACAAGGTTTCAGAACCTATTCCCAAGCAATACTTGAAACTGGTATACCTGACGACTAAAGCTTAGGTTCCTGGACAAAGACCCTCAGTCTCCAGTTCTTACGGTAACATGAAAAGTCATGATTAAATAAAAAGTTTATGATTTTTGTGAATTTGAAGCCAGTCATGGATACACAGTGCGACCCTGGCTCAAAACGAACAATTTTACAGTAAATCTTTAAAAGTGGCTGCACTGAACAGCTGGAACTAAGTATACATCTGAACTCGTATGACAGAGGCAGTATAATGGAGTAGCTGAAGGGAGGATGGGCAGACAGATAGACAAGAGAAGGTAATTTCTGTGACTCGGCTCTGAGGCAATCAAGCTGGACATATGAACTCAAGCAACGGCATTGCTATGCACTGCTTGGAAGGAACACATCTGCCATTAACTGAATGGTGAGGGGGTAGTACCTGATTGGGATGGGGTGAGATCCAGGAGCTGGAAAATGCCATGAAGGCCTCTCCTGTACAATATGCAGTGTGGCTACATATAGTCTTGAGTGTTTTGTCAACATTCTTATGCTCTGATCACAGAAACCAATAAAGTATTCTCTAAATATTGAAAGGAAGAAAAAATAGCTGAGTGTAGTAGGTTACACACTCCTAGTGTAAGGAGACAGTTGTCTGAGTCCAGCCATCTCAGGGACAACTTCTCCATCTTGATAGCTGGATCAAACTAAGTTCATATTCCCAGGCCCAGGGCTGAACTCCTATTTCACTTCTCCATATATTTTCTGTCAACTGGTACAGAATATAGAAATTGTTGTTATCTAAACCAAAGTGCCTAAGTTATAAAAATATATAACCAAATTTCCTATTATGCCCTAATTACTTACATGCCCCACTTCTTTGCCCCCTTATCACCCTGAGGTCTGGACCAAATGTCTAGGAGAATGAAATAAGGACCTTGAAGCCAGATGCCCTGGATAAGGCCCACCTCCAATGGGTACTCCCTTGCTTAACCCATAATGTCAAAATACAATTGGATAACACTGCAGTTCATCCCATTTCCCTACTCGCTTTGTGTTCCCATCCTTCAAAAATGTTGTATAACTGCAGTTCATATCTTCAATTGGCCTCCTCCCTGAGCTCAGAAAACAAAGGTTTCATTTTTAAGCTTCAGTATCTGAAGTGAGTTTTCTTGGCTTCCACCCCAAATCCAATACTAGCACTTGAGAAATGGAGGCAGGATGATCATTCAAGGTCATTCTCAGAAACACAGCAAATTTGGGACAGTCTAGACTAAATGAGACCCTCCCTGCTTTAAAAAAAAAGAATCAGCCGGGGATGTAGAGTAGATAGCTTGCACAGTATACCTGAAGCCCTGGTTTTAATCTCCAACATCACATAAAATTAGGCATGATGGTGTGTATCCATGTAATCCTGGTACCCATAGACATAGATACAGGGGATATTATTTCAAAGTCATCTTTGGCTACATTGCAAGTTCAAGGTCAGCCTAGACTACAAGGAAGAGAGAGGAAAGGAAGCAGAGGAAGGGGAATATAAAAGTGGGGACTCAGTTCATTTGGTAAAGAGATTGCCTTGAAAGCAGAAGCCCTGAGTTTGACCTCTAGATAGCACCTGCAAAGAAACCAAAGTGCATGTACAAGTGTGCAATGTGCATGTGGAGGCCAGAGGACAGCCTCAAGTGTCACCTGAGAAATGCCTTCACCTCTTCTGAGACACGGCCCTTCAATGGTCTGAAGCTCACCAATTATGCTAGACTGGGTCATCAAGCCCCAGAGTCTCCTGCCTCTGTCTTTCCAGCACTGGGATTTCAAGGATGGCACGATGCCCAGCATTCACATGGGTTCTAGAGATCAAACTTGGGGCCCTGGGCTTGCAAGGCAAGTAATTTACTGGCTGAATAAATCTCATTCTCCTAGCCACACCAACCACTTTCCACCGGCAGCTGAGGTTTACGACTGACTTAAGGCAGACATCAGCTAAGTGAACAGATGCCTTTTTAATTATTTTTTTCAGAGACTGGGCTTTATTTATAAGCATCCCAGATAAAGCTGGGCTCACAAGGCTCCTGCCTTAGCTTGCTGCTGGTTTACAGACCTGCACCACAGGCCTGGAAAAAACCCCGTTATTTAAAGAAATTCTGACAGCCTGCACTCTAATTTTCTGAACAGAATGCAATTTTATTTATCAAAGTCAGACTCATTTATGACATGCATCTATACCTACTGAAGGATTAGAAACTTTAAGAATTATTATTTTAGCTTTTAACAAACCTCTGTAATATTTAGTCCAACAGAAAAAACCCAATACCTTACATTTATTCTGCACTCAATCTCTTGTCCTATGTGTTTGGGTTAAATTAAGGGAAAAACAAACAAAACAACAACAAAAAACCCAAACCACCAGTCCTTCTTACTTAGGCAGCTGAGAAAATGGACACTTAAAAGCATTTGTGGATCATGATTGTGGTGGTTTGAATAGGAATGGCTCCCACACGTTTGACTGCTTCAACCGTGGAGAGGGGCACTATTAGGAGTTGCAGCCTTGTTGGGGGAAGTATGTCACTGTGGAGGTCTCCTATGCTCAAGCTCCACCCAGTGCAACGCACAGTCTCCTGTTGCCTGTGGATCAAGAAGCAGAACTCTCAGCTCCTTCTGTGTGCCTGCATGTTGCCATGCTTCCTGCCACAAAGATAACAGGCTAAACCTCTGAAACTGTAAGCCCGCCCCAACTAAACGTTTGCCTTTATAAGAGCTGCCTTGGTCATGGTGTCTCTTCACAGCGATGGAAACCCTAAGACAATTATAGATGCATTTTTCGAAATTACTATAAAACTCACAAATAGGGCTAGAGAGATGGCTCAGAGGTTAAGAGCACAGATTGCTCTTCCAGGGGTCCTGAGTTCAATTCCCAGCAACCACATAGTGGCTCACAATCATCTATAATGAAATTTGGTGCCCTCTTCTGGAGTGCAGGCATACCTGCAGACAGAACATTGTATACATAAAAAATAAAATAAATCTTAAAAAAAACAACAACAAAAAAACCTCACAAATCGTATTTTCAGTTAACAAGAAATCAGAAACCACCGTGAACTTTCTATTCTCTGTTACTTTCAAATCTATCAGTCTATCTTGTTTTTTGAATAAATCTTGTACTCTTGAATGACTTTTTAAACATGAATTTAATACTAGTCATTTATAAAATATAGGTCCACTGAGTTATGTAAATGTTAAAACATTTCACTATCAAAATATTATAAACTTAGATACATGTGAAAAATAAGTGGGAAGCTATCAAACTCAGGGGGACTACAATATGCACATTTTCCAAAATTCTAATTTTGCTTGATTGTTCAATTTTTGCAAAAGCAACATATACTATTCATTGCTTTCCTTAAGATGACAGGCTGTCCTTTCAAGAATAATGTATGCCAAATACCCAAATCTGAATTACCATATTTATTTATATCAACTACTCTTGTATTCAAGTGGAGCTGCATGGTAATAACCAAAGAGAGAGAGAGAGAGAGAGAGAGAGAGAGAGAGAGAGAGAGAGAGAGAGAAAGCTATTCTGGTTGATCCTGCTGGCTGGCTAGCAAGCCTTAGGGAATTTCCTTAGCACTACGTTTACCATGCCTGGCTTTTTACATGAGTACCTGGAATAGAACTCAGGTCCTCAAGCTTTTGCAAGAGGCACGAAGGGATAAGAAGGTAACTCAGTAGCAGAGTAACTGCCTGACAGATAGATATAAGGCCCTGGGTTCAACACCCAACATGCAGGGGTAGGAAGTGTGAGTGTGAGATGAAAATTCATTCAATAGAATTCCATTACATGCAGCATTAAAAGTGATAAAAATCTAAACTGATATTCATGAAAATGTGTATATTTATACATAAGAAAAACAATAGAACACACACATACAAACACGCCTAACTTATGGAATACAAAAGATCATATAATTAAATGTGCAAATAAAATACTCAGAAGGGTACATACCACACTGGTTAAGGTTTCCTTGGAGAAACAGTATGTCATATCTGTAATCATTTATTTATGGTCTTTAAGTTAATATAAGTCACTTTTATTTTCAAAAATCTCTTTAAAATAACAGCTCCCATACTGAAGGCATTGTTTTGAACACAATGTTAAATTAATCTTTTCCTCTAGCAAAAGATAGGGAAAAAGTGGCAGATGGGAAAAAGCAGAAACAAAGACAGAAAAGGCTACCATGGAGGTAACCTAGTGTTCCAGCTGTTACCTGTGTTACTGAAAAGAGGCTCAATTCTTCACCCAGAGCCCTGGTGTTTTTATTCCATCCAGATAGAACCTCACTGCCAGTTCCTCAGTGAACAGCAGTGTCTGAACTCACTGATTATGATTTTTAGTAAAAATCCAATGAATAAGGAAGCAATAGTACTATTGTCTGCAATACTCAAGAACAACACTGATACCAAGCAATTAGTTCAATTTCAGCTAAAATAAATAACATTACCAAAATAAAATAAAGTAAAAAAAACTTCAGAAGTCCCCGTTGAATTAAATTCCAAAGCTATTTTCTTTTTTTTATATAAGTACTTTATTTTTTTTCTTCAAGTTACATCTCAGTCACAAACCCTTCCCTATTCCCCCTTCCTGTCCCACCCTTCCACCCTCTTCCCCCCCAAACAGCTTCCCTTTTCAATCCAACAAATGGTTCTTTCTCTTATAACAGTAAATTCTATACAAAACCGCAGAATTAAATATGCCACATTTATGAGAGTTAAATGGCCCAGTATACCTTCCCAATGTCCAGTTCATACATATTTGGCCCCTGACTTTAACCTTCTACCTTCTAACCATCTCCATGAGTTTAAAGTTGTATAACTGACTTAGCTTTCATACTAACTTGCTGACCAAAGCTATTTTCAACGGCGATTTGTTTTCCAGTCTGCTGTGGAGGATCTTGACCTATATGATCTCAAACTATTTTTTGACTAACATTCTAGTTCCATCTGAGGACAAACTGCGGTCTCAGGAGGGTGTCTAGTTATCAATTTGTATCTTTATTACATCTCAGTTGGATTATTTCATTACTTTCTATCCTCTGCTTTAATGTCACTGGCAGGTCCACAGTTTTTAAAGGCAGAATTTCCTATTCTAAGAATTTTCCTGGGATTTGAGTTCAGTCCAGTGTTGGTCTTCAGGGCTGAGTGCACTGCACAGATTCAACCCAGAGCCTTGCTCAGGCTGCACAAGTGCCTTACAGTGGAACCATGGATTCTCACCATGTACTGCAGGCTGCCCTAGCACTTGTAGGCTTCCTGCTCCCACCATGCACCACCAGAGCGGTCATGTCTATAAGGAAAACTAAGTCCACAACCATGAAGTATCTACTGGCTTTTTTTTTTTTTTTAGTTAAAAAAAAAGTTAGTTTTAGATGAAGTTATATGGTCTCAAAGGACACTTTTATGTATTTCAGTACCATCTAGAGATGAAGGTAAGGAATTAGTAACATCAGTGTAACAGTTGGCAAATTTTAAGAGAAAAAAATGTAGAATCTGCAAAACATATAGAAAGAAGGAAAACCTTCCTTTAAAGAAATCATATTGTTAATAAGATAATAATATAAAAAGGCTCTTTAATACAGTATATACACTACTGATCAAATACACCAGCAGACAGGGACTGCAGAAAGAAATACACTCCAGAGGAAACACTGTAAAGATTAATGCTTTGCATATATTGACTGTTCTAAAATGTGTTCGTGGGATGAATACAAAAGAAAAACATTCCATTTGGAAGAAGGTACTTGACAGCCATTGAATGGAGGTTAAGAGAAGCAGGTAGGATTGTGTGCTACTTGGTTAAGAACTGCTTTTAGAGAATTAGGGAGCATGAGAATTTAGACTTGTAATAACTGGGCTTTAAGAGATCTGATTTGGAGGCCAGTGATAATACATATGTGGTGACACATAAGTAATGATATGTGATATATATGCATATGCATGAAAATAACAGCTATAGTGCTTTATTTGCATAATGAGAAACAGTAATTTGTACTTACTATTTTCTAAATGATTATTTAATATTAAAGCTTAAGATTTAATGTTGTTGGGGCTGGAGAGATGGCCCAGCACATCCTATTTTTGCAGAGAACATGAATTCAGTTCCCAGCACCCACATCAGGTGGTTCACAACCATCCTTAACTCCAGTTCCAGAAGATTCTGACCTCTGTGGGCACTGAAAACACTTTCACAAATATATACACACATAAAATAAAAATAAAACCTTTAAAATTTTTTCAAAACAAGGAATTATATTGACCTTAGGAAATACATATTCCCAAGAAATAACTGAAAATATGGAAACAGATGGGTAGTACAAAAATAGTGTCTGAACTGTTTTAGTAAAAGTCATTATCTCTACAAATGCAATCAGGGTAATAGTTAAATATATTAACATATGCTGAAATAAAAGCTTTCTAGATGAACAAGAATGACTGACGGTTATGGGAGATACTACCTACTCATAATAGCTTCATATGAATTAATTTATTAAAATCAGAAAATTTGGGTCTACTTTTTTTTAAAAACTAGCAAACAAATCTGGATATATCATAACTGGCTTTTCCTATTATAAATACCTCAAATTTTATAGACTATTATGTGCCAAAAGCTTAAGAAAAAAAAAAACTTTCAGCATTTTTCGCCTTTTCATTTTCTGTCATGGGTTACTTCTAAGTAGCTCATCCTGTACTTGAACTTTTGGTACCCCCCACCCCAACTTTAGCCTCCTAAGTGTTGGGCATATGTGGAATGCCATGCCCAGCATATTTACAAATTTCAAGGGAAAAGCCAGAGTATAAGCCATAGAGTAACAAGTATGAGTACTTCTATGCTAATGGCACAGCAGTGTAAAACACTATTTTTGAAGTTTCATTCAAACAGTGGGGTAAGTTTCCAATATTATAGGCAAACAACTCTGATAGTGGTTCTCAGGGGTCATGTATAATGTTGCCATGGTTTATACGACCACTATGTAATAATCCACATTGTTGTTGGCTAAAAATTACCCCTAGAAAACAAGGTGCTGTCTTCTACTGGCATTGAAGTGAAATTTGATAAGTGTTAAGTGATTAAATAATTTTTATATTCAAGAACATACAACCTTGCATCCAATAACCAAAACAGCTATTAAGCCACAGTGATGTTAATTGGTACTGTGGTGCTGTGTCCCAGTACCCTTTATGCAGTACTATAACGCTGTCACAAGACCTGCCATCCTTCATCTCCCCAAAGAAAAGTACCACACCATTTCAAGTCTTTAAACAAGACTTGGTGCAGGACAGTAAGGCATTAGGATACAGACATCACACTACCCAGTCTTCTATCACAGTGTGTGTTATAAATGTGTCTATTTTTAAGTAGTTACCATTATTAGATTCTTAGTATGTCTAATGCAGAAGTCAGTTTTAATACATAGTATACATAGGGTTCAGTACTATCCTTGGTTATTAGATACACACTCGAGGTCTTGAAACATGTCCTGTAAGGATAATAGACCACTGTCTAAAGTACTTTACTCTACTGCTTTTAAGATTTTTCTGCTTAAATCAGTCCATTTCAGGAACTGAAGCAAGGTGAGAGAGTAGCCTGGAGATGAAGCTGTTGGTGCTGGCTTTACTGATCCTGCAGGCTTGTAAGAGCTCTGCAGCATGATCAAGTAGTCTATGAAGAAGTGGCCGCTTTTTAGCTACCTTATTTCTAGCTATCACTATGGTTTAGTAGACCAGTGGTCACACATAAATGCCAATAACTGTTTCTGCCTCACACATGATCGCTGCTACTCCCTTCTGATAACATGGCACTTCGGTTCTGTCTCCACAATGGTTTATGAGCTCCTGAAGGTAGAGGCTGGGTCTCTGATTCATTTATTCATTCATGAAACATTTGATGAGTACTTGCTATGTGTCATGCATGTCAAATGGCACTGGAGAAAGGGACCCAGAGATGCTAAGAGATAACTACATATATATTTGGGACTTGGTCAGGCATGGTGGCAGTGGTACATGCCTGGTATCCCAGTAACTGGAAAGCTGAGACTAAACATTAATCAGTGTGACATATGAGAGTCTTTCTCAAAAAATAAGGAGGGGTAGTTGTTAGTGGGACTTAATTCTCCAAGATTATAGAAGCCAGAAAACATCTACGTAAATCTGTGTATTTTTGTCCTAGTCATATGGCCCAAGTAGCAGGACAAAGTGATACTACAAGGGTTTACAGAACCTCTAAGAGCAGACAGAACCATCTCTCAACTTCTAATCACCTTCAACTTTGGTGATGGACACCTACCCAGACAGCCAAGGACATTTACTGGACCTAGAATGGCTGTAGACCCAGATGTCTCCCATACCAACATGGTATTTATCTGTATCAGAACCTCATGACCTGCTCTAACCTTCTGATGGCGAAAATCATACCTGGCTTTATGTTGTCTAAGTATGACATTCAGAAAAGCAAAAACTGTGGAAACAGTAAAAACAGGGCTGAAGAGATGAACAGGTGGCATATATGCTGTAGAACTTTGTTCTTTTTTTAAATATTATTTATTTTTATTTCAGGTGCACTTGTGTTTTGCCTGCATGTATGTCTGTGTGAGGTGTCAGATCCCCTGGAATTGTAGTTACAGAGTCATGAACTGTCATGTAGGTACTGGATTGAACCTGGTCCCCTGGAAAAGCAGTCAATGCTCTTAACCACTGAGCCATCTCTCCAGCCCCAGCTGTAATAGTCTGAAAGTAAATGCTTGGTCCCTAGGTGGTAGAACTGTTTAGGAAGGAATAGGAGGTGTGTACTTGTTGGAGTATGTGTGTCACTGGGGATGGGCTTTGAGGTTTTTCTAAAGCCCACACTAGGCTCTCTCTCTCTCTCTCTCTCTCTCTCTCTCTCTCTCTCTCTCTCTCCCCCCCCCCCCCACAACTTACTGATCAGATGTGAGCTCTCAGCTTCTGCACCAGCAGCAAGCCTGACTCCCTGCCACTATGATTCCCACCATGATGATTATGGACTAACCCTCTGAAACTGTAAGCAAGTCCCCAACTAAATGCTTCCTTGATCATGGTGTCTCCACAAAGCAATAGAACAGTAAATAAGACAGATGCCATCATATATTTGTCACAACCCACAGTTACAATGCCAAAGTGAATCCTCATATAAACCATGAGAAGTGGGTGGTACACAGTGTTAACAAAGATGCATCCATCAAGGCAAATGATGTTGAAAGTTGTGGAAGGGTTTGTTGATGGGCTTACATAGGAATGAAATTGTGAATGAGAAAGAAGAGAGAGAAAGTGAAAAAAAAATGCCACTCCATGTGGAAGGAGCAGGGTTACACTGTGAAGGTAAGTCATTCAGGTTAGCCAGTGTGAGACACAAGATGGGAAGGAAGGTTGGAAGGGCTGGTGGAGGTCTTAAAGGGGTTTAGCTCCTATTCTAGTTGTTTCTAAACCTGACTACTCACCAAATGAAGAGGTGGAGCTTTTAGAAAATATGCTATATACATGATTCCCATCCTGGGACATTTGGTAGGTATTAAATAGGAAGAAAGCCATTGTTTATCCCCAAAGTAAATACATCCAAAGAGAAAAAAGAAAATGACTGAAAACATGGGATTCCAGAAAAAAGTAAAAAATAAAGTTATCAGAAGAAAAGGAAGTAGCTACAATGAGAGTTCATAGTTTCGGTCAAGATCAGCATGAAGCTGAGAAGAACAGTTTTTATCTGTAATTCCAGTTGAGGTAGAAGTGCGACAATGAGCTCATACAGGATCAGAAGGAAACCAAATAGCAAAAGCAAGCCTAAGCACAAAGAGTAACGCTGGAAGCATGTAATACCTGGTGGCAAACTCTATGACACAGTCATGGGGTGGGTGTGGACAGCAAATGCTATAAAGAAATTTGTTACTTTGTAAGCTAATTAAAAGAAAAGCAGCTTGTGCAGGTGGCACACACCTGCAATCCCAGCCCTTGAAAGGTGGAGGCAAAGAGAGATCAGGAATTAAGGTCATTCTCTGCTATACACAGAGTTCGAGATCAACAAACAAACAAACAAACCACTCACTGGAATAAAAAGAGACATGCAGACCAATAGAACAGAAAATCCAAAAGGAAACTTATATAGCTCAAGCTATGTAGTTTTGATAGTGCCTAAAAACATATACTGGAGAAAAGCCAAGTCAGCCTCTTCAACAAATAGTGTTGGGACAACTGGATAAACACACATAAAAGAATCAAAGTAGATTCTACAGCTCTTGTGTTTAAAAAAAAAGCTAGGTTTTAATTTGTTCTTTACCTTAATCTATGACCTTTAGCAAATGGTAACTTCTCTGTGCCTTGATTTCCTTTCTTAGATTCTAGCTGAAAAACTGTTATATGTTACTATTATTATTTTAAAGTCAAATAAATGGTGTCTTGTTAGACCCTTCTGCATTTGTACTGCTCCCAGCAACATTATTAGTACAGCTTAATAATGTGTACAGTTACTTATACTGCCACTGTTAACTTATGCTACTATTAAGTATATATTAAACCAAACTAACACAGCAGCAGATGCTCAAAATCTTATTTCACCATCAGAACTATCTCGTCAATATAAGTTTACTTACTACATGCTTCCTTAACTATGCTTCCTTAGGGAGACCTGCAAGATGTCAAACCACATGAAATTTGGTCAGACAAGAGGAGTAAGTTTAATATGAAGAACATAGTGAATACAAGACAAGTAACTGTCAATCAAACCCTTTGAGTACCTGCAGGATGCTCCAACATTTCACATTTCTCATCATTTTGGCTTAGGTGAGCTCAATAGGTTAAGTCAACGCAAACACCACAAAATTAAAACAAAACACAAAACCTAAAATGTGAAACACTTCTCTAGCTTACCAGTTTGGATGAGAGGTATTCGATTTGCAATACAGCATACATTTGGAAATTATGAAGGAGCTAGGAGTGGTGGTACATGCCTAATTACAGCATTTAGGAGGTAGAGGCAGGAGGGCTAAGAGTTCAAGGTCATCTTTGAGATACATAGAGAATTTAAAACCTGCCTGGGCAACTTGAGACCCGATCTCAAAAAGGAAAAAAAAGGGGAGGGAAGGAGGAAAATTGGAAGGCTATACACTGCAAGTGTTTTCAGCACAGATAACTAATGATGTGAGGTGGTACATATGCTAACTGCCTGACGTGGTCATTTTATAGCTGGTACAAATCTTACACATATTGTAAACATACATATTCTAAAATTGTTAAATTACACGTAGTAACAAGATGGGCCAAGTGTGGTGGTGCATGTCTTTAATCCCAGCTTTGTCAGAAAAAAAGGCAGGTATATCTTTGTGAGTTCAAGGACAGCCTGGTCTACATACTTAATTCTAGAGCAGCCAAGGATACAGAATGAGATCTTGTCTAAAAATAAAATAACAAAAAAAATCATAATTTGGTAGCAGATAGCAAAGAGCATAAATATACTCAAAACTGGAGTTTCAAAACTTTAACTTATAACTTCCTAATTAAGTCACTTCACATACGAAAACTACAACTTCAAATGTTAACATATTACTATAATTCACACTAGAAAATGGCATGGAACTTACATTTTACTATTAAAGTATACTAAGTAGGTAAACACGAAGCTTATTTTTTAAATGAAATACCTGAATTGTACTTGATATTCCAATGATTATTTTCCTCAAAATGAAACGAACAAATTAAACTATTATATAATTTAATGTATATAACTAATATATAATTTAATTATATAATTAAAAAAAGAAATTAAAGTATTAAAAAGATTAACTCCTGAAAGGAAATTTGATTTTATTTACGATAAAATATAGTGACATCTCTAAAACCTACAGAGGGATGAGGGCCAGGTTCAGAGGAGGAGCCCTGGCCCAACTTGCCTGGAGCCTTTTGTTGGATCCCCAGCACCACAAAGACTTTGAAAACTAAATACTAAGATGCCTATGGAAATTTTGACATATTAATCTTCCCCTTTTCTGAAGAAAATCCTGAAACAAAGAAATCATGGAAAGATATATTGACCCTCAGGAAGTGACTTGAGTCAATCCTATCTTCATTTACCCCTTCAACGTAAGAAGTTGTATTTTCTCTTCCTAGTAAACAATTTCTTTTTAAAATGTAAAAGAAAACAGTTTTTTAAAAAAAAAAACAACTCACAATTTAAAATCATTTACCAGCAATTGTTTACCCTTTGCCTTCAAAATAATAACCACAACACATCTACATGGTTCTCAAAACATCTTATGACGTTAAAGATATTACTTCATAATAATGACATGATTATTGGACAGTTAAACAATTTATACTTCTAACCTTAAAGGGAGGAGTAAAACTAATTTTTTTGTCTAAAGTTATAACTATAGTCACAACAGTATTCATGATTTAGACATGCAATCCCAACTTTAACCAGAAACCAGTATCTTTACCAGATCCCTCAGAGCAAGGCAATGAAACTCTTAATCAATGACAACATACATTTACTTTAAGACCACACACTTGAACAAAGATATTCTACAGATTATTTATAAAATTATGTTCCTCCATTGATCTTTGAGGCAGTACTTCACCTTGAAAATAAAATTAGAATGAAAATAAACTACTGCTATATAATATGACTAAACACCAAATGCAAAATGAAACACACATTTGGGTAGTTTAACTTTCTAAGGATAAATCTACCAGATTAAGAAAAACTGGGTCAGGGAAGAAATAAAGAAGGAAATCAAAGACTTCTTAAAATCCAACAACAATGAAGGCACAACATACCCAACCCTATGGGACACAATGAAAACAGTGCTACGAGGAAAGTTCACAGCACTAAGTGCCTTCAAAAAGAAAATTGTGACAGCTCATATTAGCGAATTAACAGCTAAACTGGGTGAATTGGAAAAAAAAAAAAAAAGAAGCAAACACTCCTAAGAGGAGCAGAAGGCAGGAGATCATCAAGCTTAGGGCTGAAATAAACAACTTAGAAACAAAAAGAAGTATACAAAGAATCAATGAAACCAAGAGTTGGTTCTTCAAGAAAATCAACAAAATAGACAGATCCTTAGCCAAATTAACTAAAAGGCAGAGGGAAAAAACCCAAATCAACAAAATCAGAAATGAAAAGGGAGAAATAACAACAGACATTGAGGAAATTCAGAGAATATTTAGGTCCTACTTTAAAAATCTACACTCCACCAAATTTGAAAACTTAAGTGAAATGGACAATTTTCTTGATAGATTCCACCTACCGAAGCTAAATCAAGATCAGATAAACAGATTAAACAGCCCTATAACGCCTAAGGTAATAGAAACAGCCATTAAAAATCTCCCAACCAAAAAAAGCCCAGGGCCAGATGGCTTTAGCACAAAATTCTACCAGACCTTCAAAGAGGAGCTAACACCAATACTCTTTAAACTCTTTCACCAAATAGAATCAGGAAGAACATTGCCAAACTCATTCTATGAGGCCAGAGTCACCCTGATTCCTAAAGCACATAAAGACCCAAAAAAGAAAGAGAACTTCAGACCAATCTCCCTCATGAACATAGATGCAAAAATACTTAATAAAATACTAGGAAACCGAATTCAAGAACACATCAAAAGTATCATACACCATGATCAAGTAGGCTTCATCCCAGGAATGCAGGGATGGTTCAACATACGAAAGTCTATCAATGTAATTAACCATATAAACAAGATGAAAGAAAAAAAACCACATGATAATCTCGCTAGATGCAGAAAAAGCATTTACAAAATCCAACACCCATTCATGCTAAAAGTTCTGGAGAAAATGGGCATACAAGGACCGTACCTAGAAATAATAAAGGCAATATACAGCACGCCAGTGGCCAACATCAAATTAAATGGAGAGAAACTTGAAGCATTTCCTCTAAACTCAGGGACAAGACAAGGATGTCCACTTTCACCATATCTCTTCAATATAGTACTTGAAGTTCTTGCTAGAGCAATAAGACAACTAAAGGAGATCAACAACGGGATACAAATTGGAAACGAAGAAGTCAAATTATCCCTATTTGAAGATGATATGACAGTATACATAAGCGACCCCAAAAATTCCACCAGAGAACTCTTACAGCTGATAAACAACTTCAGCAAGGTGGCTGGATAAAAAGTTAATTCAAAAAAAAAATCAGAAGCCCTTTTTTATATAACAAACAAATGGGCTGAGAAAGAAATAAGGGAAACAACCTCCATCACAATAGCCACAAACAATATAAAATACCTGGGGGTAAATCTAACCAAGCAAGTAAAGGACCTGTACAACAAGAACTTCAAGCCCTTGAAGAAAGAAATTGAAGAGGCCTTTAGAAGATGGAAAGATCTCCCATGCTCATGGATAGGTAGGATCAACATAATAAAAATGGCCATTCTACCAAAAGCAATATACAGATTCAATGCAATTCCTATCAAAATACCAACACAATTCTTTATAGACCTGGAAAGAGCTATTCTCAATTTCATATAGAACAACAAAAACCCAGAATAGCTAAATCAATCCTGTACAATAAAAAATTATCTGGAGGTATCACCATCCCAGATTTAAAGCTGTACTACTGACCAATAGTAGTAAAAAAAAGCATGGTATTGGTATAGAAACAGACCAGTAGATCAATGGAATCGAATTAAAGATCCAGAAATAGACCCACACACCTATGGCCACCTAATTTTTGACAAAGACGCCAAAACCGCACAATGGAAAAAGGACAGCATCTTCAACAAATGGTGCTGATCCAACTGGATGTCCACTTGTAAAAAAATGAAATTAGACCCATACTTATCACCTTGCACAAAAATTAAGTCCAAGTGGATCAAAGACCTTAACATAAGGCCAGTCACACTAAATCTACTAGAAGAAAAAGTGGGAAAAACCCTCAAACATATTGGCACAGGTGACAACTTCCTGAACAGAACACCAACAGCTCAGGACCTGAGACCAACAATCAATAAATGGGACCTCATGAAACTGAAAAGCTTCTGTAAGGCAAAAGATACTGTCATTCGAACAAAATGGCAGCCTGCAGACTGGGAGAAAATCTTCACCAACCCCATATCCGACAGAGGGCTAATATCCAAAATCTACAAAGAACTCAAGAAATTAAATGCCAAGAAACCAAATAATCCAATCAAAAAATGGGGGATGGAGCTAAACAGAGAATTCACAAAGGAAGAATCCTTAATGGCTGAGAGACACTTGAAGAAATGCTCAACATCCTTAATCATCAGAGAAATGCAACTCAAGATGACTCTGAGATTCCTTCTCACACCTGTCAGAATGGCTAAGATCAAAAGCTCAAATGACAGCACATGCTGGGGAAGGTGTGGAAAAAAGGGAACCCTCCTCCATTGCTGGTGGGAGTGCAGGCTTGTGCAACCACTATGGAGGTCAGTCTGGCGATATCTTAGAAAACTTGGAATAGTTCTGCCTCAGGACCCAGCCATACCACTTCTGGGTATACACCCAAATGACTCCTCACGGAATCATAAGGAAGTTTCCTCATCTATGTTCATAGCAGCCTTATTTGTAATAGCTAGAAACTGGAAACAACCCAGATGTCCCTCAACAGAAGAATGGATTAAAAAACTGTGGTACATCTACACAATGGAATATTACTCAGCTATCAGAAACAATGAAATTATGCAATTTGCAGCCAAATGGATGGAACTAGACAAGCTCATCCTGAGTGAGCTATCCCAGACTCAGAAGGATGCACATGGCATCTATTCACTTATAGTAGGGTTTTAGCTATATAGTACAGGATATCTATACTACAACCAATGCACCAGAGGGAACATGGACATAGACTTTTTATTATTTATTTATTTGTTTGTTTGTTTGTTTTTTAGTTTTCTCTCCCTGGCAATGAGATACTTTTCACTAGTGGTACTGCCTTGTAGGCCCCCAGTGTATGAGGAGGTTCTTGGCCCTCATATGACTTCTGAACTGGGGTGAGGGACTGTTATGTAGGGACACTCCACTCCAGAGGAGTGGATGGAAGGGTTAGGGGTAGAGGGAGGGAGGGTTGGGCTGGGAAGGGGGGAAAGAGGACAATATGATGGAGATGTAACCTGAAGCAACAAATAAATTTATTACAAAAAGTAATAAATAAATAAATATAAAAAAGAAAAGAAAAACTAACATAGCATACATGAAAGCTAATAACAGAACACCAATTATTCATTTAGAATTCAAAATTCTGTCCAATGCTTATAAAGTTGACAGAGGGGGAAAAGAATTGGGAAAGGACAAATAAGTTATGTCGGGGCCTCTTCATTGGTGTACGTCAAGAGAATACAGGTCTCACCTTAGGATACTACCAAGTGTCAGTTTAAAGGAGAGATGTTCCTAGGGAATGTATTCATAAAAGAAAGAATGGTATTAAGGGCTTTTAAGATAAATCAAAAATGGATTTTAGCTGACAGGCCCTGACAATCTACTAACTCAATTTTCTTCTGACCTCATGGATGAGGCAAAGCAAGTCTAAAAAGACAAGGTAATTTGTTCAAGGCCACAAGTAACTGCACACAAAAAAGGATTTTGGTGTAAAGACTCATTCCTGGGCTGGAGATAGGCTCACAACAACAATAACAACAGAAGATTCTTTTACTAGCTGCTGGGGAGGTTGCTTCTTAGTGTAAAGGCAAAATGAAATGGACTAAACTCAAGCCTGGTTTAAAGGAAGGCTAGTAGAGCAGTGTGGTATTATCTATGAACTGAGGATTAAAGTAAGATAACTGAAGGATTGAACAGAATAACAAGATTAAAAAATCACAATGAAAGCACAGAGTGATCACCAGGCTGCCAGTCTTAGTCCCAAACAGTGTTGTATGTTCACTTGTGTACGCTGTGGGATAGACAGCATTGCTGTTGGTTTTTTTGTTGTTATTTTTTTGCAAGAAAGGAAAGAAGGCACAAAGAAGGCAGTAAGTGCTGAAGCCAGGAGACCAGAAAAGATTCCCAAAGCTTACTGTGTCTGTTCACATTCATGGTCAAAGTAAGTAAAAATTAAAAATTACAAAGCAGATTTCAAGGCAATATATTTCAGCAGTTTCTTAGCCTCCTGTTCTTTATTCTTACCAGATTCTGATCCAGGAATTAATGTCTAGCAGTGAGGGCATTTTATAATGATAGGGAAAGAAAACAATCCAGTACATATCCTCAAAATAGATTTCTTTTGGGTTTTTTTTTTAATTAAATAAAGTTGTTGAGTCCCATTTTTATTTGTTTAAATGAGCTTTAAATTTTCTGCTCCTTTCAGACAGGCATCAACTATCTTAGAATGATTTTTCCTATTCAAGGAATAAAACTCAGAAACTTGGATTCTTTAATAAGGGATGAACGGACTCACTGATGGTGATGAATGCAGGCTTGTAACTTACCATCTTTTTCCTCTTGTCTTGTTCGGTGGGTGGTTCTTCGTCTTCAGTTACTTTTGGCTCCTCATGATGAGACATCAACATACAACTACAGTGAAAAATAATCACCATATTTTAAGTAAAAATGTCTGAACCAGAGTAAAGCAAGTCCTCAAAATTATTGAGAGCATGTGTGTTTCTTATAACAAATAAAGAGTAGATTATACAAAAAATATATACACACACAGTTTGTTTGTTTGTTTTTTTGAGACAGGGTTTCTCTGTACTGACTGTCCTGGATCACTCTGCAGACGAGGCTGGCCTGGAACTCACAGAGATTTATTTGCCTGACTCCTGAGTGCTGGGATTAAAGGCGTGTGCCACAACGTCCAGCAAGATTTAATTTTTAAAAGTTTTTAGGCGGGGGAGCTGGCTCAGTCAAGGGTGTGCTGCAGGACTTGCATAAGGACTTGCATCTGATCCCTGATCCATCCAAGGCTGGGCACTGAAGCACACCTGTACACCCAGCACTAGGGAGCTGGTGACACAAGGGTCCCTGGCTTGCTAGCCAGCCAAGATAGCTGAATTGGTGAGTTCCAGGATCAATGAGAGACACTTTCTCAAAAACTGAGGTAGGGAATAATTAGGGAAGACACTCAACATTGACCTCTTGCCTCCATACCCACATATACCTGTAAACACACTAACTTCAAAAAGGTTTTCTTAATTATATATAGTTTTAAAACTCCCCATTTTTAAACATACCACAGCAGAGGGAATGTAGAACATTTAACTTGAGCATTTGATACAGCAAATTATAACTTGGGAAAAAATGCAGGAGGATCGGTATCCCAAGATTAACCTGAGCTAGCTAAGGGGGGAAAAAACCCAGAATACATATGAATGACAAAGTTTTAAAAGATTATTTATAGGAAGCTTCTGAATCAACTGTCACTTAAAAAATAATTTTTTATCTTTCTTTAAAAAACAAAACAAGGCAAACCAAAAAAAAAAAAAAAACCCTAAGACTTAAACTATCTCCCCCAAACCCCTGTGCATTTGCAGACTGCACACGCACCGACTTTAACAGAAGCATCATCAAAACACGACTGATGATGAACAATCTACTTCACACTCCAAGTGAAATTACTCTGCTGTGAGAAACTTGTCCCGGGTGGCACTCATAGCTTCAGGACAGTTAGCAATCATTTTATTTTCATTATCTGCACCACTGCTCTCCATCAGCAGGGGTAATAGAAACATAGTTTCCTGTTCGCCCAACACTCATTATAGGGAGACAAGGGATGAACACTGTCTAGTGGTTCACCATCAGTGGAACAAACCCCATAATTTCCTAATTTTGAACAGAAGAACTCAGAAATTTATCAGAGCTGTAAGTGTCTAACCAATAGATTATGGCAAAGAAGGTTTGGGTTCTCTTAATGTTTTACACAAAATTGAGGGGAAAGACAGTTCCAAAGTCAACTATTCAAAAATTAATTTAGGATTTAGGTCAGCTGCTAATGCTAGAAACCCAATCAGGCTCACTGTCACAGTGCACTTGGGTGTCCTTTCCCACCATGAAAAATAACACCTTCTGGGAACACTGCATCTGTCAGTGCACATACAGGTACCTTGAGCTGAAAGGCCTCAAAACAAGAGCAAGCTGGGCCTCCCACTCACTCACAGCCTTCATCTCTCCCAGGCTGCAATGCTGTGGTGTGCTGAGAGAGACAACAGAGCACAGCACAGTAGCTGGCCCCGGCTCCAGCCCTAGATAAGAAAACACATGACTTCCTTGTTCCTGATGGCTGAGTCGTATTCCACTGTGTAGATGGACCACAGCTTTTGTTATCCACTCATCTGCTGAGGGACATCTGGGTTGTTTCCAGTTTCTGGCTATTACAAATAAGGCTGCTATGAATAGATGAGGAGACTTCCCTATGATTCCGTGAGGAGTCATTTGGGTGTATACCCAGAAGTGGTATGCCTGGGTCCTAAGGCAAAGCTATTTCAAGTTTTCTAAGATATCGCCAGACTGACCTCCATAGTGGTTGCACAAGCCTGCACTCCCACCAGCAATGGAGTAGTGTTCCCCTTTCTCCACACCCTCGCCAGCATGTGCTGTCATTTGAGCTCTTTATCTTAGCCATTCTGACAGGTGTGAGATGGAATCTCAGAGTCATCTTGAGTTTCATTTCTCTGATGATTAAGGATTTTGAGCACTTCTTCAAGTGTCTCTCGGCCATTAGAGACTCCTCTTTTGCGAATGCTCAGTTTAGCTCTATTTCCCATTTTTTGATTGTATTATTTGGTTTCTTAGTGTTTAATTTCTTGAGTTCTTTATATAAATTTTGGATATTAGCCCTCTGTTAAATATGGGGTTGATAAAGATCTTTTCCCAATCTGTAGGTTGCCATTTTGTTCTAATGACAGTGTGCTTTGCCTTACAGAAGCTTTTCACTTTCATGAGGTCCCATTTATTGATCGTTGGTCTTAGAAACAAGGAAATCATGTAATTCACAGCCAAATGGATGGAATAGAAAAGCTCATCCTGAGTGAGCTAACCCAGACTCAGAAAGATGCACATGGCATCTATTCACTTATAACTGGATTTTAGCCATATAGTACAAGATAACTATCCTACAACCAAAGGAACAGGAACATAGACTTTGTTACTTGTTAGTGGGATACTTTGCCCTAGTGGAGCTGCCATGTAGGCCCGCAGTGCAAAAGGAAGTTCTTAGCCCTCATATGGCTGCTGACCTGAAGGGGGCTGATAAGTAGGGCACCCCACACCAGAGGAGGAGTAGGATAGGTGGGAGAAGGGGGAGGGGGTGTAAGGGAGGAAGGGATGGGAGGGTGGGAGTGTGGGAGGGATAGTGGGAGGGGACTGTGATCGAGATGTAAATTGACATAATAAATAAACATAAAAAAGAGATCTTCACCAACCCTACATCTGACAGAGGACTAATATAAAAAATATATAAAGAACTTACATAATAAGAATGTCTTTAGCATCTTCAATGATGCTAAAGGATTCAGGACAATGGTTGTGTGTGTGTGTGTGTGTGTGTGTGTGTGTGTGTGTGTGTGTGTGTGTGTGT